>CM033756.1:13942248-14397109 GCA_019671005.1 Hibiscus mutabilis | reverse complement strand
GATGGTAAGACTTGCGTGTTTTCTACTGTGTGCTTTTATTTCTTCAGGTGCAATATGTCACTCATTCACCTTTACTGCTGCCTGGACATTTCTTCAAATGAACTGATTAATTCTCGTGATCTTTTAAATGGAGTATCAAACTAACTGATTTAAGTCTTTAAATGAAACCTATAACTTGGAGTCTAATGTACTATGAGGACAATACAAGATTTTGGCTAGAACTGATTATAGAAAACCTGGTGGAACCTTTTGGGACTTTTTATCTCAAGTTCCATAAACAATTCAGGGTAAATCACTAGCCTCTGGAATATGTTGTGTGTGTGAGCAAAATTTATTCTGGTAGTGAGGTCAATATTGAAGGTTTGCAAGGAAATTTTCAAATGCTTTCTGGGTATAAGCTGATTGCATGCCTGATCAGTTTTGTTTGCAAAAATGTTATCGGACAGTATGACTTCACGTATTGAATAATTTCAGAGGGCATTTGTGTTATGGTTGCTCCATTGACCTTTTACAATTTGTGTAGAAATATTTGAGCTTTTGTTTCTTTTCTGTTTTACTTGTTGCTTTAATCAAATTAGTAATAAATATTGCTATAGTGTTTGATCACCATTTCTTTGAAACATGCAGAAACTCTCGTCCACTCTACACTAGAACATTGTGATGATGCTGACTTCACCTTTACAGTCTTTTTCAACATGAAAGAGCACACCGTATATGTAAAGCAGAGGCCTCACCTACATACTTTTTTGGAGAAAGTTGCAGAGATGTTTGAAGTTATCATCTTTACAGCCAGCCAAAGCATTTACGCAGAACAATTACTTGACATATTGGATCCAGATCGAAAGTTCATATCTCGGCGGGTTTATCGTGAATCTTGCATTTTTTCGGATGGAAGTTACACGAAAGACTTGACAGTTTTAGGTGTTGATCTTGCGAAGGTTGCTATAATTGATAATATCCCACAGGTATTTTCCTACTCACTTAAGGTTTACCCTTCATGGACTTCATCATTCTTGCCTCCAAATTAAGTCAAGAATATAATGGTCACCCGAGCTTAAACCTAATGTGCTTCAGAAATTTTTTTGCCATGGCAAAGATTATGTGGATTTGAACTGGTGCTATAGTGGTTGAGTGTCTTGGTCATTAAAAATAATCTGATCTGGAGATACCTCTTGTGGTTATGGCACGCATAAAATTCATCTAAGAATCATCCAACTAACCAAGCTTTATGGTAAGATTAGTTGCAAGGACTCATGTCTTGCTCCTTAATACTGCCTAGAAATGATAAGAGGTTATTTGTCTAGTAGCAGCATCAAATGCATTCTCTACTATCAAACTAAATAGTAAGAGGGTGGATATCTAGAACTGAAGAAGAAAAATGTGAAAGAACAACAGTTTCCTCATGCTTATACTTCTAATTGTTGCTTAAGAATTCATCTTTGCTGATTTCAGGTTTTCAGGTTGCAAGTAAATAACGGGATTCCTATCGAGAGTTGGCTTGATGATCCATCCGACTGCGCGCTGATTTCATTGCTTCCCTTCTTAGAGACTCTGGTTGATGTTGATGATGTCCGCCCTATCATTGCAAAGAAATTTGGTAACAAGGAATAAAAGCGCCTTGTTTTCTTTTTTCTGATAGCTTTCATATAGTGTCTTGTCCTCATATTTGATTTTAAGTGAAATTTGGCCTCTAATTAAAAACTCAATTCTCTTCAAAATTAACCACAGAATAAGGTATCATCTTAGTTGAGAATGCTGTGAGTGCTTTATCTTATGTTTCTTTTTAATCAAAGTTAGTCAGAGAAAATGTCTGTTTACTGTACAGTTAAAGTTCCAATGATATAAGCATTGTATGTGAAATATTTGTGAAATATAGTTTTGCTGATTCTTGTTTGCCATCCTCTTCAGCTGTTTAACTAATTTTCTTGTTTTTATATATTTTTTTCTTTTCTGCCGTTTCATATGAAAATTATTTAGGCTCTATCAATGCTTATATTAAGCAATTAAAACTTTAAAATGGAAACTTGTAGGATTTTTATTGTCTTACTAGCCCTTTGTATTTTTCTGATAATTTATATTTCCATCAGTACATAGTTTTTGTTAAAGAAAAGATAGTAGACTTGAAACCCTGTTAGATCATAGCTTAAACATTCGATAATTGTTTCTCTAAGCTCCATAACTTGAATTTTATTTATATATTTTTGTCAGTCCTATATGTGAACCATATTGTGGAGGAACGGTTATGTTGACTGAAAAGAAACCTTGTGAGCCTATAGGCATTTGAGGCAGTAAAAAATGTTTGATACAAAAGGTTATGCATACAAAGATATTTATATGGTAGGGAAGTGGAAATCAAACATTATTAGTCATAAAGTCACTTGAATTTTTGATGCAATAGTTTTATAGCAGAAGACACAAACATAGAAGTCTTTTATGATTGGGGAGGTATTCTCTTACTGATTGTATGCATACTTGCCGATGCTTATGTTGTTTTATTCATGATTCTAAATCATTGATTTCGTTCCTGTGCTTAACTGCCAAACTATCTCTTAAGTGCATCAAATTGGAATTGATGACATATTTAAGAAGTGATTGAGCTGTTTCAGGTAGGATGGAAATATGGCCCTAGAGCCTTGGGGTAAACTATGTTGTTTCTTTCGACTGTTAAGATTTCTTTATACTTAAGATTCAAGAAGATTATTGATTATGTTATCCATATAGATATAGGCAATTTACTCATTTGAAACACTTAGTTGTGCCATAAAATGAGATCCGATTAGGTTTTGTGCAAGAATTTGGGACAAAGACTTAAGATAGGAATGGATCAGGAGATGGAAACTATTTGATACTATGGGATTTTACAGTGCAAGATTTTTCACAGTGGGAGCTACCTCATGGTTAGGTTAGGTGGCTCCTTCAGCTTTGCTTAGAGTATAAGAAAATCATGTTGCCTTCAGCAAAATTGGAACGAAGATGATATTGCTTGTGATAACACCCTTTGAGTTTGATCATCTTTACAGTTTTGCATGCCTTATGTGCAGGTGTTATGATGAACATTACTAGATTATCTGCTAATGGAAAAAATAATAGGTACGCAGATTTCGATTGCTAAGCTACTCAGATTTCCTAATTTACTTGATATATAGCTACTGACAACTTCTCCCCTTTGGATTTTTGAAGTGATTGTGAAGAATGTAATTTCTAGGTGATATAGATAATTGCTGTCATTTATATTTTAATGTTATGTCCTACTTTAATGTTTATATGGAGGTGATATAGTTCTGCATTTAGAGTTTGAACCCTTGTAAAAAGCTCCACATAACTGCTAGTTTTCGTTTTAAAAAAATTGGACAGTTTTAAATTATTTGGGACCAAATTTAGTTTGGTATTGTATTGTTGTAAATTCTTAGTTACTACTTATTCATTTGTTTAAATCATGTGGTATCCTTGGTCTAAAATGGATCAACTCTTCTCATGATGACAAACCAGTTGATGAGATTTCTATTTCTGTATACGGAGAAGTCTGATTCCGGTTCCAGGCACGAATGAAAACTGGGAAACGACGGCTGGTTGTTTGGCTCCATGGATATAAGAAAAAGGAAGTAAAAATCAACCAATATATTCAATTAAAATAACAGAATAAACATGGACAATAGCCAGCCAAGCATGATACTTCCATACCATTATCAAGTCAAATGGTGGTTATTTAACAGTAATTGAACTGATTAGGCTGGGAAGGAATCAGTAAGCTATACACTATATTAAAAGTAATCTACAAAATAAAATAATATGAGCATCATTGACTGCCTAGTCAATTAATGCTCTAAATTGCACCCGATTTCTAACTGGAGGTAAGCTGGGAAAATAAAAACAAAAAACGCATTTCAAGATGTTAAATATCAATTGTATCATTTTTTTAAAAAAAATTATTGATTGTTGAAATATTAAAATGGTTTTAATCAAGTCACTTACGGTTAAGTAATAAATAACAGAATTATTGATGTAGTAAATAAATACAATAATATAATTGCACATTTCGTCTTTAATCTTTTTTATTTATATATTCTATAATTTGATCTAATTTTTATTTAATTAAGTAAATTTAACTCTTCAAACAGATGATATATATGACAATAAACAAAATTTACAAATATACACAAGTTTTTTTTTATGATATCTACTAAAGTGAACCAAATGACTAACCGTGAGTAAAATTTTAAAAAAAACTTAATATTTTTGGGGTATACTACACCGGATACCACCAAACTAGTGATGTTGACTTCTTGTTATCATTGAACTTCTAATTGATTCAATTTTAACCTTAAAATTTAGTTTTCGACTCTTTTATGCTACTCCTCCATTAAATCTTTAACTGCATAATGACATGACTAACAGTGGCTGATGTGGATACCGAACTAAAATAACATCTTTTAGTGAGGCTATTTTGATACTCCTATCGCCCAAAAAGGCGGCCGTTTTACAAGAGGAAAAAGTATAAGAGTTTTGCAACAGGGGATTTAAACCTAAGTCAGGAAAGAAAGGCAAAGAATTAACTACTAACCAACTTGAAATATGATAATATTTTAACATAAATGATATATATATTAAATTGTAATTAAAATTAATATGGTTTTATAATCTAAATTTATTTTTTTATTTAATTTTAATTTGACCCCTATTTGTTTCTAATTTTTATAATCTAGTCAATTTTTTTAATATGGCTTTATTTTTTTTAGTTTAGTCCCTAAACTTTTTTGTTAATCCAAAATTGACCCTATTTGTTCTTAATTTTTATAATTTAGTTAGATATTTTTAATATATTTTTATTTTTTTCAGTTTAGTCCCTATAGTTTTTATTTTTAAAATACCCTTACCAAAACGGCTTTGTTTTGGATGATACGAGTCAAAAAATAAAATTTAGTGTTAAAATTGGGCCAATTAAAAGTTTGTTAGTAGAAACGAAACAACGCTAATAATTTGGTGATATCTAGTGTAGTTTACCCTATTCCTTTTTAACATAAAACCTTATTAAATAGGGACCAAACAAAAATTCGAGAACTTTTTTTATTGGGTTTATTTGATTTTCTTTTTTGGGATTAAAATTGAAACCGAAGCACCGTCAAGATTGAGAATTGATCGCACGAATGCTACGAACTCCATGCCTCTCCCTATCTAAATCTCTTCCTCAGGTACTTTACTCATACAGTCCAAATTCTCTCCCTCTCTCACTTTTCTTCTAATTTTCTGCTTTTATTTAATTTTTATTTTCAGCTTCCTCTTTGCTCGCTTCAATTCCTTTCCGGCTCTCATGTCCTGAAATTTTTAAGCCGTTTTAGTTAGAAATTGAATGTTTATTGCTGCTTCTAAACTTATATGCTAATTACGTTTAGGTTTTCCCTTGTTTATGGTTCGTAGAAACTTATTTCCTTGCAATTAAATCTTAATCTAGAGTTTCGGCCAAGTGTTAATTCCAAATCGAGTTTATTATGAGAGGTGTCTTTATAAAATTGAAACTACTACTATCATATAATCTAGGACTAGTTTAGATGTTAGTTTCTTTTGATTTGGTGATATTGGAATAATAGTAATGAATATAGTATTGTTGAAGCAATTGTTTTCTTAATTTGTTACAGAATATTATTGTATGAAGATGTATTTTCTACTTATATGCAGTTCTGCTACTCAAGTGACTGAGATTATTCGCGATCGTATTGGAATTTCATCAAATAGGATCTCTGTTTATGGATTTATAACGTTTTGCACCGGCACTGATAAAGGTGTGTGGTGACCGACGACCATAGACCAAGCAAAACCACGTTACTGTTGATCTGTTTCTTTTGGAATCAGATGGTGTTTTTTGTTTGTTATCATGGCAGTATACCACTTTGGCAAAGATTTAAGACCTTCCCTTTTGACCCCCCTTTTTTTTCTGGAAGAGACCAATTGAATGCAATTCTTTGTTTATTATATTCTTGAGAATGGATTTTTAGCTTTTTTTGGAATGGTGGTTAAAAAGGTTTTAGAGTAGGCGGCCTTTTAAATACTCTTACGTGGGAAGTTGAGAGAACATGATGCACTATTCATGGATGGAGCCAAGATTTGGGTTGGGGGCCAAAACGTAAATTTTAAAAGGTGGGGGGGGGGGGAAATTCATGATTGATCTATTTTTTTTAAAAATATATAAAGAACAAAAGGCAAAAAAAATTTGGTGCCTTGGGGGTGCAAGATCCCTTCCCACGTTAGGCATGGGTTCGTCCCTGGCACTATTAGTTCAACGGTTAAATTTATTTCTCATTGTGTCTTCTTTGAAAAATGTTTTCTATTCTTTCATGTTTTTTTCTTATTGTAGAAATTAAACTCGTTTTCTTTGGCATCCTAAGACTCTACTTCTTTCTTTATTATTCGATGCTGCATTCTTTTTTTTGGGACCAAAGTATCCATTTCTCTTGCTTTGTCATATGATCTTCCACTTTGTTTTGACTATGCAGAGTTTAAAATGTAGGATTGAATTTCATTAGCTGAAGTTAGACTGAATAAAGGCTGTGAAATGGGATTAAGTTGGTCAATTTCCTCATTAAATGACTTTTTTAAAACCATCCTTAATTTTTCGGGCTATAATTATTTTTTGGGGGGATTAAACCTGTATAATACATATGCTGTGATACATGGTTACTCTTTTCCTCGCTTTCTGGTCTGGATTTTTCTCTGTGCTACGGTGGTACTGCTATAGGCTGTCTCTAGTGTCTGGCGTTTTATGACAAAATTTGATTTAATCATAATGTATAGTTCTTGTTGCCTCATGTGGTTGAATGGTTTTGTTAGATTTGTCGACTAAGAAGTGTGTGCCATGCAACACAAGGGATCTACCGTCCATGACTGAAGAAAAAGCAAGTAAACTAGTTCCAAAGGTATGCTTTCTAAATATCTATTAATTTTGATCATTAAATAAACTGGAACGTTTACTGTTTAAGTTTTGACCAGGTGGATGGTTGGAATTTGGTAAATGAAGGGGGTACATTGAAGCTAAAAGGATCTTGGAAAGTAGAGTTTCACCAAAGAACTGGAGATGTTTCAGCTCATACCTGATATTGCTGAAGCTGAAGGTACATTGTGCAATGATCTTTACTCAATATAGATCTCTAACGAAAAGAAATGACTGTGTAATTGACTTGCTTGGAGATTTTAATCATTGCATGGATGAATGAAACTGTGAATGTATTGTTGTTAGTGCAGGCCATCATCCAGATCTGCATCTGGTCGGATGGAACAATGTAACAGTTGAAATATGGACTCATGCTGTTGGTAACTATTATCTTGCCCTTGAAAAGACTAAATTTATGTTCTTCCTTTCTGCCTCTTATATTTTATTATTTTTTCCCTGTACTTGTGCATTTGATAAGGATGGTTTCTATTTAATTTTTCTTTGTTCATTAAACACCCGGCTTTTACCTGTTCGTACCTGATGAGAAGCACAAGTTCTCTGTTTCTTGAATAATTTGTGAGCATGCTGTTAAGTTT
Source organism: Hibiscus mutabilis (assembly GCA_019671005.1). NCBI lineage: Eukaryota > Viridiplantae > Streptophyta > Magnoliopsida > Malvales > Malvaceae > Hibiscus > Hibiscus mutabilis. The sequence goes on along the minus strand of CM033756.1, from coordinate 14,389,591 downwards.
GATCATTTTTTTAACTATTTAATATTTAGTGTAAAAATGAGGTACAAATAGAGATGGGCATTTTTAACAAGTATGCAGGAGCTAAGGCTTATAATTCTTCACTGACTTATAATGTTCAAATGTGAATATTCATTCTGAATAGGTGGACTTACGGAAAACGACTTCATACTTGCCGCCAAGATCAATGCACTCGACCTGCACCATCTCCTCAGAAAGAAAGTTACCGCTTGATAGGTATCCATGGAATGTTAAACTATATGCTCCTAAGAACATGTTTTTGCTTTGTTGAAACTTACAAGATGGAAACAACTATGTTCACCATCTGCAACACTGCAATTTGCCTCCAAATGTTGAGGTCTGATTTCTTCTTTTTTTCTTTCCATGCATTATATCAAACTCTTGTGCATTGCCTCCAAATGAGATCCATATGTTTGTGTTGGATATTTGAATTGAAGCATTGCCTATCAACTTGTATCCAGCCCATTGCTGCATTGTTGAACTCATGCATGAATATCATGTGTTGCATTATGGATGGTGAAACTGCTCCCTAGCTTTGGTATTGTGCCGATATTTATTTAGAAATTGGGTTGAATAACGAGACCCAATATTATCTTCCCAAATTAGTCTGAAAAATTGAATTAATACATTTTTAAATAAATGATGTGGAAACTGATGACTGGACAGGGTTGCACTGTCACAGCTTTATTTTTTTTTTCAATTTCTATATGGGTAAACTATACTAAGATCTCTTGTTATAATTAATGTAAACTTGACCTTGGGTGCTAGTTGGTAGTTAAACTTAGAAACAATCATATATATTAATTAAAAAACTTTAACTCTATTTAAATTTTATTGAGGTGTCGTCTATTGTCAACCAATAGATGTCGTGTCTTTAAAATGAACCCCTGAACTTGACCTCAAGTACTTGGTACTTAAACTTTTTGAGACCTATGTTGTATATGAACTTTTTTTTAACTTACTTGGTACATGGACTTGACACATATATTATAGGTCTAAAAAGTCTAGATACCAATTAGGTATTTGGATTGAAGGTTAGAGGTCTATTTTTAAAGACACGTGAAATTCATTGATTTGCTATAGGTTACATATCAACAAAATTCTAAGAGAGCTAAGTTTCTGAGTGCCAAGTTCAAATACCAACTAGGTACTTAAAGCTAAGTTTATGGGTCAAATGAGTCTAAAAAAGTTTAGAGATCAAGTGGTTACCTAAGATTAGATTTAAGTATCATCTAAATATCTAAAATCAAATTCGGAAACTAAGTGAGTAAAACCTTTTAAAAACCAACTATACCTGAAGTTAAATTCAGAAACAAAATATGCATTAACATTGGGAATATAGGTTTCATTAAATATTTGCAGATAGAAGAGAATGATTTCCTTTATTATTTATTTATTTATTTATATTAAGCCATCATAATAAGAGAATTCAGTGATGATGGACATGGACATTTTGAACACATAAATGTTAGAAGCCAAACGTTTTCTTTAACATGCATTGATGAATGAATATTGTTTGTTGCAATATTCCAAGGTGGTTAAATAATAATTACTTTCTTTTTTTAATAAATACTTAAGCAGCATATTAAGGTTGACAATCTTTCATCATTGGGACCAAGGATGGACCTAGAAAGGGCTGAAAGGGGCAGTCGACCTCTAAAAATTTGAAAATCGTATATGTTTTAGAATTTTTATGCATTTTTTATTAAAAATATATTTTTGCCCTTAAAATTTTATATGTTCGTCCCTCTTAGAATTTTATAAATTTACCCTCTAACATAAACTCATACGTCTGTCTCTGATTAGGATGCTGGCCTTCTCAGTACTCACCAGTAATGTACAAACAATAACACAATGATTTTTGTTTACAGGTAGATAAGTTTATAAAGAAAGAGACCAACAAATTTTAAAAAATTGTAAACAAATCTTTGTATGGTTTAATGGTTCTAGGGGTAGGGATTCAAAATTTAAAGTTTGAAATTTTAGAAATTATAATTTATGTTTAAAATAAATACATTGTGTAAAATAAACACGTTCAGTCATTAAGTGAAAAACAGGAACTAAGTTTCTACAAATCAAACGTAAGATTAACAGAAGATTTGTACTATATAAAATCATTTATTTAAAATAAAAATTTATAATATAATATTTTCTATGAAATGGTTTTTTCATCTATATTATAATGGGTATATCATAATCTAGTATATTATAAAATACATAACCAATATCAAATATATAAAAAGAGTGTCAGCATTAATAATTGCAACTTAATGAAGAAAATTCATTGTGTAATTAATGAGTTGTTAAAATAAATGGGGGGAGTGGGTAAGGGTGTAAATGAATATAGTGTTCGACGAATCGTTCGTGAACTGTTTGTATTACGTTCGTTTATGTTCGTTAAATAAACGAGTATAAATAAAATTTTTATGTTTGTTTAATAAGCGAACAAACACGAACAGATGTGCGTTCGATATGTTCATTTGTAGGCTCGTTTATTGGATGAAAATGCTTGTGGATGTATCTAATACTACCTTTTGTTTGTTGCTACTTGTTAACAGTGTTATATAAGTTCATGTTGAAATGTAAGTTTTATTTTGTTGATTTTGTTTTATTTATTTATTTATGGTTAACTTAGTTAACATTTCTTAATATATAAACGAATATGTTCGTGACCAATAAATGAACACGTTAGCAAATATTTAAACGAACACGTTCACTAACGCTTAAACGAACACGTTCACGAACGCTTAAACGAACATGTTCATGAACACTTAAATGAACATGTTCGTGAACACTAAACAAACGAACACTAACACCTTCAAAAATAAATAAACGAACATGAATGTAATATTAAAAATTTAAACGAACATAAATTAAATATAAATATTTTTAAAATGAACACGAACATAATATTGTACGTTCAAGCTTGTTGATTTACACACCTAAGAGTGGGACAGCTTCGCATGGCAGTTGGCGTTTTACACGCGTTTCATCAACAGCCCGTGCTTTCCAAATCCAATCTAAAAGAGACGGGACACGTTCTTTCTTCGTATAGTATGCGTAATCCATTTAGGAATGTCCTTTTGCATGACACTTCAATAAGGAATGAGGTTCGAATTAAATATTATGATTTATGATAATAAATATAAAATTTATAAGATATTTAAATTAAAATTTTAAACAGTAATATTTAATTAATTTATGTAGGTTTGGGGTACGGTGTGTTTAGGGCGTAGGTAAAAGACGATAAATTTTAAAACTTGTCTAATAACTTAAAATGTTAGATTTTTTATAACATTTTAGGTTAACTTTTTGTGATTTTTGAGAAGTTCCAACACTTACAAAATAAGTTTTGATATTTAATTTTTTAATAATATTTTATCTTTTTGGACAAGTATCGATACTTACAAAATAAGTTTTGATACTTGTCAAAAAACACGAAAAAATAATCTAAAATATTATTAAAAAGTCTACTATTTTAAATTTTTAGGCAACTATTAAAACTTGCCGTCTTTTAACTACACTTTAATTCTGTTAAATGTTAGACTCGCCCAAAATATAAATTATCATTAGACAAAAATTAACAATACATTTTTCATTATTTATTGAGTTTCATCCATGATCATAATAAAAAATGCCTTTACATATAAAAACGCTCTCATTTTCAAGTCTTTTTCTCCTACTTTTCTTTAGAAACATAAGGTTTATTTGGCTTTGTTCATTGGCTTTCTTTTCTTTCTTTTTTCTATGTTTGTTTGTGTTTCTCTTTTTTTTTTTTTGGTTTTATCTTTTTTTATTGTGGTTTTTTAATTTATCCTTTGGCTAGTTCGTTGTAGGATCTCTTTTTTTGGTTACCATAATCTTGTTCAAACTTTTTTATTGTGTGAAAAATTTTTGGATCACGGACGTAAAGAATTTTTTTTTGTTTCTAATTTTTTTCTTTCTTTCTCTGACTTTTTTTTTGTAATTTTTATTTTACGAGTTTTTGGCTGCAAACTTTTAACTTTTTTACGATTTTTTTGACGAAAGACCAATAGTAGTATAGACTTCCGTTTTTTATCGGCGATGACATACTATAAGCTTTCTGACTTCATCTCCTTCATTCACCGAAAATTTTATGTTCATAACGCGATGATCTCTGTTAAATTCTCTCGCTGCATTTCTACAAATGTTTTTACTCTTTTGTGACCCCATAGGTGTCATGTAGTTGAATATTGACTTGCTAATTTTGTTTGACTCGATTTTATCTTGTCGGATCGATATGTCTTCTTTGTTTATTGTTTTTGTTCATGGTTTTTTATTTTGATGTTTATACTTTTTGCTTTGTTTTGTTCATGTTTTTTTTTCTGTATTCCTAGTTCGTTTAGAACCACTCCCCTTATTCTTCTATTTTTCGTTTTGTTCAAATGAAATTGATTTTTTGTTAAAAAATTCATGACCACAATTATTTATTTTTCTTTAAAGAAGTAAATACGGTAATTTTTTATTGTTAATTGCACACAATTCCTTAATTTATATTTCTCATTCTAAATTGGTTTTTACACTTTTAAATATCTTAATTTCGTCCTAAAACTAAGACTCTCATTTTAAATTGTCCCCAACCTTTTGGATATTTCAATTTCATCTCCAAATTATGACTATCATTTTAGATTTGTCCCTTAAATTTTTGAACATTCTAATTTCAACCCAAAATTATCAATATATACTAATCATATCTCATGTTAATAAAATTATTAATTGTCTTGTAAACACTGATGTGCATTATTAATAATATGATGCGGCATAAACAATAATTTGAGTATGAAATTGAAATGTTCAAAATTATGGGGACCGATTTAGAATGAGTTCATGCTTTAGGATAAAATTGAAATATTTGAAAGTTTAAGGACTATTTTAAAAAGTGAGTCATAGTTTAAGGATAAAATTAAAATATTTAAAAATTTAAGGATCAATTTAAAATAAATATCATAATTTAAAAACATGTGGTACAATTAACTCTATTTTTAATATCATGCCTTTTGAATTAATTAATAACAAACTCAATGTTCTTTGAAAAAAATAATATTTTATAAGTAAAAGTTAAGTACAAATTCAAAGTAGCTTATATATAATCAACAACAGGTTATTCTAATGGATGAATAATTAAATCTCATAAACAAGGTTATATATTTAAATTTTGACGTTGTGAATGGAATCATTGGATTGAGAAGGTTGTCTTTGAGTGTGAAGCCATAAATTAAAAGTTAACGGGCCGAGAACAAAAAATAAAAGATAAAAAATATCACCAATATAATTTGATTTACAGACTTCAAGTAAAATATACTTACATTTGCACACTTTACCATTAAGATAATAACGATTTTATGATATTAGAACAAATAAAATTAACTATATCTTAAATTTTTGCAGGCCAAATTAAAAAAAAACAATAGACCGTAAGGTTGGATCACAAGGTTTAAGCCCCTCTCTTGTGACTTTGCCTATAATCATCTCATGATGAGTCTTTATAGTATTTGATTTAAATTAATAAATAAATAAAATACAAGTGATTACACAAAAAAAAATTATATAAATAAAAAGAAATTTATATATAGAATAAACTTGATTTAATTCGACTTTAAATTTATTTTTTTGTTAGCTGACTTTAAATTTAATTGTTTATTTTTGTGACAGCTGAATATCATATGATTCATGTTCTACCCATAAAACATAGGCACACGCTCAGTCTCTCGATTTGCTTAAAACGGAACGGATGAACTCTATGAAACACTGATCCGGTTCCTGTTGTTGTTCCTGTTGATTCTTTTTATTTCTCTTTACTCCAGATTTCTACCCGAAAATCCCAGAAATATAATCTGAATCTTTCCCTTTTCCCAGACGATTTTCCTTATGGAAAATGATCCTTTGCTTCCGTACGCAAGTCCCCGGAAGAAACCAACGCCACCGTCACCTCTTTGCCCTCTCCCTGAAAACGATGAAGTCTCTCTCCCAATCCCTTTAACCCCATCTGAGTTCAAAGACAGACTAATCTTCGGTCCATCTCCTTCCTCTGCCCAATCCCCATTCGATTCATCTCCCATCTTCGATGCCTTAACTTCTCCCAGGCCTTTCTCTTTTTCTCAAGACACCGTTGTGAATCTCCAGGACCCTCTTTTGCAACAAAACCAACTGAACTCACCCTCTACAGCTTCATGGTTAATAGACCCAGATTTCAGATGGGAAAAATCCAATCTTCACAGGTCCAAAACTGCACCTGCCATGGCGGTTTTGAATGATATCATTCGCCCTTCTATTCCCAAGCCTCAATTGGGTTCCCAATCCATTGTAAGACAATCTTTTGTGCTTTTAGTCTTGTATTTGTCTTTGGGTGTTGTTATCTATTGGTTTAATCGTCATAATTTTCTGGGTAGTGAAACTCACCCGGTTGTTGATGCTTTGTACTTTTGTATTGTCACAATGTGCACAATTGGGTATGGTGATATAATCCCTAATAGTGTGGCTACCAAGTTGTTTTCGATATTATTCGTGTTGGTTGGATTCGGTTTTATTGATATTTTGCTCAGTGGGATGGTTAGTTATGTGCTTGATTTGCAAGAGAACTATTTGTTGAGAACCGTTGAACATGAGGGTCAAAAGAAGGATTCCGCAAGATCTTATATAATTGATGTGAAAAAGGGGAGAATGAGGATAAGGATGAAGGTTGGATTGGCATTAGGAGTTATTGGTGTCGGTGTTATGCATTTTATTGAGAATCTTGGGTGGTTGGATGCATTTTACCTTTCTGTTATGTCCGTCACTACCGTCGGGTACGGTGATCGTGCGTTCAAGACTATGCCTGGTAGGATTTTTGCTGCTATTTGGTTGCTCGTTTCGACTCTGGCTGTTGCCCGAGTGTTTCTATATTTGGCGGAGGCTAGAGTGGATAAGAGGCATAGGAGAATGGCAAAGTGGGTGCTCGGACAGGACATGACTATCTCAGAGTTTCTTGCTGCTGATATTGACAACAATGGCTTTGTGAGGTATGTTGTTTTATGAAATTTGGTTGGTACTTGAATTATGCATATTCATCTTGTTAAGTTTGTAGTAGTTGTATGCTTGAAGTTTTATTTGTTGATGCAATAATACCTTAAAGGTTAATATACTAATTCCGGAACTTACTGTAGTTTCCACCTTTCCTTTGTAACTGCTGTATTCTTTAGTTCATTACATTTTATTGTGTTGGAACGCTGATTTTAGCTTCCTTTCAATTTAAAGGTTATGAGGAATATGTATTTAATGAAAGCTTGAACAACTCATATTCATAATCATTAGCATGCAATTGCTTAAATTTTCAACTAATAGGTTCTAAGTCCAAGGAACTTTTAGGCTTGCTTGGTATGAAGGATGGAAAATTTGTTAATCAAATGGTTAAGATTCATAACCACTTTCTTACTTTGAATACTCATTTCCATCTTTCGTACCAAGCAAACCTTTAATGCATAACTTCTAAAAAAAAATGGAATTGGATTTTTCTTTCAAGGCCCTCTTTGTTGGAATTGCTTTATACATGCTATTCAAATCACTTTGCCACATCTACTCTGTGTAATTTCCCTTCTGCTTGATCAAGTATATGATCTTCTCAAATTGAGTTATGATAATAATCTTCCCTCTTATGTGATGCATTGAACTGGGGTGCTTTCCGTCCTATGTCTATATGTTAAGGTGTTTTCCTCATATGTGGTGATGATTGAAGTCCTTAAGGTGTTACATCATTTGACTAGATTTTGAACTGGATACTCGGAATAGTTAACTTTAGTATGTTGCATCACCCTCAAACATTCTAGTTCTTAAAATGTTCATAGTAATTTGTTTGCCAATATCTTTGTCTGATATTTATATTTCCTATTTTCTCAAATTCCATTTTTGTTGTTGATGTTGTTAGTTTCTGTTCATTTCCTGTTGAACTAACATGTAGTTTACTTGATTTGTCATTGAGTATTAATGTTGTTTTTTGTATGCAGCAAATCGGAGTTTGTGTTACAAGCTGAAGGAGATGGGAAAGGTCTCAGACAAATATATTCTGCAGATTAGCGAAAAGTTTGATAGGCTGGATGCTGGAAACTGCGGGAAGGTAACTCTTGCCGATCTTATGGAGCCTAATCATTAATCTGCGAGAAACCTTGCTTATAATCATCGTTGCAATACGGTGATGGTGGCATAGAGAGTCATGAACGACACGGAATCATCAACTGCAGAAAGGGCTGGTTGGTTAGCATTTAAGGCAAGTGACAGTGATGTTTATTCTAACCTTTATGCATGTTATGCATTATTCAATATGTGAACCATCTCCTGTTCCAGTTTAATTGGTTCTTTTGGTTTTTAAGGTTAGAAACTTGGTCAGACAATCCTGGCCAATGCACCATTCAGCAACGTGACTCACGTGGTTAATACCTTTGTGTTGGTCGGAAAAAGTCCGATGCTTGCTGACTGGTGGCCTATGTTACCTTGTCAGATCAGGTGTGTGTCAGATACAGGCATGCATATGATATAGGCATGTTCTGTTTGGGAGTTGGATGATGAGTACCTTTGAGCATGTCTGATATGGATATGTCTAAATATATGTTGAATCTAAGTGGTTGGACTGGATGAGCACTCTGTCCGTAGATACGGGTATTTTAGTAAAATGAAGAATCAGAGTATTTTGTACAAATTTTCTTTTAATATAAGTAAATTACATTTATTCTTATTCACCTCTGTTTTTTTCCCTATAATTTTTGTTCTCTTTTTGAAAGGGCAAACAAAATGACAATGATAAGGCTATTTATTTATTAGGGAATTGCAATTTGCAATGCATATTAAAATTGTGGAGTTTATAACTAATTACAAATTTGGTAAAAAAAAACTACTTTCAAGTAGGTTTAGTGAGTTGAGTTGTTAGATTTTTTAAGGTTAGATATTGGAATTTTGACATTATGAATGGAACAAATAAGGTTGTGAAGGTTGCCATCAGAATATGCCTCTGTAGTATCTAGGGGTGTGCATTATTCGGTTTTAACCGAATTAATTGATCGAACCAAATTTTTTCGATTAATTTGGTTGGTTAAATGAAAAATTCATTTAAAAATATTAAGATTTATAATTATTTTATTTAGATAAATAATTGTTTTAAGAAAATGTAGATGATTAGAATCTTACGAGTTTAAGAAATAATTATAAAATAAATAATGGTATAAAAAATAATTAGTATAAAAACCTACAATATGAATATAATTAGATTTATAAATATAAAATGTAAAAATATACATCAAATTTAAATAAAATGATTTTTTTTAAATTTAGCCTTTTTTATTATATAGTAGGTTCGAATGTATTAAATCAAATAATGTTAAAGAGAAAATTTGAAAACAATCTATTTGGATGGAATTTGAATAAGGAATTTGGACTTAAAAAATCCTCTTTTAAAACTCATCGTAAAATTTAAAATTTATTGTTATTTTCGTTTTTGGCGTTTTAAGAACCCTAATAAAATGAATCTCTTCAAAATTCATCATCCAAAGCCCACTCTTAAAATTATTTAACCCTTTGACAATGCACACTTCTTACAAACATTGCGATTGAACTTAGACCTGCTAGGATGAACATCATATATTTTTTCACTGTACCACTTGTTAGGTTTAGTGACTTAATTTTTTTTGAACAATTCCTACCTAAGAAAGGAGGGGAAAGGGGAAATTTACTCATACTGGGTCTAGAACCACAACCTAAGAGGAGAGAAAAATGTCAACTGAGAGCTTTTAAGTACTTACTCTAGAGGTTGTTGATAAGACTTAATTTTTTTAATGCACTTGATAATCTAAAATGAAATTTATATATTACAAAATTTTCATAAGAAAGTGTGGAAATAATAGGTAGATAAATGACATACTTGTCATTTATGAAAAATATATTAAACGCGTTTCATATTGTAAATTAAAAATTAGGATAAAAAATAAAAAAATATCACTAAACTATCTTAAAATGTTCATTTTGATCATTTAATTTTCAAATACTACAAAATAATCATTACTATTTAGTTTTTGTTATAAAATGGTCATTAAGCCGTTAATTGTAATTGAGGTCATGACGGTTAAAAAAGTTTGTACAATAGCACATTGAATTCGTCATATTTCTACATTCAATCGATTTAGTTATAATTTAAAAAAAAATCAATAAATCTAGCCTTCATAATTTACACATTCTATCAATTAGCTATGTTTTTAATTAGAAACAATTTAATAATCTAGGGAATTTATAATGCGAACCTAGAAAACAGAGGGGAAATAGAGTGCACTAGACACTAGGTCAAAATTAACCTTCACTTATAATATGATAAAACGTGTTATCATTTGGTTGGAGGAAAACATATTAACCTTCACTTAAATACATTTTCATTAAAACTTGATGGATTTTTCATTTTGGTTGGGATAAGTATGAAAGGAGTTAGGTAGATTGGTCCTTTTTTTAAAATAGAAAGATGATGGTGGGTGGACAAGTTTCCTAAATAAGATTACATTGACATATAAAGTGAATCATAGTATAGTAAGTTGTTTTGGTATAAACCGTGCCAATTAATTACTCACCTTTTCATTTTTAGAAGTTGGTTTTTCAAATGAACCAATCAATGGAAAGCTACACATACTAATATCCCATTAGCTCAAAATTTAATTTCTTTCTAAATTGGGATATCTCTAAAAGAGAATTAAATTATGCCAACAAAACAATGTAAAGTTTCATAATGGCTGGACTAACCTAAATTAGAAAGCATATTCAAATTCTTTCCATGTGGGGGGAATGAATATACATAAAAAATGAATGATTAGTTAGTATTTACTGTTTAGCAGTAGAAAAATAAATTAGAAATCTTTCCAATTTAAGTGCCCTTCAATTTTCCCATGATTTGTCCTTATAAAGATGTTGATCCAATGAGCAAAACTTCTGCATCCAAAATATTTCTGCAAAAGAAAGAAACCATGGGTAGGCGGAAAATAGAGATGAAAATGGTGAAGGATAGGAGCTCGAGGCAAGTCACTTTCTCGAAGCGCCGGACGGGGCTGTTCAAGAAAGCGAATGAGCTTGCCACCCGTTGCGCCGCTCAAGTCGGCATCGTGGTTTTCTCCCCCGGTGGCAAGCCTTACTCGTTCGGGCATCCGAGAGTGGAGGCGGTGGCGGAGAGGTTTCTAAATCAGGATGGGAAAAGAAAGGTTTCTATTCCGAGTCAAGTTGTGGATCAATCTCAGCGAGAGGCTAGAGTTGGAAGGCTGAGTCAACAACTGAACAACGTTCTCAAGCGGCTGCAGGCGGAGACGGAGAGAGGAGAGGTGCTGAACGAGGGGATCAGGGAGAGTCGCCGGAAACTGAAGCACCAAAAACCTATTAACGAACTCAACCTGGATGAGCTTTTGGAGATGAAGGAATCAATGGAGGAGCTTCGTGAGAATATCAGAGGGCGAATTAGTGAGATTGAAGCATCGTATTCTTTGCTTCTATTGTCAAACAAGCTTGAATCATATATAACTCAGTTCAGTAGTCAGTGTTTCTAAAAACACCAGTAGTCAAAGTTGCAGCTGTTCTGCAAATATACTTTTTCGGAGATTAAACTGCATGTTATATTACCTTAGCTGCTTTATTTGATAAAAATGTAAAATTATCGTATTTGATCAAATTATCTAAAAATAAAATTTATCATATTATCGATATTTATGTGTTATATTTTATTTTTAACATCTTAAATTTTTAATATTAGATTAAAATTTGTTTTATATAATTAAAAATTATTTAATACAATTTTATTTAAAATGATTTTATTATTAATTAAATAAAAATAAAAAATAAAAACTCAAGCATTAGTGAGATATTAGTTCTAACTTTAAATAAAAAACAAAAATAAAAAGGGCACTACAACATATGTCCACAAAAATGAAAATTATAACGATGAGCACCATTAAGCACCATTAAATTAATTTATAAAGATTAAAAAATTTAAAAGACTCAACGTATAATTATAAATTATTTAAATATATAATTATAAATTATTTAAAATAAAATATTAATTTATTTATTTTCCATATATATAGTATTTTTTTAAAATAATTGGATCAAATACCAACCTTAGTCAATTTAAAAAAACAAAAACTCAAAACCCAAAACCATAAATCCTAAAATCTAAACCCTAAACCGGTATTAGGAGAAATGACCTTCTTGTTCCGGCGACCAAATCGGTGTGCTCAGTGGCGGCGATCGACGGCGAAAGTGGAGGTGATTTGGGGTTTTGAGTTTGGGTAATCTTAGGGATTTTGGGATTGTTTTATAAAATTTTCAAACTTTCGAGATTTTTAAAAAACAATAAATTTTGGGTATTTTTCTTAAAAAAATTAAATATACAAGCATTGATTAGTTAAAAAAATTAACACCCATTAACGGTCAGGCACCTAAAATTATAAATTTTAAAATTTTTGGTACCTATTTTTATTAAAAAAATAATTTAGATAATTAAAATTCGAAAATGTCGTACTTTGAACATCTATTTTTTATTTAAGCTTAATAAATAATATTTTTATCAACACTCCGTGACCCAATGGATAAGGCGCTGGTTTACGGAACCAAAGTTTCTTGGTTCGATCCCCAGCTGAGTCGGTTCAAAATTGTCATTCTTTTTTCCATTTCTCCAACAATTACGCTACCACTTTTTCCAAAGTATGAAAACTTGTTACTCGGATAAACAATGAAAAGAATCCAAAGTTCGTCAAACAAATTCCCAAGTGCATTACTTTTGGCGCATGGTTCAGACAACAACACCTTTTGGTTAACCCTTTGAGTCACTGCATTCTCTTGATGATTAGAGCCTAAGTAAGCCTTTTCAACCCTCTCGGAAGATTAAACTTCCCAAGCACCGACAAACGCAAAGCGTTCTACGCGGAAACGGATCAAAAGAGATGAGCGAAGAAGAACTTCGAAAGAACGCTCAAGAACAAAGAAAAGAACACTCAGAGGATTTAGAGTAAATGTCTTTATTCCTTGGAAACTTGGATACTGAATACAAAATGAGGAGGGGAAGGTATCTATTTATAGTTGAGTTCCCTCCAATCCAACGATCTATACAGATTTACATCGACGGTCAAGATGAGAGCCTCTATCTTATCTACAACATTTGAATTTTAAATTTCAAACAATAGATAATGTGGGAATTATCTTCAATTATCTTTAATTAAATTAAAGATAATTTACTATGGTAATTACTATGTCTTCTTGGATCTTCCCACGGATCGGGCCAGTTTGGTGGTCTTTTTTGGGCCCAAGATCTCTATCTCAACCTCTTGGGAACCCCCGTGTGCACCCCGTGGTGCTAATGACTCGTGCCTCTACCGACGGCCCGTGACAATCTCCCCACCAAACTTGGCGGCGCCTCGTCGCGCCTCTCGAACAAAGTTGAGATCAATCTTGAGCTTCCTTCCGCGTGCCTTGGCTTGCTCCCAACTCGAATCGCTTGATTGTCCCCCCATAAGGACCGCTCTCCCCATAAAGAGCACCGACTCGATTCGAATGTCCCCCCATAAGATCGCCGCCTTGGCTCGCACCGCCATGCAAAATCAACTGTCCCAGGCACATCTTGATCGTAGGAACTTTTTCCTACCAGTTCTGACTTGCCCCGATCTGGACTCTCTCGATCCTTGTGCACAAACTTGGATGCCTTCACGTTAAACACCGAACGAACCCTTGGTACTCTGAATGGTTGCTTCGGCCCGTACCAAGTCTTGGCAACTCCATCTGATGGGTTAGGTTTTCTGCGCCCTACACCCAACAAATCCGGCAAATCAAACTGTAAAACACTGTCACCGTGCTCAAGACGTACCTCACTCTTTTTCCCAGCATTTACTCTACACATCAATCCTTCGTCCCTGAAGTTTGATGCCCCGTTGCTCCTCGGCAATACAAAACCCATCGACACTTCTCTCCCATTGAAGTTCGATGCCTCGGCCACCTCGCTCATGGATGGCTCCTCGACGGCCTTCATGCCAACTGCCTCGGGCAACTCTTGCCCATCCAAGGTAGTGTCCCCAACTGTCACCTCCAACTCGATGCCTCCTTGGCTTGGAGCATCTTCGACAAGCTGAATGGCTGTCAGCTTCTTGGTTCCTCGCCCGTTGTCTCGGCACACAGGCACAACGCACCGTTGTCTCGAATCCAAGATGCACACGACGTTAGCATACGGAATGATGAGAACTTCAATACGGTCAAGGAAGTTTAGTCCCAAAATAAAATCAAAGTCATCTAGCTCGATTACCTTGAAATCCTCCTTGGCCTTCCAATCCCAATCTATAACTCGATCTTCCGCACTGTCCCCACAACTGGAACTTCCCTTGAATTCACCGCCTTGATCTTACCGGTTGAGTCCACAACTTTAAGAGCAAGCTTCTCGGCAGCCTTCCTAGACATGAACAGATCGCTTGCCCCGGTGTCCACCAAAGCACTCATCGATCGTCCCGCCACGTTGATGTCGACAAACATCAACCCATTCTACTTCTGGCCCTTCCTCGCCTTGACAGAATCTAATATCATCGAGCCAAGCCTCGCAGCCTCGTCACTCTCGGGCTCGTCCTCCTTGGACTTCTTGACTCGACCAGGGCATTCTCGCGCTAAATGCGCCCCCTACATCGGTAACACTTTCAATGTACTTTTCCCCCCATCGGCTTCCCTCCTTTGATGCTAGCGATTGCACCAACTCTACCGGGTTCTCCATCTGACTCGTCGTCCTCCTGGACAATGGCATCGAGCCGGCTCCTCTTCTTAGGACAGTCTTTCACTACGTGTGGACCATCACAATGATAGCACCTTATGGATCCTCGATCCTTCCGATCATCTGGTTTCGCATACCGGTCTGGCTTGGTCGATGGCCTCTCCTTGCCATCATCGTTGCTATCTCCGGACACGTCCTCGTCTCTCCCACCAATACCCTTGCCATGGGGCTCGGAAGACTTGGACTCCATGGACTTGTAAGCACTATAATCGGTCAAGGACTCCGCAATGGCTAGGGCTTTGGAAAGTCCCTGCACATCCCTTCGCTCTAACTCGGTTCTGGCCCATGGCTTCAATCCATCCATAAACGTGAAAAGTGCATCCTTCTCACACAAGCCGGGGATAAGGAGTTGTAGCTCACTAAACTCCTGGATGTAATCCGCAATGGATCCATCGTGTCGAAGCCTCCTAAACTTGGTTATGGCTTCTTTCTCCGTGTTACTCGGGAAAAACTGTTGCTTAAACTCCGCTTGGAACTCCTCACATGTCCCAACGCCTTTGCCCCCACTATTCTCATCAAGGCACCTACGTCGCCACCATAACAAAGCAACGTCAGTCAAGTAAACAACATCAGTATTTACCTTCTCGGCATCGTCTGTGATGCTCATTGCCCGGAAGTACCGCTCCATGCACCAAATGAAGTTCTCAACATCTTTCGCCGACCTGTTCCCCTTGAACTCTCTTGGCTTCGGAATGTCCTTCATCGGTTTAGGTGTCGTCGTGGTTAACACACCGTTCCGTATGGCAGCCTGATAAACCATCACTTCCGCCTTCAGATCCACCATTTCCACCCTCAATGCCTCCAACATGGCTTCGAGAGCACCTCTCTTTCCCTCTGACTGATCACCCTGGTCATCCAGCTCCTCGATCCGTGTATCCACCACGTCGAGTCGCTCCACAGAATCCTTCATAGATCCCTCAAGCCTGGTGACCCTTTCCTCGAGTGCCGACAACTTGTCCCTCGAGTTTGCTCAACTTCCTTTGTCCACCTGGGTCTCCACACCCTTCTGGCTCACTGCAGCATTCTCTCCCTTCTTTGGTGCCATCTCTACTCGATGCTTCGTGCCTCGAACTAGCTCACATCGCTCGAACAAGGCTCTGATACCAATTGTCACGTGGCTAGAGTTCCAACCAGCCCATCGTGCGGCCTTAGGCGATGTGACTCAAGACAAACGCCTAAGTAAGCCTTTTCAACCCTCTCGGAAGATCAAACTTCCCAAGCACCGACAAACGCAAAGCGTTCTACGCGGAATCGGATCAAAAGAGATGAGCGAAGAAGAACTTCGAAATAACGCTCAAGAACAAAGAAAAGAACATAAGAACACTCAGAAGATTTAGAGTAAATGCCTTTATTCCTTGGAAACTTGGATACTGAATACAAAATGAGGAGGGGAAGATATCTATTTATAGTTGAGTTCCCTCCAATCCAACGGTCTATACAGATTTACATCGACGGTCAAGATGAGAGCCTCTATCTTATCTACAACATTTGAATTTTAAATTTCAAACAATAGATAATGTGGGAATTATCTTCAATTATCTTTAATTAAATTAAAGATAATTTACTATAGTAATTACTATGTCTTCTTGGATCTTCCCACGGATCGGGCCAGTTTGGTGGTCTCTTTAGGCCCAAGATCTCTGTCTGAACCTCTTGGGGACCCTGGTGTGCACCCCGTGGTGCCAATGACTCGGGCCTCGGCTGACGGCCCGTGACAATATGCTCCCATTTGTCTTGGAAGAGGTAAAAGAAAGCGATGAACGAGACTTGTGCAGTGAAAAGTATGGTCCAAATGCAGCTACCTCTCGATGTCTTCTCATTGTAGGCTTCTAAATCGGTGTAGATGTTAATGATCCCCACCATTGATAATTGCTGCCCCAAGAATCCAATGTGTTAAGTACCATGTACTTCTTCTCTTACCTCCTCTGCATGAAAAAAAAGGAAAGAAAATTTGAACCAAAAAAAAAAGAGAAACTAATAAATGTTTTGTTAAAATTAAGGACAATTGAATTGATGGTTTTACCTAGGAGGCCTGAAAAATCCAACCAAAGCTTGCATCCAAGTTGTTTATGGACATTACAGCTCCGACGTTGCAAGAAGCACAACGAGTGTCTGCAAAATGGAAACTCCTCTAATAAGTAATCATAAGAACAACTAGCTATTTTAAAACAAGAAACATTATAGCTTTGAATTACATAATCTCCCTTCCGTCTTGTTCAAGTCTTCATGATAAATAAAATGAACATATATAATATATTATATGGGATTATATTTAACCCATAAGAGCACAAATTATTGTATACACTGAGAAATTCACAATATTATTAACTCATATACTAATTGCAGAAGGAATAAGGGAGAGATTATTACCTGCAATATGGCATGGAGATAGAATAGAACTTTAACCCTTCTTCCACCTTCCTCTTTGTTGTCCATTCAAACTGTAAGTATACCAACAGGCATTAAGAACCCCATAGAAACCTAGAGATAAGGCCATGAGCAGAGATATAAGATTTCATTTGTGGACTCATCGTCAATATTGGTTAGTTAGTCTATCCCGGTACTAACAGCAGACAAATAAATGTTGCATGCACGTTCAATTTTCATGTTGAATTATTTTCAAAAGAAGAAAGGTGGTAATTCCGCGTACCTTGTGCACATTTTCTTTAATGCTGGTGTGATTGCTAATAACCTCTCCGTGAGATGAGCAAGAAACAGGTGGTACAAGAAAAACATAAGATGTTGCAGTAACGGTGAAAGACCTTAGCAAATGATCAGAAACTTGCATCTTCAATGGCAATGGAAAAGAACTTAAAAGCTTACAGAAGAAAAAAAAAGCAGCTTCAACTACCAATATTCCTCCCTCTCAAAATATGTGATTTTTCCCATAGGCTTCTTTATGGAGGAGACGAAGAAAGACTCATTTAGAAGGTAGCTTGAGTGGCCATTAGAGCACTGCACTGGCCAGAGGAAAGCTGGTTTATAAAATGAGTCATCTCTTCAAGAAACTGTTTCAACTTTTCATTTTGGATAAAGAGAGGTATGAGCATGATTACTGAAATATGAAATACAAAACGGGTGGTGAGCAAGTGCAAATCTAACATTCAGTGATGGTTAAAAGAGTTCAAAAGCATGGGGAACAAATGGTGCTTTTAGGAGAAGATTATTAAATACTAGTATTAAATATCATAAAAAAAGGTGACGAGGTTTTTTTTGGCATAATAACAAAAATTGCCCCTAATGTTTAATTGAATAGTCACATTGATCTATATTCTTTTTTTGAAGTACTTTAACCCTCAACATTTCATTTTGGGACAAAATAACTCTGTAGATAAAAACTGCTAGTCAACTGGACAAGCATGAAGTAGGGAAAGTCTTGCCATCCAATCCGTAGCCTTGTTGCATTCTCTGCTAATAAAAGAAAAAAGAACTTGAAATAAATTTAGCAGCGTAAGACCACATCTTTTTAATAGTGGCGCTTTCCCACCGAGAATGATCTTGCCTTGAGAGTCTATTAATTAGACTCTCGTTATCCGACTCAATTATAACATTGGAGATCCTAGATGCAGGGCAGCAATAATCCTAAGTCGACACGCGAATGCTTCAAAATAGATCTCCAAAAATTCCTATAATTTCTCGACTCATCACTTGAACAAGATTCAGTCGATGGTAGTTGCATGTTCAGAATAAAAAAAATCTAGATCTGATCGAGTATTTTCTATCCTTGTTCGAATGCCACACAGTTTGATCCTCGCAACTCGATCCATCAATTTCCTCCTCAAAGAACAGAGATCGTGGGGTTGACATTTACCTATTTGCATACATTTTAAATATAATCGTACATACTATTCTAAAGAACGTGCGGTCTCAACTAGAAGTTCTAATGAAGTGTTGTAACAAAGTTGAAATTTAATGTTACCGATATCAAACTCAAAAAGTGGGGAACAAATTGAAATGACATTTCCTTGCAATTTAGTTAAGTTCTAGGTTCACCGTTCTAAAGTGAAAAACCAAGACAACATTAAGAATTTTACCATTATAGAAACATGTGATCAAAGAAACTTCATTACTTTAAGATGATGACATACCATAACAACTCTTAACTAGATAAAATGAGATATTGAAACCCAAGGAACTACGTTCGAACTGTTTGACAGCCCATGACTTTCTCAAATAAAAACAACATCCGATCAATAAACTGATAGAAATTCATTACCAAAAAATCCACAAGTTCAAACACTCCTTTATGAAAGAGAAATTACATAAACAGGTTGGGCCTTGATGCCTTGTAGGTTGTCTTCAGCTTCCTGGTGGGTGGCCTCACCTTCTTCACCACCAAGGGGAACTTGATTTTTGAGTTGTGGAACTGCTTGGTGCTGTCCCTCTTGCATAGCTTGGCCGGGATGGTTGCAGTCTTGATGATCTGAATGCAGGGGAACCTAACTCTGTGGCGAGAAGCCATCTCAGTATACATCTGTTCAACAGCTCCATTCAAAGTAGTATCACGGTATTCCTTGTACATGTTGTGATAACCAGTACGACTTTGGTAGCGAAGCCAAATACCATAATTCTTGATCTTGGTAGGATTCTTCTCAAAAATCTGCAGACAATATATTTCAGACAAAGGGCATTGAAAAGAAAATCAATATGCGATCATTAACACTTGTTTGTTTTCAATATCACTAATCATTGAACGCAATGGCATCCCAGAGACAGAGATGCATGAAACCCCTAAAGCATGAACAAAATTCCTGATAAGTGTTTTTCTTTTTTATCTAATTCCCAAGTTTCTCATAGGATCATTTTTTAGAAATTAGGAAATCAGATACAAGCTTCCATATACTTCTATTCACATTTCAACATAATGTCGAAATAATAAACTGCTTCATATAAAGTGAATCAGCAAATATGTAACACCCAGCAAACACCTCATTGATGGCAAGGACTTGACCGTTGCTTTTCTTAACCTTCTTCAGCTTTCTCAAGAAATACCTGGTCAACATTCAAGGATAGAAACTTCAATCAAATGGGAAACCCAGAAAATAATGCGTGTCAATGAAAACAATCACTAACCAGAACTTGGACTTGGCCCGAACCTCATTGGTGGCCCAAAGCTTCATCCTGTAAATCTTGGGGTGCTCATCGCTCTCTGTTGGGTGAGCCCTCCCAACAACCTGGTACTGGTGAAACTGCAACCATAAACAACAATAAATCAAAACTTCAATCCTTTTCTCCTACGTTTATCATTCACATCTGAAAACATTACTTAGCCCGTTAGTTTCTAATAAAACCAGTTAAATGAATAGGAAATGGAGCTCTTATCATACATTTTACTAACAATTTCCGGCGAAATGGAGAAAAGATAAGAACGTATGTTTCTAAACAAAGTACAACATCACAAAACCAACACCAAATCTAAACAAAAACTGATTAAAATAGCCCAAAACGCTTAATCGTCGTAGAATTCTGTAGCTAAAAGGGGAAATCAATAGGGTTACGGAAAAGATCTGACGAAAGAGAAGTGTTGGCAACTTACCCTGAAAGTAACCATTTCTGAGGAAAGGGTATCTGAAGAATTTGGCGGCCCTGACTCGCTCTGTTGCTCAAGGTAGGAGAAGACGAAAGTAGGGTTTTCTTTAGCTTATATAGTAGTAGACCTTGATAGAGCAAAACCCTAGATGCAAATGCGGGCCGGGTTGGCTTAAAATTAAAGGCAACCTAGAAAAATTGGGTCTTCATATTCATACATACAAATGTCTCAACATGCATAACTTGGAGAATTTGCCTAGATGTAACTCCACAACAATGCAAAAAAAAAAAAAATCCTGAGCAAATAATGGAAGGACTAAATTTGGACAAAGCTAAAAGTAAAGGGACGATTTGTACAATTTGACCAATTATAGAAAGTTGTTTTCGTTAGCAGTTGGGGTGTGCAAAATAAATTATAAACGTTAACGGATATAGCCATTACATCTTACAAGTTAATTAATTTAATCATTAAGGTTAAACGATTTTGGTTAACCGAAAAATGATGGTTAATAGTTGATCTATAGATACTTTTTTAACTATGGAATTTGTATTTTAAATCTCTCCATTTAAGTAAAAGAGAATGTGGAAGAGTTGGGCGAATGATGTTATCCACTGTCAGTTCCGTCGCCTCCGTCCGGCCCACGTTTGGCGGCCTTTATTCAAAACCCGCGTGCACTGCCAATCTCAATCTTCGTTCTTCATTCAGCAGGCCCATACGTCTGGTGTCGACGAATCGCAACTCCTCTGACAGACTGTAACAAACGTTGTTACAATATCAACTAATATGAAGAAATAGAGTAAGGGGATAAGAAGAAGAAATAAATTTCAGAAGAATACTAAATTTAAGGGGGGAAATAGCAGCAGCCAAAATTTTAACAATTTTCATATCCTTTCCTCTAGAGTTTCTTAGTTTATTTATACTCAAAATATTATCATCTAATTAATATAAAGATTAACTAATTCAAGTGGTCCCGACAATTTCCGGTTCATAACAACCACGTCTTCCGTACATGTATTGGACCGCTTTTGGAGAGACCGAATCACTCCATCACATCTACATCAACAAAAGGCTGCACTTTAACCATTGTCACAAATCATTTTATAAAGATATTTGGTTTTGCTTTAACTGTAAAGTAAGTGTTCTAATTGTATTTTTTAACCGGTGTTTAAAGTTTTTGTTGGTTAAAATAAATGTTTAATATTTTATTTTGACCCTGTTTAAAGTTAATCTATCAAAAAAGTCAACACCTAGTTATAGTTTGACACATGTTTTTTGTTTTCTTATTTTTCTAAAGAATAAATTGAAAAGAAAATAAATTAAAAAATATTCAAAATTTTTAAAAATTATAAAATAGTCTCAAATATGTAAGACCTAAAAATTTTAAACCTAAAATTAACGTAATTTCCGTTGCCGATAGTCTCGTCAAAGGTCACTGCGTATTTTTTTCAACCACCTATCGTAGATAATCAGTGGGGAGTGTGTCAATCAAATATTGAACAACGAACGTAAAAGACTCCAGCCGTTTAACGTTTGATTGACACGCCTCTCACTAGTTACTGAAGATGGGCAGTTGAGGAAAATTGGTGAGGATCTCCGATGACGGCAATGGTGAGGTCCGAAGAGGGTATCAATGGCGGCAATAGCGTAAATTTTGAGATTTTGGATTTGAGGTTTTAGAAATTCGGGCGTTTTTTTGTTGTTGAGATTTTTAGAGTTTTTTAAAAAAAATTGTTTTCTTTTTCAGTTTTTTTGTAAAAAAATTAAAAAATACACATGTCAATTTGTGATTGAGTATGTCTTTTTAATGGTGTTACCTTAATAGAGTAACGGAATAAAACATTAGGTACTTATTTCAGAAAAAAAAAAAGAAATATCATGAACTTATTTCAGCAAAAAAAAACGTTACACCTATTGCTAAAAAGATGTATAATTTGTGCTCTTATTTTGTAGTTAAGTTTTTTTGTTCATGTCTATTTTTATAATTTATGTTTAAGATTTATGACTCTTTCTCCTGACAGTATCATCTCTAAAGTTTGAACATGGGTTCTTTCCTTAGGAATGCAATGTGTCTTACTATTATACCCGACACTTGTTAGTTATAAAGAGGTTTTTTTAGTTTTAACTCCAGATTTAATATTAGTGATGAAAGTATTTATTATTGTATTTGTTGCTGTTTTCAACCGTCTTTTGTTGCATAATAACGACTGATATAATAATCATACAATAAAAATGATACTAAGATTTTATATGAAATTTTTTCGGGAAAAAAATATAGGCAGGAGAGTAGAATTTTTTTATAATGTCAAGAATACAAGAGGATCTGTTTGTGCAACTAAACCTATTTGAAACTTCTCTTAACTCGCTCTCTCAAAATCCTAAACCACATGACATATTTATAGGGTAAATAAATTGATTCTAAAAGAAATTTGTGTAGAAAAAATTATACTCAAATTAGATTTTGTACTTCCAGTTAATATAAGGTAGAAAAAAAATATACTTAAACTAGACTTATCCCTTTAAATCAAAGCTAATTGAATTCGGGTGATAAATTCCAACGACTCTATTAATTTGTTTTGATTTCAATTACTAGAATTAGCTATTTATATCAAGCAAAAAAAACATAACTAGAACTAGCAATTCGTAGAACAGTCGTCTTCAATATGGGTGTTCATGGTAGGTTAACCGTATCGTTTAACCTAAACGGTCGGTTAACCGTTATAGCGGTTGTTGAATTTTGCTAAACGTAAATTAATCATTAAAAAATGATTAACCGTTAAGACGCGGTTAACCGACGGTTCGGTTATAGGTTCATTTGTAATCTATTATAATTTTTTCCCACATGTTCACTATTTTTTTAGAGAACAATATAATTATCTTTTTAATAAATATTATATTAAAATATTCATAAAAATACTTAAATAAAGATATTCTAATTACTTACGTCATAATTAAAAAATACATGCATACTATAAAGTTTCAACACAAGACAAAACACACAAGCTTCATAATATTTTAAAGTTTAAAAAGTTTGCTGCACATAACAATAATATTGTAACAATACATCATCAAAATTTAAGACATAAAAATCACTATCAAAGTTTTAAAAACAAATATTTAACTAACATATAATAATCATAAGGTAAATGAAACCTCCACAAGTTATTTTATATTTTAAATATATATATATATAAATAATTTAATAACGGTTAACCTATAAGTTAACCATTAGTCAAAATTCGTAACCGTAACTGTAACCATTAACCATTATTTTTAACGGTCCGATTAACTAAAATCATTTACCTTTAACAGTTCAATTAATTAACCTGTAAAATATAACGATTATACCAGTTAACAATTACGGTTAATTATGCACCCCTATTCTTCAACTGTTGTCTGTGTTATATTTGACACCGTAAATGTATGACATGGTTTTTTGTATGTGACGGTGCCCCAACCTCAACTTGGGTTCGATCAGTCATCTGGGTGCATGCCCCAACATTTTATTAATTCATATGCCATCGTCTGAAATTGCTCTTGAATTTGACACTTTGAGTGTGGATTATGTTGCCCCCTAGGTTGGGTTTATAAATTGTGTTGGTTCATGACAGTTCATTATTATTATTTTTTTGGATTGGGTGCAATTTTACAGACTGTGGTCAATGTAGACATTTCAGGGGCGCAAGGGTTTAACTCAGCAATGAAGGCTGGACCTTGGCAAATAATGCCCCTGGACTTGGACCTTGTTAGAGGCACACTGTTTGAAAAAGATATGGATGGTGCTTTTAGACATGCCCCAAGATCAGGCTCTTTTAGAGGTTCTGTAAGGTACTAGATCAACCAACTTTGTTGTATCTAATGGGGCAACCTGAGGACCAGTTTTCTTATTCTGAAATGAATGCATGCAAAATGTGTCCTAAATCGATGCAATGCAAAATTAAGATTGTGATGATGTTGTGCAATGATGCAGGTGAAATCAATGCGATAAGAATAAAACGAAACGAGTTAGTACCAAATAAAATGATTAAATAAAACAAATAAATATAGAGTAATAAAAAATTGTACATAAACAAGAAATAAGGCACCAGAGCCTAAATAGGGTGACCACTAATCGGGCAGAGTTTCATATGGCTCTAAAGGGTTGGCTTCTACGGCTCACTATATGCAGTTTTGGTGCTAAGAGGTACCCGAATTGTCCTTGATGTCCTCTACTAAGAGTAGCAAGGCCCCCGGTCATTACCCATTATAGGCTCCTTTTAACCGGGTTCAATTCAGGGGGACCCATTCGCTTATACCCATACGAAGGAACGATATCCTCACGAAAGTATAAGGTACTTGCTAGGCCCATACGGGAGAACGATATCTCCACGAAAGCATTAGCGTTTTCCCCCCACTTAAAAAAAACGGGTTTATATGCCATATTTTAAATGCGTTAAAATAAACGCTCAATTATAACCGAATGTTACTTTAATAGTCACTTTAATCCGGAATTTTCGATATTAATAAAGCGGTAATTATTTGAAAAAAGCTCGACTCTCATTTGTTTTTGAAAAACAAAAAAAATTCCCAACGTAGTTGCCATCTGTAGCGATGTCTTTTCTCGCTAAAAAAAGTGGTGTTTTTATTTTGTTTGGAAAATATTTTCTTCTGCGTGAGATTTTTATAAAACCCGCATTTTATTTAAAATTGGAGTCGCCATCGACCCCTCAAGGTGGATCGGACACCGTAGAAAACCAGAGATTTTGAAAACTTGGGTTCGGGAGTCGGTTACGGATGGGGAAGGATTAGCACCCCACACCGCCCAAAATTGGTACTTTAACAATTACCGCTTTATTAATATTAAATTTTCCGGATTAAAGTGACGATTAAATTAAAATTTGGTTATAAGTGCGAGTAAATTTTAAAAGCCCCGTTATTCGAGAATAAACGCCCAACCACTATCACTACGCCTGATATTGGCCCCGTTTACGCTCGAATAAAAGGGCACCGCATTAACAAAATATATGTTCGTTATGCAAACTTAAAAAACATGGCAAATATAAATAAATACATAGCGATAAAAAAATAAATAAATACTAACATAATAAAATACTAACATAACATAAATAAAATACTAATCTAAAACATACATACATAAATATTAATCTAACTCATAAATAAAAATAGATCTAACATAAATAAAATACAAATCTAAAACATACATACATAAATATTAATCTAACTCATAAATAAAAACAAATCTAACATAAATAAAATAATAATATAAAACATAAATTTAAAACATACTAATCTAAAATATAGATAAACATACAAATTAAAAACACAAATTTAAATTAACTACTACTTCATTAAAGTATAAAAATTACAACATAAATAAAAAAGAAAAAAATATATCTAACCAGAAGTTCGAATGACGAACCCCGACTGGACCCCACCGAGATCTACCACGACTTCTCCAAAAAATTAACTAGATCGAATCCAAAATAGGACCCTGATCGAACCGGTTAGAACCGAAGACACTGTCCCAGTTTTGGGCTGGCCGGGAGCCTAAGCTCCCTTATTTGGCCAGCCCCTGCCAATTCATTGCTTCTTGCTGCCCCATTTCAATTGCAATTCATGCATATTTATAGGGGTGAGGTGGGTGACGTGGAGCCTTGTGCTCCCCTCCCTTCCCCTTTTTTTTTATTATTTTTTTTTACTTTTTTTTAAGATTAATAATATTATTACAATAATACCAAAAAATACTAAAACCCGGACAAAAATGAGTGATTACAGTTACCTTAGGATATTCGAGATTGAATATATGTGTATGATATATATATTATCAAAGAATTAGAAAAATATGAATAAATACTATTGTATAATTACGTTAGTATTTAAAAAAATATTAAATAAGAAATGATTTTTATTATTTCAGGGTAAGCCTCAATTGTGCAGCTGGCGAAGCTAATGCCAAAGGTCAAAGGCCGAGGCCAAAGCCCAACCCGCCAGCCATGTGTATATATGGCAAACGTATGTACTGGACTGTTGACCGCCAAGAAAAAGCTGTATGGAATAATGACAACGAAATTTAACGAATCAAAAACTGCCACGTCCATTATCTACATAGACCTCTTCTTATCTGCCTACGTGTCATGAGCTGAACAACCCTGGACGCTGAATGTTAGTTTAATATAATGTCACGTGAACTTTCAAAGTAGAAAAAAGAAATTCATTAATAGAATGACGGCACTTTCTTTTTTCGATGTTCCAAAATGATAAAAGAGGTGTCATAAATAAGGTAAATTACTCCGTATATTATCGAACTATAGACGATGTATTATTTATATTGACGAATTTTAATTACATTGATTTTGATATTAACTTATGTTTTAGATTTGTCGCACCTTCATCAAGGAGGTGTTTCGGAATAACAACAATCTCATCCTAATAATCATGTCCTAGCTAACTTTAGTAAATAACAAGTCTAATTTACCAAGAAGGGAGGGAAAGGGGACTCAGGGAAAGTTGAGAAATAAGGGATGTTCATAGTGGGTCTAGAACATATGACATAAAGGAATATGAGGAAACATAGTTGAGCAGTTTAATCAACCGGTCAAATGTATTTGCTCGTGAATGATTATATTCTACATACATTGCATGGGGAATAAAAAAAACTTAAACTTTGATAAATTATGTCAAAGTTCAAACTCTGTTTGTGATGGGAATAAGTTATTGAATAATAAATCACTTTGATAAATTATATTCTACATACATACATGGCAATTCTAAATTTTATATGTAAAAATAAAATAAGTTGTTAAATATTATAATATTATCTTTGACTTTAAAATATTGTTACGTAATTTAATTTTTTGTTTATTGATAAAAAAAATATAAATATTGTTGCAAAGGGCTGAAACATTTGTAACAAATTTTAAAAATTGTTGGTGTATTTAATTTAATTAATATTAATAGTACATGCACAATATAATGAGGTAATGAGCTCTAGAGCATGTATAATATTCGTCATTCATCCTATAAAAAATGGTAACCTCTTTACTGAATAATTTCATTTATTTGGAAAATGCTTTGAAATTCAAGTTTAAAGCTGTAATTTTTAGGATACAAACAAAAATAAAAATTTTAAAATATAGAAAAAATTGAAAAAAAATCAATTATATAGTAACTAAAATATTATTGTTATGGTAAATACATTGTAACTAATTTAGTGGTTATTGAATCCTATTAAGATTATTAAATTAAGACGTTGAAAATATATTATATTTTCTGATTAAGTTAAGAGATAATTAATGTTACAAAGTAAATATCAAGATTCAAAAAAGAAATATCATGAGCATCTTTAATTATTCAATCAATTAATAGATCTAAAAAATCACTATATTTAGTAACACGTAAAAGTCGTTACAATATAATTAAAACCAATTTTTTAAAAAATTTTAAAGTTAGAGTACTTTTAACAACAACTCTTTATCTTTCAACAAATTATTGTTCGCAATCATAATTCAATATTTTACAATGGTTTTTTTTATTGCTAAATATTTTTTTCCAGTGTATGTTAAAAAAAAAGGACCCGTGCATCGCACGAGTTCAAAATATTTTAACAAAATAGTTTAAAGTTGGGTCGAATTTGAGGCAAAAAAAAAACTCTCTCGATTATCATCCTTAATTTTTAAACGGAGGATTCTTTGTATAAAAAGTATTATTATTTTTTTTTGAAATATAAGGGATTTTATTCATCAAGTTTAACAGGAAAAATAAAGACTTGGGTCTCATTAAAAAATCTAGACTTACAGCCAAGGAGAGACTAGCCAATACACCAAAGAAGAAACATTCACTGCTACAGTATATGCTAGAGCATCAGCATCTATATTGCAAATTCTCGGAATATGCCTAAGTTCAACAATGCCTCTAATAACCTTCGATGCAACTGCCTTGATCAAATTAGAGAAGAAAACAGAAGCTAAAGAAAGAAGGATTAAGAACCCAGCCCACTACATTTTTGCAATCACTTTCCAGGATAAGTTTGGAAGAGCTTGTCCAAGAAGAAAAAACGAAACCTGTCGATGGCAAAGTCTATAGCAAGGATTTCAGCCAAAGTTTTTTTACAATGTATGATTCAGTCTATACGCTTCACAAGATTATATAGCAATATGTAGCGATATCTTTTTACGCTAAAAAAGAAAGTGGTTTATTGTTTTTTTTGTTTTATTTTGAAAATGATGTCTTCCGCGTGAAGTTTTATAAAACCCGTGTTTTATTTGAAACTCAATGTGGACCGGACACCGAAAAAAACTAGAGATTTCAAATTGATGGGTTCGGGAGTCGGTTGCGAATGGGGAAGGATTAGCACCCCCCACACCCCCCAAAATTGGTACTTTAATAATTACCGCTTTATTAATATTAGACTTTTCGGATTAAAGTGACAATTAAATTAAAATCTGGTTATATGTGCGAATAAATTTTAAAGGCCCCGTTATTCGAGAGTAAACGCCCAACCACTATCACTACGCCTGATACTGGCCCCGTTTACGCTTGAATAAAAGGGCATCGCATTGACAAATATATGTCCGTTATGCAAACTTAAAAAAAACATGGCAAATATAAATAAATACATTGCGATAAAAATATAAATAAATACTAACATAATAAAATACTAATATAACATAAATAAAATATTAATCTAAAACACACATACATAACAATTAATTTAGCACATAAATAAAAACAAATCTAACATATATAAAACACTAATCTAAAACATACATACATAAATATTAATCTAACTCATAAATAAAAACAAATCTAACATAAATAAAATACTACTCTAAAACATACATATATAAATATTAATCTAACTCGTAAATAAAAACAAATCTAACATAAATAAAATATTAATATAAAACATAATAAATACTAATCTAAAACATAAATAAACATACAAACTAAAAACACAATTTTAAATTAACTACTATTTCATTAAATCATAAAAATTACAACATAAATGAAAAGGAAAGAAAATATACCTAACTAGGAGTTCGAATGACGAACCCCGACTGAACCCCATCGAGATCTACCACGACCTCTCCAAAAAGTTAACTAGATCGGATCCAAAATAGGACCCCGATCGAACCGGTTAGGACCGAGGACACTGCCCCGGTCCTTGGCTACCCGAGAGCCAAGCTCTCTTATTTGGGCATGCCAATATGCCGATTCATGCCTTTCAATTCCCCCATGCCTTTATATAGGCAATTGGGGTTGTTAAAGGGGGGATGTGGAGCCTTTAGCTCCACACAAATTTTCCCCTTTTTAATTTTTTTTAATTTTTTATATTAATAATAATATTATTACAACAATACTAAAAATACTAAAAATTCGGACAAAAATGAGTGATTACAGTTGCCCCTCTTTGCTTGTTCTTGTGAAACGAGAACAAAGCAAAGATCAAAAGCACTCATTTTTGTCTTATCTGGCTGAACTTCTCTCATTTTGACGCATGTCTTCTTTTTTTGGTAGATCTTCTTTCTCTTTGGCGCATGTCTTCTTTCTTGTCTTGATTGATCTACCTTGTCACTCTAGGGAAGCAAAACCTTCAAAATGGGGGGTTGTTTGTTGGGGAAGTCAAACTGAGTCCCACTTGCTACATTATTGATAATAAGCTAATACCTAAAGAGAGTTCGACCCAGCTGCAACACTGACGAAGAGACAGGGTCTACAAAATTCGATCCAGCTGCAACACTGACGATGAGGCAAGACCGATAGGTGAAAGTTCTGATGTCTGATCCAGCTACAACTCTGACGAAGAGGCAAGATCAAAAAACTGACAACTTTTTCCCCCTTTTTCTTTTGTTTTTTTTCTGCTTTTGTTTCTTTTTTCATATTGTTTCTTCTTTTTTTTTCTTTTTTTGATTTTTTATTTCTTCTTTTATTTTTTTGATTTTTCTTCTTCTTTTTCTTCATTTTTTTCAAGAAACAACATTGATCAAATTTTGAAAATTAGTAAATTTTGACCAAGCTACAACACCGACGAAGAGGCAGGATCAAGAGTTAGTGAATTTGGTCTAACTACAACACCGACGAAGAGGCAATACCGGAAGTTAGTGAATTTGGTTCAGCTACAACACCGACGAGGAGGCAGAACCGGCAGTTAAATTTGACCAAGCTACGACACCGACGAAGAGGCAAGGTCTGAAGATTTAATCCAGCTACGACACCGACGAAGAGGCAAGGTCTGAAGATTTGATCCAGCTACGACACCGACGAAGAGGCATGATCGGAGTGTTTTTTTTGTGTGATCAAGCTACGACTCTGACGAAGAGCCATGATCAGAGTTTGGCTGAAAACTCAGTTTTTTTTCTATTTTTTTTCTTTTCTCTATTTTCTTTTTTCTATTATTCTTTGATTTTTTCTTTTTTTTCTTTTTTTTGATTTGTTTTCTAGCTACAACATTAATAAAGAAAATTTGAAAATCAGTAAAGTTGGATCTATCAACGGAGAAACAAAAACATTAACTGGAACCCTACTACACCATCAGCGGATAAGTAGGACAACAGCAACTGGGACCTAGTCACTCCATCAGCGGAGGACTGAATCGGATAATGACAACCTGGAACCGGCTACACCATCAGCGGAGAGCAGGATCTGAGGGCGACGGGAGCTTGGACCCGGCCACTCCATCAGCGGAGGACCGGATTGGACAATGACGACCTGGAACCGGCTACACCATCAGCGGAGAGCAAGATTTGAGGACGACGGGAGCTTGGACCTGACCACTCTATCAACGGAGGACCGGATTGGATAATGACGACCTGGAACCGGCTACACCATCAGCGGAGAGCAAGATCTGAGGGCGACGAGAGCTTGGACTCGTCCACTCTATCAGCGGAGGACCGGATTGGACAATGACGACCTGGAACCGGCTACACCATCAGTGGAGAACAGGATCTGAGGGCGACGGGAGCTTAGATCCGGCCACTCTATCAGCGGAAGACTGGTTCGGATAATGACGACCTGAAACCGGCTGCACCATCAGTGGAGAGCAGGATCAGAGTACGACTACAACTTGGACCTAGCAACTCCATCAGCGGAGAGCGGGATCTGAGGACGACGATAGCTTGTACCCGGCCACTCCATCAGCGGAGAGACTAGATCGGGCGATGAAAGTTGATAAATTCATTTTTTTCTTCACTTTTTTTTTATTTTTTTCGACTTTTGATTTTTCAATTATTGATTTTTTTTTTATTTTTTTTATTTTTTTATTTTTTTCAACTCTGTTTTTTGATAAATTTTCTTTTTTCTTGAACTATACAAAGAAGTAAGGCTCGAGAAAAAAATAGGTCTGGTTGCACCGTCAGCAGAGAAACAAGACTTGAATAGAAATTCGATCTGCTTGGGGAAAGGTTCAGATCTGTTGCACCATCAACGGAGAAATGAAATCTTCAGGATGTCCATACTATTGCACCATCAGCGGTAAAGCAGAATCTGGAAATTGTTGGCCTATCAACACTGACGAAGGCAAGATCTGAAAAAATGCTAATTCTACTGCTCTACTGGCGGAGAGGTATAACCTAAAAATGAAAAAAAACATTAATCAGTAAATGTTCACAAAATTTGTCACTGTTATCTTTTATTGATGTTTCAGCATCCTCTTTGTGTTTGGTCTCCTCTAAGACTAATGTTGGCTGTCGTGTTGTTGCCCCCACGGTTGAGGATGTTCGGTCTCTTTTTGAACCTTTCTGTAAGCAAAAATGCATGAATTTTATGCCTAAATGCATGGTGACTTCGGTGTATGCACTGAACATAGATGTATGACGTTTGCAAAAAATGGTTTAATGCAAGATGAATGCAACTACATGCATGAATGTGACATGATTTTTTTTATTCTCAAAGGGATGCCCCTGACTCCTCACTGGACCCGTCAGGATCTTGGTTTTTTGTATGCGACGTACCCCAACTGGGTTCGATCAGTCATCTGGGTGCATGCCCAACATTTTATTCGTTCATATGCCATCGTCTGAAACTGCTCTTGAATTTGACACTTTGAGTGTGAATCCTGTTGCCCCCTAGGGTGGGTTTATAAATTGTGTTGGTTCATGGTAGCTCATTATTTTTTTGGATTGGGTGTGGTTTTACAGACTGTGGTCAATGTAGACATTTCAGGGGTGCAAGGGTTTGACTCAGCAATGAAGGCTGGACCTTGGCAAAGAATGCCCCTGGACTGGGACCTTTTTAGATGCATAATGTTTGTAAAAGATGTGGAGGGTGCTTTTGGACATGCCCCAAGATCAGGTTCTTGTAGAGGTTCTGTAAGGTGCTAGATCGACCAACTTCGTTGTATTTAATAGGGCAACCCGAGGACCAGTTTTATTATTCTGAAAATGAATGCATGCAAAATGTGTCCTCAATTGATGCAATGTAAAATTAAGATTGTGATGATGTTGTACAATGATGCAGGTGAAATCAATGCGATGAGAATAAAGTGAAATGAGTTAGTACCAAATAAAATGATTAAATAAAACAAATTATAAATATAACAAAAATAGAGTAATAAAAACTGTACATAAACAAGAAATAAGGCACCAGAGCCTAAATAGAGTGACCACTAATCGGGCAGAGTTTCACATGGCTCTAAAGGGTTGGCTCCTACGGCTCACTATATGCAGTTTTGGTGCTAAGAGGTACCCGAATTGTCCTTGCTGTCCTCTACTAAGAGTAGCAAGGCCCCCGATCATCACCCATTATAGACTATTTTCAACTGAGTTCAATTCAGGGGACCCATTCGCTTATGCCTGCATGAAGGAACGATATCCTTACGAAAACATAAGGTACTCGAGCCCGAATGTACTTGCTAGGCCTACACGGGAGAATGATATCTCAACGAAAGCATTAGCGTTTTCCCCTCACTTAAAAAATGGGTTTATATGCCATATTTTAAATGCGTTAAAATAAACGCGCAATTATGACCGAATGTTAGTTTAATAGTCACTTTAATCTGGAATTTCTTATATTAATAAAACAATAATTATTTGAAAAAAGCTCGACTCTCTTATTTTTTTGAAAAAACAAAAATATCCACAGCGGAGTCGCCATCTGTAGCGATATCCTTTTACGCTAAAAATTAAAGTGGTTTTTTGTTTTATTTTGAAAATGATGTCTTTCGCGTGGAGTTTTATAAAACCCGTGTTTTATTTGAAAATGGAGTCGCCATCGGCCACTCAATGTGGACCGGACACCGAAAAAACCCAAAGATTTCAAATTGATGGGTTCGGGAGTCGGTTACGGATGGGGAAGGATTAACACCCCCACACCGCCTAAAATTGGTACTTTAATAATTACCGCTTTATTAATATTAGACTTTCTGGATTAAAGTGACATTTAAATTAAAATCTGGTTATATGTGCGAGTAAATTTTAAAGGCCCCGTTATTCGAGAGTAAACGCCCAACCACTATCACTACGCCTGATACTGGCCCTGTTTACGCTTGAATAAAAGGGCACCGCATTGACAAAATATATGTCCGTTATAAAAACTTAAAAAAAACATGGCAAATATAAATAAATACATTGCGATAAAAATATAAATAAATACTAACATAATAAAATACTAATATAACATAAATAAAATACTAATCTAAAACATACATACATAACAATTAATTTAACACATAAATAAAAACAAATCTAACATATATAAAACACTAATCTAAAACATACATACATAAATATTAATCTAACTCGTAAATAAAAACAAATATAACATAAATAAAATATTAATATAAAACATAAATTTAAAATATAATAAATAATAATCTAAAACATAAATAAACATACAAACTAAAAACACAATTTTAAATTAACTACTACTTCATTAAATCATAAAAATTATAACATAAATAAAAAGGAAAGAAAATATACCTAACTAGGAGTTCGAATGACGAACCCCGACTGAACCCCACCGAGATCTACCACGACCTCTCCAAAAAATTAACTAGATCGGATCCAAAATAGGACCCCGATCGAACCGGTTAGGACCGATGACACTGCCCCGGTCCTTGGCTACCCGAGAGCCAAGCTCTCTTATTTGGGCATGCCAATATGCCGATTCATGCCTTTCAATTCCCCCTCATGCCTTTATATAGGCAATTGGGGTTGTTAAAGGGGGGATGTGGAGCCTTTAGCTCCACACAAATTTTCCCTTTTTTAAATTTTATTTTTTATATTAATAATAATAATATTACAACAATACTAGAAATATTAAAAACCAGACAAAAATGAGTGATTACACAATCCTTACTATAGATTAATTTAACTAAAAAATTAATCTATAGCATGGAATTCAGCAATCCCTCTAAATTTATGGAGTGGGTTTTAATGAAAATGTTAGCGTTATTATCTTTAGAAGACTTGGTTATAGCAGTATGTATGTATGGTGTACGTGTATTTTAAAGATGTGAGATTAAAAAACAAATACTATCATGATATCATATATATATATATATCTTTGAAAACTTTATTTTTCATGGATCAAATGCGAAATTAACTATAAATTCATTTAAAAAACAAATAGTTAAATGAGTTTTTGTGGTTAGAGGGATTGCTATGAAGTTTTGTTTAATTTGGGAACATCTTGTGAAGCGTATAAAAATCTGTCACCACTAAGTCCTAAGTGTGGCAAAATTGATAGCTTAAATCATTACTAAGTCTAAGCAACTCCTAAGTATTCGACACGTATTGACGAAAAAGAGGATTGATTATAGAGGATTTGACCGTTTTTCTCATTCAAAGATGAACCCTTTGTCGATACAACTCTAAATCACGACTGATAATCTGGCACTTTCCCTTGGTTTCAAAACAAAATCATTTGCCGCAAGATTTCACTATTCCAAGAGTTGCTTTCAATACTAATACTACCCATCAAAACTAAGAGAGTATTTAGTTTTGAGGTGGTAGAATTAATTTTAGATTACCGTAATTTTATAGAATTATTTTTGTGTCAAATTAATTTTAAAGTAACGTGATTCATGTTTGGGATTTTTTTTAAAAATAGTCACGATTGTGTAAAAATATATTGTAAAAATCACAATCAATCGCAAAAGCAATTCTCCTAACTTTTTCCAAAATTACAATTAGTGTTCATATTTAATTTTACTTCCAAACATGTTAGCACAGTAATCGATAATTTTCTTGTCCAATCATGATTTTTGGCCTCCCACATAATATCCAAACATGCACTTAGTCTTTTCGCTTTATTTTTGTTTGTTTTTAATTATTGAATCAAAGCTAGAAATATTATATTCTATATATAGTTAATTTTGAAAAACAAATCTTCTAAGATGTTTATCGTCATCTAACTAACACTTTTTATTTACAAATGACCTAAAATAAAACGTTGATGGTTAAATTACTTAAAAAGAATAGAGACCAAAATGACTATTCAGTAAACGTTAAAGGCATTTTTTGACATTATGCCTGTATGTTATGTGTTAGCGATAGTGCCCTAAGGCCTATTGTATGGACATGATATTTTGATTATTGAATTTATTATTATGATAAATTTGCATGCTTTTTGTATCCTTGAATATTATTATTCTAAATATCCCTAATCAGTTATTATTGTGGGAACGATAATAAGCTAAGATTAGTACGAAGTTTGATAGATATTCATAAGATGAATATGTGAATGAGATTCAAATCAAATTCATATATGTATTTGTTGAGAACAAATATTAGGATCGACTTGTCTTAAGATTAATACATGGATTAAAGTTATATATTAATCTTCAAACAGTTATGACATTAAATCCTTAGACTTGAAATTGCTACGGTTCTCAACATGATAACTATTATGTTTTGACATAGTCAAACATCATTTTTAATCGGACGATTATAAACGATTATAAAGATTATGCTTGAACATAATAAGGAATCATGCAGTGAGATGCGAGTGATTAAGATGGAATTTATCCCTCTTAACATAACATAGATATCTTTGGGCCCCTCGATGATTGAGACTGAGAAATGTATAGTCGTGATCAAATGAGTTGATATAGATCAATGTCATTTGTTTAGTCAGTTCAATTGGGCATCGAGAAACTAAAGATAGAACGATATAAGGTTAACATTTTCCATGCCTTATATTCTATCAATATATCGTGAGATAAAAGGATTATGACATAAACTAAATTAAGGTTGTCTCAGATTATGAGCTTTTCATTTAACTTGGGTAGTCATAATGTCTTTCTAGAGGCCACTTATGACTTGTAGAATAAAATGTGATTTATCTGCTACCAACGTTAAATGAACTTATAGGGTCGCACACTAAGAATGAATAAGAATGGTTGTGGTTATTACTCTCAATAATAAATTTAAGATAATGCGATTATTTTAAATTATATTATTCGAGATTATTTATTCGAATTTAAAAGGTTAAATTCGTAATAGAATATCTTATTTATTTTATTATTTTTCAAAAAAATATAAGTAAATAATATTATCAAATAATCTCATTATCTAGATTTGATTGAATTTAAATTCGTTATCAGATAAGAAATCTATTTTATAATATATTATTTATTTATTTTAAATAAATAATATCATTAAATAAATCACTTTATCTAGAGTTGGTTGAATCTAATCCTGTTCAAGTCATATATATATATGCCAAGGGTTTTGTTAAGGTATCTAGGGATTTCGAAATAGCCACTAAAACTAAAAAATTAGATTTTCGAAATCTTGATTGGAACTAGCATTTTGATAGCCGCTCGTCGTCCATTCGAGTGTGGATACTTGTAGAGAGCGGTCGTCTTTCACAAAAGGCAGTGTCTCAACACAACTAGATTCCTGAATCAAAATTGAGGTAATTTTTGATATCCTCTTCGTATGAGATATTGAAAGTTCTTTATAAGATATTTTTTCGCTGCGTTTATTTACTTGGTTAGATTAGTTTATTTTTTATGAAACCCAACATTATGTTATGTAAATATAACATTCTGCATAAGGATTGGATGTTAAGGCAAAAGTATTATCTAGACCTGCATTTTATCGCATTTATTTCTATTTATGTAATACGACGCACTTTGATTCCATATTACTTTTATTTTGAGATTCGTCGTTATTATCTATTTTCGTAATACGATTATGTATTACTTTTGTTGGTATGTAGGGTTTGATCCGAATTCTGAAAAAAAAAAAACATTTTGATGGTTGCGTAGAAGATAGAAGGGTAATTAGGGGTTTGTTAACGGTATAATGCCAAAAAATGCTCTTAACGTTTGACTGAATAATTATTTTAGCTTATATTCTTTTTTGAAGTAATTTAACCTTTAATATTTTATTTTGGTAGTTAGGGGTTTATTAACGGCATAATGCCAAAAAAATGCTCTTAACGTTTGACTGAATAATTATTTTAGCTTATATTCTTTTTTGAAGTAATTTAACCTTTAATGTTTTATTTTGGGTCAAAATAATCCTTTTGCGGATGAAAACTGTTAGTTAGCTAACGTTAAATGACTTGAAATAAAGTGACAAATCTATATGACAGTGCACGTCGCAATAGTACTGTCATATAGACAAATATGGTGATTTTACAGAATGACACATTAGTCAAAAAATAATTTTATAAAAATGTATAAATTTTAAAATATTTTTTCTTTTGACATGTCATTCTGCCAAATCATTTCAAGTTGTTCGTCGTCAATTGACTAATAGTTTTCATTCACAGAGGGGTCATTTTGACCCAAAATAAAACGTTAAAGGTTAAATTGCTTGAAAAAGAATAAGAGTCAAAATGACTATTCAATCAAACATTAGGGTACAATTTTTTTTGACATTATGTCTTTACTGAGCAACGTATGCATTCTTACATGTCATTTTGGTTAAAGTCTATATATGTCCTGATTTTTCTATTCTCTGATTAATCATTATAAATAGCATGGTTTCTAGTTAAATTCTGCAACTTTTATGTATGTTCTTTGTTTGTTTATCTTACTTACAAATCACATTGAGCTCTATAGTTTATTCTCTATTTTTCTTTTTCATAATTACCTTATCTTAGACTCGAATTCAACATCAATTGAAGGGTCTCGTTTTCGGTTTAGTCTTGTTTTTCAAGTATTACTTCGTCCTAATTATTACTATTTACTTCCAATATATGACTTTGAACTTGTTTTCTTTGTATTTTATTTTGGTTTATTTATGGGTTGTTTTCTGGACTATGAACTTTCTGTTTTGTTTAGGGACTTTTCGAACTTAGTTTCAACTTCTAGGTCGGGTCTAGAGGTACCATGATTATTCCTTATTCTTGAATCGTGATGAAATCCAAGATGATACGTACAACTATTTAACAAACTATTGGTTTAATAGGTTTATATCACAAATAAGTATCTAAAGCATACTATATTTTTCATCCAAGTATCTAAAGTATTTTTTTCGCAAAACAAATACATAAAATTACTATCTTTTCATCTACGTGCTTGAAGTATTTTTTGGTCAAACTAGGTATCTAAAATATATCATCATTTTCATCTAGATTCTTAAAAGTTGACACGTGTCATGTAACGACCCGAGTTTTGAATTAACGAATCAGGTCTTTGACTGAGTATTGGGCCTACAGTTCATAGCCCAATTAAAATGTGTAATTGGGCTTGAGGGTAAATATGGAAAAAGAAAATAGAAAGAAATAAAAAAAAGGAAAAATGTTTGAATTTTAAATAGTAAGTGGGTGGTTGGAAAGATGAATGATGGAAGAGAGAGAAAAGGAAAAAGATGACAATGGCGAGAGAGAGAAAAGAGAGGAAAAGTTTGAGGTGAGAATTTTAAATTCTGATCTACGAAGATCTAGCCGTCTGATCGTGACACCACCATCGACATTGTGTTCATCTCGCCGAGACGAGTCCGCCAATATCAGCATCACATTCGTTAGAGTTGCCGTCGGAGGAGGTGAGAGAGAAGGAGTTTCAGGTTGGGCTGTTCAAGGGGGTTAGAGGGCTCGAATCAAGAAACGGAGGCCACCACCAAGTTCACCGGCTCGATAACAGTTGGCCGATAAACTTTGGTCGCTGGAGGCCGCCGTCATGCGCCCCCACACGTCGCCGTTGCACTTGGACGTAGTCCAGCACCAGGGGGATCGAGCCACCCGAGTGGACTCGGCCGAGTCAGGCCAAGCTGACTCAGCCTAAGCCCAGCCGCGCCTAGCCGAGCCAAGCCAAGCCATTCGCCGCCGTTGATTGTTGACCGCAATTGACCATTAACTGTTGTTGACCGCCGCTGACCTGCGTTGACTTTTTCAGGGGACCATACCTTGGGGTTTCTCGACGTTCTGGATCCAATGGCGCAGTCTGTTTTGCCAAATTCAAACCCGGTAAGCTATTTTTATGTGTTTGACCCTTCGCTTAGCTTAGGAAGTGTTTGGAGTTTAAGTGTTTTCTTAATTGTTGATATGCGAGGATTGATCGGGGTTGATTATCGGAACAAGTGGTATTTTGAGAAGCTAGGATGAGGATTTTAGCGATGTCAGCACAAGGTTAGTACACCTCGAACTCTGAAATGCTTCATGAGCATCATAAGTGTAATTGCCTTGCATGTTAGTGGTTGCAAAATAGGAGATGAGTAATGCACATGCGTCGGTACTATTATTGCAAGACTTGATAATTATTATGATACTTGATGAGCTTGAGATTGTTGAGACTGTCATGAGTTGTAGAGACCGTATAAGATTATTTGAATATCCGTATGACTATATGATTATATGACTGTTGTTTGACTGATTTATGATGATTCCTCTTATATTAGTTGGAAATAATAATATGTTCAATTAAGTGATTTTAATGCGCTAGAAACAAACTATAATGACTCTCATAAGCTTTAGGAGTAGAATAGGGCATCATAATTAATATCAGCATATACTCGATAATCGCTTATAGAATCGGTAATTAATACTATTTGGCCTAAAGGTTAGTTGATGATGGAAATTGACGAATATGTTTAACAAGTGGTTATTACTGTAATAGACGAGAATATATGAATGAATTGTATTACTCTTCCATAAAACGTAACAACTCAGTAATGCTTGATTGGTTGTAATAGCAACAATATGGACCCGTGGTGGGTCGTTTGATGGTTGTGTGCCAAGTAGGCACTTGTATAGATCCGTGGCAGATCATGTATGGTTACGTGCCATGTAGGGCACTTGTTTAGTTATGAGTCTTTGTTTGGTGGAATCTGGATACCCAGTGAGTGAGTGTTGCAACACATGAAGGCCATCTGTTGTGAGATTCCGGGTGATGAAATGAAGGCCATTCGATGTGAGATTTCGAGCATGGGTGAGTCTCCTAGTGTCGGGTGACATTGGGCCTCACTCTTGGTCTGTTTACTTTTATGTGGTTGTTGAGGTGCTGTTTGTTTATGGCATATGTTTAGGCGATTATGGTAGCGCCACATGTTTATTTATCTTTCCTTATTGCTCGTACTAGCTTGCACATGCTTACGTTTATGATTAGCATGAAGTACAATAAAATAGATGTGTACCACTGAGCTTTGTAAGCTCAGCGCTCGGAATCGTTGTTTCCATGCGTAGGTTGAGCTTTGGATCGCGAGATCGTGAAGCACTGTCAGACCGAGATTCTAGCACGTGGTGGCCTTCAGAGTACGGTATTTGAGTCTAGTGGGCTATGTATTCATAGGACCTTACATGTAAAGTCTGTAATTATTATTTTGAAATTGTATTATTTAAATTGTACCTTCAAACGTCTTAAATTTAAACTGGAGCTCATACGTAATATTTCATTTACATATATATATATATATATATATATATATATATATATATATATATATATATATATATATAGAGAGAGAGAGAGAGAGAGGTTTTAAATGCTTTTGCAACTTAATGGGTTGATACTGTTTGAAAAGAAAATTTTATGGTTTTGGTTTTGCATTTGGGCTTGAGGCCCAAATGTGACATCCAGGTCGAGGGCGTTATATGTCATTAATTTAAAAATATTTTATGTACCTAGATGATAAATATGACATATTTTAGGTCCCTATTTTGATAAAAAAAAAT
The DNA here is from genome assembly GCA_019671005.1 of Hibiscus mutabilis. Classification (NCBI taxonomy): domain Eukaryota; kingdom Viridiplantae; phylum Streptophyta; class Magnoliopsida; order Malvales; family Malvaceae; genus Hibiscus; species Hibiscus mutabilis. Next base: position 14,348,174 of record CM033756.1, on the reverse strand, counting down.
ATTTTAAGTACATAGATGAAAAAGGTGATATATTTTAGATACTTACTTTTATAAAAAATATTTTAAATATTTATTTTGATAAAATATATTTGATAAAATATATTTTAGATACCTAAACGAAAAATGTTAGATTTTACTTGTTTATTTGTGATATAAATGAGCTGAGTCAACTTGTTGATAGGATTGTCAAACACCACTTTCAAATAATTAGTATCGTTTTAAATAAATTGAGACTCGTTGTTTGTCTCATTCACTTAACAAAAATTTCTTTGTAATTTTTTAAAATTATAAAACCGTATTTTCTTTTTTTAACTCCGTCACGATGATATAAGCCATTTAATAAAACTAAGTTCTCTTGATTTAGTTATGCATATATATATATATATATTTACTTTGATTTATTTGATATACCTTTTTATTTTAGGGTTTAAAAGTTTAAGTTGTAGTTTAGGGTTTATGAATTTAGGTTGTATGGTTTAGAATTTAAGGTTTGTGGTTGGAATTTTTATTCAAATATAGCTTTAGAGTTCCCCCCCCAAATATGGTCATTTCCATTTTAATTCCCGAAATATTGAATTTGCTATAGTACCCTAGAAGTCAGATTCAACAGAATCCGACTTTGAACAGTGTTTTCTTAAAAAAATAAATTTTGCCTAAAGTCGAATCCTCTTGAACCCGTCTTTAAGGGCTTTTTGGAATTTACTATTTAAAGCCAGATTCTGTTGAATTCGACTTTTAGATTACTGTAGCAAATGCAATATTTCGAGAATTAAAATGGAAAGAACTATATTTTGAAAAAACAAACAAACATCTAAAGCAATATTCATGTAATTCCTCCTTTATGGTTAGAATTTTGAGTTTAGGGTTTAGGGCTAGGGATTTAGGTTTTAGATTTTATAGCTTAAATATGAAGGGTTGTGTAATTTTTTTACACAACTTGTATAACAAAATATAACTCGTATATATAGACTTAGTATCCACTTACTTTGTGTAAAATTTAATTATTTTTTATATTTTTTGGACAGTTGAATAATGGTAATAAATGGCTAAAATTATTTCCTTATTTTTTTTCAAGTGATAATCTTCACATTTTTATTGTTAATCTTATTCCTCCATTTATTTCATACAACGGTCCAAAAAAATTGTAAAACTTAAAGTTTTACATTATGTAAAAGAATCTGATCTCATAGATAGATTAGATCTAGTTAAGTTGATTAGAATGTACAGGGGAGATTGGAGCTCCTTGATCATTGTTGAAACATTGCCCTTGAAGTATCTGACCGCTGCGAATGGAAGTTTCAAGGCAGTTTTCTCAAAGTTTTCTTAACTTTTGGACCAAATATGAAGCATTCCAGATCCCTGTCTTGGATTATTTCCACTTACTGCATTATGGCACGTATTACCTAGTTTCGCTATGTAAGTGGATCAAGTGGAAATCTGTCGACAGAATTTATGGATGAATATTTTTTTATTAAGGTAAACTACGTCAGGTACCACCAAATTATAGATGTATACTTGTTATTGCTATCAATTTTTTAATTGGTCAAATTTTATCACTATACTTTCTTTTTTAGCTCGTTTATGTCACCCGTTGTTAACTCTTTAACAGGACGATGACATGACGCACTGTATGATAATTTAGATGATGTACCAATATGACGGGGTGACATAAACGAGTCGAAAAATAAAGTTTATTGGTAGAATTGGACCAATTGGAAGGTTGGTGGCACATGAAGTAGTTTAGCCTAACTTGAATTAATCTCAACTGCAGTTTGGCAGGTATATTATTTGTGCTAGAAATAAAACAGAAAGATTAAGATGGCTTAGTTGTTAGGAGTTTGCTTTATATTCTAAAGATTTTAGGTTCAAATTCCATTGACCGCAAATTTTTTCACATTTTTCTCGAGCAAAATGACGCCGTTTTGAGTTATTTAGCTTCAAAATAACGGTATCAAAACGATGTAGTTTTAGTGCAGCATTCAAGTCATTACGTTGTGTTCCATGTCATTGTTCCGTTAAAAAATTAACAACATGGTGACATAAACGAGTTAAAAATAAATTTTAATGATATAATTAGACTAATTAAAAAGTTAGTGGCAAAAACGAATCAATGCCTATAATTTGATGGTACCTGAATTAGTTTACCCTTAATATTATTATGTCATTGATCTCTGATTGTATTTATTAATCTGACATTTTACCGACCATTTCTTTCCAAGTTTTGCTCCTTAGAAAGATCAGCCTTCCTTTCTTTAATAGTAACAGATTCCAAGAAATACTTCCCTGTTTGATATTTATACATATATAGGCTGGTTGGAATTTGGAATGTCAAAGTTTGCACATTTTTCAATGAAAAATCATCTTTAAAAATGTAAACTTTAACCTTAAGTACTAATTTTACTTTTAATTCGACTAATTAACGCATTGATTATGTCATAGTTGCCTCCCGTGGAATCTAGTCTCTGGTAATTATTTTCTTGAAGCCTTCCAATGCAATTATTAAATATTAATTTTAATGTTTATGATTCGAATTTCATTTTCATCCGATCCAAATTTAGGCTAGGAATACTTATATTATATCATCTTGTATTGGTTCGAAACTTGACATGAAAATATAATATATTTTTATTTAATAAAAAATAGGAGATACAAGGAATCGGAGGAAGTGAGAAATTTAGCTTGAATATATGTGTGTAAATTGAGAGATAATTGACTATGTTGTTTATGAGTGTCATTTATATTTAGCAGCACAAATTCAGTCTCTTGTAGTAGTCGGCATATCGTTATCTCATATCACTAATAAAATACTAAGGATGGTGAACCGAATAAGTGTCTCATTAGAAAAACGGATGATATTCATCCTATAAAATATATGTTTAAATTATTTTGTTTATAAAATATATACACATTGTCAAAAAATTAATAATACATATAAATAAATATTATTTTATAATCATTTTTATACTATTAAAAAAATATTAATGACGGTTGTATGCCACTTTTCAAAAGTGGTTATACCAACTGCTTGAATTACACCGAGACTTCACCTATCCCATCTTTGATACCATAAAAAGAAAACAATTAGTACTATTTGCAACCAGGAGTAACCAAGCATTGTTTGGTTTGGAAGGTGTAGACAACAAGGGATCAATTATGTTACTGCCAAAACACAACTGTTTTGATAGTGAAGCAACTGTTGAGTGGCAAAGTTTGCAACTGCAACTGAACTCAATCGAGAGGTAGGGACATGTCACCATCAGAACAGTGAAGACCTCTCTCGGCTCAGCACTGACCATGATTGGGGAGTTAAAGGCATATCAAAGTGCAGATGCAGGCCCCTCTCTCAGCTCACCTCTGCTCACATTGTATGGAGTGCCCAATTTATTTCCTTAAAATACTGAAAGAGAGACAGCTTTATTTGCCTTTTTTTTTTCCCTTTCTTCCCTGCTCCCCCACTCCCCAACACACACATATCTACCTTTTAGTTTCACACATTTGATGCCCACAACCCTTTGTTTAATATTGATTTCACAGTCTCAATCCAAAAAATATATTGAGTTCCCAGTTTAGATTATCAAAAAAGCAATACTAAACAAACTACGGCTTAGATGAAATAATAAGGGTCTCTTTTACCTTTAATCAATGATCGAATATATGATTATCGTTATAAATATGAATAGAAATCTTTTATTCTTTTGGTACCTTATTTTTTGTCTCCACACTAAAAACTTATATTTATAGTCTAGGGGTAAGATTTAAGGTTAATGCTTAGGTTTAGCATTTAGAGAATTTGGGATATGATATATTTTTAAGTTTAAAGTTTAATATTTAAAATTTAAGATTAAGACTTATAATTTGATTTTTTAGTGTTGAGACATGAAAACAACAATAAAAAGGTAAGAATTTTTTATCTTTATACATATGGAACGGCTTTAAATCTTGTGGTCAGCGTATACCTCTTATTAGACCAATAGAACAGGAAGGGTTAGTTGCTAGATACGCTCTAATGGATACTTTGATTATAAAGTTGCTGGATTTTATATGGTTTGGATTTAATGGTCAGGCAGAAATTTGGAAACAAATCAGTCACAATCATGTAATTTCCACTATCATTATCCCTTTTATTATTTGAATCATTGAAAAAAGGGGTTTGGAGTAATCAAAGATTTGAATCATCTTTATCGTGTTTTTAATCTTACTGATAAGATGTGATATAATTTCCCACCCCACTAATCCAAGGTTAGAGTAAATGGTTAGGCAGAAAACAGCAACAAACCTTAGTACTTATCATATAAATACTCTGACGTGATCCCTTTTATCATTTGAAACATTGAAAACTTTTTGCAAAAGGGGGATTGGTTTTATCAATGTTTTAAATGGTTGATAGAATTTCCAGTCCACTAGTGGCAGGTAATATCCAGACCAGCTCAGACAATTGCATATACCATGATCTTTTGCAAATTCCATATATAGTCTTCTATTTAAGGCATTTTTCACTTAGATAATGTTATTTTTTAATTATTTATCAGAATAGTATCAAAGAAAATTATTTGCAGATATAATGTTTTTATTTAAAATTTTGAAAAGACACGGGCATGAGCCTGGTAGGATGGTAGCACGCATGTAGGTATTGACTTTCAATAACTCAACGTACCACGCGTACTTTTTTAACTAAATTTTTATTTAAATATAGTTTTTGAGTTTTTTTTTCTTAAAATATAGTAATTTTTTATTTTAATTATCGAAATATTATATTTATTACAGTATTTTAGAAGTCGAATTTTATGAACAATATTTTCAAAAAAAACCCTTAAAAATTACCTAAAATCGGATCCTCCTAAATTAATTTTTAGTTTTTTTTTAGAATTTACTGTTTAAAGTCTGATTCTGTTGAATATGACTTCTAAAATATTATAATAAATGCAATATTTCAGAAATTAAAATAAAAAGAATCATATTTTAGGAGAAAAACAAAACCCTAAAACAATATTTATAGAATTACTTTTCCTTTTTTTTTTCGTTTTGGTCCTTTCAACATTCCACATAAGATAACGCTATTGATGTGACACAGCATTGCTCTACGTTGTACAATTCCCATAAATAATGTACTTCGATGCCAATTCGTTAAATAATTAAAAAGTATGTTATTTTTTTGATAAAAAATGCCTCTAATTAATCCAACAAACGGTAATTTTCGAATTCTAACCCTCACAATTTTTTTAAAATTAATTCTAATTTTTAAATAAAAAATGCCTAAATTGCCAAGCGCGCACACAAGGCCAGATGGCTGCTCTCTATAGTTCGTAACGATCTCTGCCACTTTCTCTTGCTATTTAAACCCAGCAATTCCCCCCCCTTCCCCCCAACAATCCCTCCATTCTCTCCTCTGCTTTTCCTTTCCCTTTTCGTTTCCTCTGTTTTTAAGCAAACATGGTTGTCTTGTCACAGCCTACAGCATTAGACCATTGTTCCTATATCAAAACATGCAAGCCAACAGGCGTTTTCACAAGGATTCCGGTGATTGACCTTAAGGACCAAGAAGCAAAAACCCTTATAGTTAAGGCCTGTGAGGAGTATGGTTTCTTCAAACTGCTCAACCATGGCGTACCAATTGAACTCATGACCAGATTAGAAGCCGAATCCCTTAGGTTCTTCAACCTCCCACAGTCTGAAAAAAACAAAGCTGGTCTTCCCACCCCTTTTGGTTATGGCAACAAGAGAATTGGACCCAATGGTGATGTCGGATGGATCGAATATCTCCTCCTCAATACCAATCCTCTCACCTCCCTCAATACCCCAGAAAATTTCCGGTAATCTTTACCTTTTTTTTACTGGTAACGTTTTCTTTTGAAAACACTTGACTAATTTTGGCATTTTTGATGAAGCAGGTGTGCAGTGAATGAGTATGTCCCGGCGGTGAAGAGATTGGCATTTGAAGTGCTTGAATTAATTGCTGATGGCCTGAAGATTGAGCCGAGGGATGCACTGAGTAGGCTATTAAGAGATAAGAAGAGTGACTCGTGTTTCAGGCTAAACCACTACCCACCGTGCCCCGAGCTACAAGCATTGAGTGGTAGAAATTTGATTGGGTTTGGGGAACATACAGACCCTCAGATTATCTCCATCCTAAGATCCAACAACACATCAGGCCTGCAGATATGTCTGAGAGACAGGACCTGGGTTTCAGTCCCTCCTGATCAAACCTCCTTTTTTATCAATGTTGGTGATGCCTTGCAGGTACATAAATATGATTCGAGTTCAAAACTAAACATCGTCCGAGTTCGAATGATTCACCTTTTTGATGAATCTGTGTTGTTTATTTTGAAGCAGGTACTGAGTAATGGGAGGCTAAGGAGTGTGAGGCACAGGGTGTTAGCAGGGTCAATGAAATCAAGGGTTTCAATGATATATTTTGGAGGGCCACCGGTGAGTGAAAGGATAGTGCCTATACCTTCAGTAATGACAAAAGGGGAAGAGAGCTTGTACAAGGAGTTCACATGGTGGGAGTACAAGAATTCTGCATGCAAATCAAGGTTGGGAGATAACAGGCTTGGACCGTTTGAGAAGAAAACTGCTGATGCAACCCAATGATGTTTGTCAAAATTCAGCACCCCATTTTAGATTGAACTTAGAATTTTGTTGCCATACATGGAAACCAAATACTAGGTTGTTGTTTTCCTTCCCTAATTTCTTTTTAATTTATGTACAAATATATTGATTCCTAGTTAAGAAAGGAATTTTTTAATTGTTCAGAATTCGGTCTTATTTTGTCTATTTTCCCTAAGACATCAAAAGTCGAGTCATGCCGATTAAATTAGTGTAACCGAATCAATTCGATTATATAATTGCGTACGTGGTTTAATTTTTTTTTTTCAGAGATAGGGATGTTGAGTTTTTTATTTAAAAAATACGGATGTTTTTAGATTATTTTATGAATTAGGGATATTTTCTAAAAGTCATCAAGAATTGTAGGCGTCTTTCAAAAATCGTCGAGAAGTGTAGACCACTTTCAAAAATAGTAAGAAAATGTAGACCACTTTCAAAAGTTGTTGTGAAATTCAGACGACTTTCACTTTTCATGAATGCATGCAGCTGGTAACTGTGTAGGGAAATTACATTGAAGTCGTCATAAAATCCTGACGACTTTACTTTAATATTATCTCTAATTCGTGAAATAAAAACGCACCCTCCCTACTTAATGAAAAAAATATAAATCATTATCTGGGTAAAAAACCTCGATTTAATTGGTTTAGTTTTTGGTCATTTTCAAAAATTGGGTTGGTTTTGTTTAAAATCTAAAATTGAATTAACGGACTTTAAAAATACTTATTAAATATATTTATATTAGTAATTAAAATTATGGCTGAGTTTGATGTCACGAGTTAATCTAACATCAATTTAATTGAAAATAACTGGATTATCCATGATATTTTTATCTTTTTATATTTCTATATAATCTTTAAATAGAAAGCTAAAAATTACAATTCTAAGGACCAAACTCAATTTAACAAGATTTATATATAAATTTTTTACCTCTTCACCTATAATTATTATTGATAAAATCTAAAATTAAACAATTTAACAATACTTTTCAAAAGTATTTTTGCAACACATTTTTTAAAAACAATATTAAATTAGAGAGAAATTTTAGAACCGTCGTCGCACACCGCTGAGCATCACTAACGCAATACACCACTGAACACCATTAATTTTAATGGTTCTTAAATAAAAATAAAAAATTTAAAGGACTCAACTTGCAATTAAAAATATTTTAAAATAAAATAATTTTTTAATAGTCTAAAGGTGATTATAATATAATATATGTTCATACATATTCTTAATCCTTTGTAAACAAAGCAATTTAAACTCGTATCTCCTACTATAAACATCATTTATTTTTCCAATAGGACAATTGTTGGGTTCAAAAATTTTACATTCAATAACTATTTCATTTTTTTATTATATAGTGTTTTAGGATTAAAATATTAGTATTAAATCTCCATCAACCACAAATCCTAGCATCAACCAAAACTATTTTTTTTCTTGCCGCCGCTCTGCTGCCGTTGACCCTGCTTTGCCGGCGAACTTGCAGGTAACCCTTTCTTGGCATCGTTCATCCGATTCCAGCACCGATCGTGTGGTTGCAGCCCCCGCGCGTCGCTCCTCCTCTGTTTTCAACCGCATTGGGGTTGTAGTTTCTTATATGCAAGCTTGGATTGGAAAGGAACGAAGTATGGCTGCACTTCATGGGACTTTTGAAGAAGGGTATCACCTTCTTCGGTTCTTCCTGCATATTGTGAGCAAATAAGAAAAAAACAACCCTGGCAGTGTTGCATTGGTTTTTGCTATGGGACAAGAAAATTGTTTTCAGCGACTCTTTTTGTCTTACCGTGCTTCTATCTACGGGTTTATAACTGCTTGTAGACCACTTCTAGAGCTTGATAAGGCAGAACTGAAAGGAAAATACTTGGGCACATTACTTTGTGCTGCAGCTGTAGATGCTGATAATGCATTGTTTCCCTTGGCAATTGCTATTGTTGATGTGGAAAGCGATGAAAATTAGATGTTGTTCATGTCAGAGTTGAGGAAGCTTCTTGGGGTAAACACTGAAAACATGCCTAGATTTATTATACTATCTGAAAGACTGCGAGGCATCGCAGATGCAGTAGAAACCCATTTTCCAAGTGCGTTTCATGGTTTTTGTCTACATTATGTCGGTGAAAATTTCCGTGATACATTTAAGAACACAAAGTTGGTTCATATCTTCTGCAATGCTGTTTATGCTCTCACTACTCTACTGTAGAGTTTCAGAGCAAAATTGTTGAAATGATAGAGATCTCACAGGAGGTTATACAATGGTTTCAACTCTTTCCTCCACAGCTTTGGGCCCTCGAATGTCATGACTCATGAGCTCCTCATTGTGCAAATGATGGAACATATTCCGATCAACTAGCTACGTGGTTTAACAATTGTCGTGAAATGGGAATGAGATGGACCTCAATTCTTGTCCCTCTGCCGAGAAGCGGATTTCGAAGGCAATTGCTGATGCTCATTGCTACCAACTACTTAGAGCAAATGAAGTTGTATAACTAGCCATGCTCCGTCGTCTTGAGAAGCGAGTATCCTTTGACATTTAAATTTATTCTGAATCTTTCTAACATTATTAACAATTAGATTAAAATATTTTGATATACAGAAATTTGGATGGACTAAGAACTTTAATTTAAAAAACTAGAATGGGATTGAAAGCCTAGAAATTATCTGCTCTAATTTTGTTTCAACTTGATTATATTGTGGCGTAAACAGGTTTATAATGTTTAGATGCATTCTATCTTGCAATTGTATTGCATTGCATCATATACACAATTAATAAAAAAAATCTCTAAAGGTTAAGACATGCAATGAAGTGATTTGCCTTTAACTGTGTGAAATAAGATCCTTGTTCCTCTCCCTGAGCCAGAAGCAAGAAGAGCCATGTTTGAAGAATTTCTGCCTCAACCGCATGGTGAGGAGGCTCTTCTTTACGATATATTAGTGGAAAGGTCTGAAGGTTACTCAGGTTCAGATATTCGATTACTCTGCAAAGAAGCAGCCATGCAGCCTTTGAGATGCCTAATGACAGTCCTTGAAGATAAGCAGGAAGTAGTGCCTGAGGATGGTATGTGCTTTCTTATATTCCAATAAAAGGTTGCATAAACTTGATATGAGAGTCTTGCAAAATTATTGTTTGTCCTAAATAGAAGCTCAATGTTTCATGTGGCTTAACGTTTATCCCCTTAGGCGTCACGTTCATCAGTTTACTTGTGATTTTTCTTTCTCTGTTTCCTCAGTTAAGCTGTTTGACATAGCAAACTCGAGAACTTTATCTCCGACTATTGACCACCATCAATGTCATAGAGTGTAACTTGCTTTTGTTATCATACTTTTGTGCTTTTATCTTAGGAAACAAGATAGATAAATCAAATAATGTTTAGTTAAATTTCTTGCTAATTATAAGACCAACACCATCTGGAATTGCCTGTAAGAAGGCATCTGAATAGGAATACAAAATAGACTAGAACGATATCTGGAAGGAAAGATTCATTTTTGGACCTCTAAATTTTCGCTGAAAATAAATGGACATGTTCTATTTTCTTATTCACTTGTGTTGCATGCAGCTTTTAATATTTTATTTTTTTGTGTAAGATATAATGCCTTATAAAACTAGTTCTTGGTTTGCAGAGCTGCCAAAGGTCGGGCCAGTTATGGCTGACGATATAGAAACTGCTTTGAGGAACACCAGACCATCTGCTCATTTACGTGCTCACCGCTACGAGAAGTTCAATGAAGATTACGGCAGTCAAATAATCCGGTGACGGCAAGTTGCTGTGAAGATCCTTCTAAATTGTTAGTTATAACTTCCCAGATTTTTATATTCCTCAGAATTCTAGTTATGGGAAGCTATACTATATGTTCCTGTTTTGTGTTAGTGTTTTCAGCCAAGTATACTAGCCTTGAATTGTTTTTAGTGGTATGAAATTTTATATAAACCGAGTTATTAATAATGGCATTGCATCCCTAAGATCACTATAGCACTGATATTTAACAATGGAGGATCCTACGCTTAGGGGTGTTGTGGTTGATCCCTTTGGATGTGGATATAAGGTCGTTGGGAGGAGATTTAGAGATGACAGGCGACACCTTTTTAACTGGACAAAACAAGTAAATAAATAAAGATGGTCTATGTAGAAACTTTTTTACTCGATTGTTCTGTTTATTTAGTCCCTTGGATGTTGAGTTTTGTGCCTTATTCTATTATTCCATTTACAAATAGTTAGTTTAAAAATACAAAAATCTTAATTTTATTTTTATTTTAAATCGTGCCCTAACTATAATTTAATATATATAGAAAATATTATTAATTTTAATTTAATTATTATATTTATTTAATTAGGTTAGATGTTTTTATTCATACTAAAGATGATTTTTTTTTGTAAACTGAGTCCCTTAAAATCACATTTACTTTCTTTTTTTTTACTCATTTTAACAATCATATAACACGTTTATTATTATTTTTTGAAAAGTGATTTTTAAAACTAAGCTTGTCAAAAAAACATTTAAAAAAACAATTTTAAAAAGTTGATTGGACCATTTTTTAGTATTTTCCTTTGCAATAAAAAAAACTTTTGGAGAAGAAAAATAACTTATTTTAAATTAAATAAAAATAGCTAATATCCTATAATAAGATGGTGATTGAATAATTAATTTATTTTAATAAATTTAAATTCTTTAAAATTATAAATATATAAATAAATCAGATTAAATTGTTATAAAAATATTTTTATTAATAAATACATTTTTAACAATTGTATGCGTGTTTTATGAAAATATAATAAATTTAAATATTTTATTTTAAAAATTGACATGATTAAATATATATAAAGTTTTAAACTAAAAATAACTATTAATTATATAATTATATCTTTACCCTAAAATAATATAAAAAACTATAAACTTTAAATAAACATAATAAAAAAAAAACAAGGTTAAAATTATAATTTGACTCCTAAAAGTACTTTTAACCCATAAAAGCTAAAAATTTTAGCCCATTTAATTTGGGTTGAAAAGTACTTAAAAGATGGTCTTTTTTTTCCAAAGTACCATCAAGGTAAATGTTGATGCAACATTCAAACCAAACTTTTGGAGCTAAAAGGAATAGTGGTTGAAAAGCAATGTCCTAAAACGCGAGGCCCATAAGGGCTAGTTTACACTTGTTTTTGAAAAGTGATTTTTAAAAGTCAAGATGGCGGTAAAATAGATTTTGAAAAAGGCCTTTTAAAAAGTTGGATGTAAGATTTTAATGTTTGACATTGATATGTCAAAAAGTGCTTTTAATCGAAGATAAATGATCATTTTAGAGACATGATATTGTAAGGTATATATATAGGTATGTATATATATATAAATGATATTCAAATTTTTAATGTTATAGTATATGAATTTCTGGATTATATTACTAACTTTGTAATTATTATAAAAATATAAAAATATTTTATAAATAAATTCTTGTTCCTTGGTGTCAAAAGGCAATTTTAAAATGGACTTATTGGATATGGTAGCTACTAGTAGGTAGGGTCTCTGTAAAAGATGACTTTTTTTATCAAAACGCTTTTGAAAAATTTTAATAAATTTGATAAAATTGCTAAAAATATTTATTTTCTGAAGGTTGGTAATTACAGTCAGAACACAAAGGCATATTATAAGTTTATAAATTACAAATAATCCATGCAAATAGTGTAGTGGGACATGGAACATGATACAAATGGTGCAGAACAGTATTTCCGGAGGTATAAAATTTTTTAAAATAAAGTTTGAGTTATGAAATAAAAATTTGAATAATTCAAAATTTTTAGTAATTAATTGATCAATTTTTATATTCGAGTCGAGTTTATCAATTCTGTATGATATATTATGTATATCACATATGAAAATATGAAAAAATATATATATATATTATATATGCATATAGAAGCCGTTAAAATTATAATCAATATGTGCACCACCTAGCCCTAAGTATATGCACATAGAAATAGATATGTGCACCACTACATATATGCATATAGAAATATATATGTACAATTAAATTTGTATAGAAACTTAAAAACTCAACTTATTCGATTATTAATAAATATGAAAATCGAAAAAAGTTTTAAATTAATTTGAATTTAGAAAAAAAATCGAATAACTTCAAATTTTTGGACATAGAATACCTAAAGTTAATAACAAGGATTAAGTTACTCTTCTTCGCACTAAAAATGAGAAAAAATTGTAAAACTGGCAAACTGAACTGAATCACTCTTATTCATTTCAGTTAAATCGATTCTAACCATTGTTTGGTTCGATATATTGTGTTTGTGTAGAATAATCAGTTTATTCGATTATTAATATGAAAACCGAGAATTCAACGAGGAACAAAAATTTGTTACCTCTTTTGGCGTTTTTATTTTCATCTTAACATTAAAAAAAAATTAAATATTAATATTTAACTCTAATTTTTAAATTTTAAACTTAAAAAAAAACTTTACTCCATATACTATATACCCTAATCCTAATCCTAACCCTAAAACAAAACATTAATTCTAAACTCAAATCTAATTTTTTAAGTGTGGAGACATAATTAGGACATTAAAAAGTATAAATAATTTATATTATTCAACCAGCGGCTCTTGTGTAAAAGAAATGGTGTTCATCCTAAGAAACTTAGGTTTAAACACATATGAATATAAAATTTGTGTTATCAAAAGACTTAGAAAAACTATAAACAGACCCTTCGTATAATCATACCTGCGTATTAAAAAACAATATGAAAACCAAACCGATGGAATTCACACAATTAAAAAACTGGGAAAAAAATGAAAAAAATGGTATATTTGTAGAAACAAATTAGTATGAATTAAGCCTTTTTGCTTTAATATTCTTCTCTCTTGCTCTCACTCACAAATTTTAATCTTTTGCTGTGCCTTCTCAAATCTTCTTTTTCCTTTGCGTTCTTCTGTGTGTGTAGCGATTAACAACAGCGCAACACTAACCCCAAAAGGAAAGAGAAAGGAACTGAAGAAGATTTTTACAATGCTCTGTTGAATCACTTTCATGTCTCTCCCCCCCACCAAACGCTCTCTCTCCAACGCTAATTCCAACGCCACTTCTTCTTCTTCTTCCTCCTCCTCGCCTCATTTCCAGCCTCCAATGAAGAAAGCCAAGTCCCAAGCCGTTGCTTGCTCTATCGACCCTAACAAAAACGGCCTCCATCACCATCAAGACGATAAAAACGTGGTTTTCGACCCTTCATCTATGCCCGTCGACGATGATTCCAAGCCCGACGATGCTCGTACTCCCGCCGCCGCAAATTTGTCTCGCAAAAAGGCTACCCCACCTCAACCTGCCAAAAAGCTTGTCATCAAACTCGTTAAAGGTTGGGTTTCTTGATCTTCTTTTAATGTGAAATTCATTTTCTGGGTCATTTAAAAAATTGCCCCTTTAGTTAATTTCGGAGTTTGATCTTAGAATTCGACTGGCTTTTTTTGTTGGGTCGTTATTGGAATGAAAAATTAGGGATCGGGGAAAGTGAATTTAGAAACTGAAGTCTTGTTTTACTGAGATCTATCTGTTGCCAAGTACTTTCAATCACTTCCTATGTAGCTTTTGCCTAAGGTTTCATAGAGGTCTATAGACTGATCTTAATAAGTGTTACTTTTGCCGGCATAATGTGGTCATGTCTTCAACCATGTACTAAAATTGTATCTATTTTATGATAATTTGTAATTGGTATCGGGTTTTAGGAGGCAATCTATTCATGTTAAACAATTTCAGTGTCCTAATTGATTTGTTTGTTCAAAGGGTTTTGTTATACAGTGCCCTTAGGACAATTCTATTTATCTTTTTGAATGCAGTTGAAGATATTACTATACATAATAACCTCAAAGAATTCCCTTAGGGAACTGGTTAGCAAAATCAATTTACATTCAATGTTTTTTCCCTTGAGATGTGGGACTACTACTTATGCAACTCTACACAAAAACTCTGAATGTTTCTTCATTTTGGATGGTTTATCAGTTTGGCCTTCTCAATTAGTTTATCACAGGAAAATGTAGTGTGAATGTTGTTTTGGAGATATCCTGTAAAACCCCCTGAGCTTTTAGAAAAGTTCATTACCATCCTCTTTTAGACAATGTTTCTGTAAGCATCTATGATGCATGCTTGCATAAGTATAATCAGTTGCTTCATCCCTAAACAACTGAAAATGGATTTTAGTTATAAGGTAACTTTTATTAGTAAGTTTACTTGCAAGGAGTTGTTCTGAGGGTTGAAGTAAGACTGTTTTTAAAAAAAAAAAAATCAAATTGTAAGTTTACTTGCAAGGAATTGTAATGAGGGTTGAAGTAATTTTGTTTGATATTTTCAAATAAAATTATATCTCCAATACTATGTTGTTTATATGAACTAATTTTAGGAAACTAGAAGGGCATTACTAACAAGAAAATATTTAGGACATATATTCAGAAATGTTACTGATACAACTTCCAACTTGTCTTGTTTTTTATGTAGCAAAACCTACATTGCCTATGAATTTTGAGGAGGTGACATGGGCAAAGTTGAAGTCAGCCATTAATGCTATATTTCTGAAGCAACCAGATTCTTGTGACTTGGAGAAGCTTTACCAGGCAAGCATAGTTTATTTTCTCCTTTTCACTATTTTGATTATGATAGCCATTTTGATGTGAACAATATTACCTCTTGATATTGAGTGTGCTTCCCTTCAGGCTGTCAATGATCTTTGCCTGCACAAGATGGGAGGAAGCCTTTATCAACGAATTGAAAAAGAGTGTGAAGAACATATATTGGCAGCACTAAGATCTTTGGTTGGGCAAAGCCCAGATTTGGTTGTTTTCTTATCACTTGTTGAGAAATGTTGGCAAGATCTTTGTGATCAAATGTTAATGATTCGTGGTATAGCCTTGTATCTTGACAGAACGTATGTTAAACAAACCCCAAATGTACGTTCATTGTGGGACATGGGCTTGCAGCTCTTCCGTAAACATCTTTCTATGGCTCCTGAAGTCGAACACAAAACTGTCACAGGCCTTTTGAGAATGATTGAGGGTGAGAGGTAATTCTAATGAATTTTAATTTGAGATATTTAACTTCTTTATTTTTGTCAATTTTTGCATGTATCAACCTAACCTAGCTAAAGATGCATAATAGATTTAGATGGATGTTGTAATGAATTGGGTATCATTAAGTGTTGCAAAACTTATGGATGAACAATCATAATGTGAGTGGATGAAAGTGTACTAGGTAAACTAATGATATGGTCAACTTGTTTTAAATGTCTTCTAACCAAATGGATGTAATGCTGGATTTTCTGTGTAAGAATTAGTGGAGGTAATAATTGAAAAAGTCATCATGCAACATGTTGAGTATTGGTTAAGCTGAATCAACTCATAACTTCTTGTTTTAATGTCATTATTTCCTTGTCTAGTTTACTTCTATGGTTTTACCAGCCTATGGCATAAGATTCTAGTTACTTGGCAAAAGCTAGAGGACAAGAGGTGGTAATATATTTTTCTATTGTGGAAAGAAGTCTCTTGAAGGCCAGTTAGAATGTCTGATCAATTTAACTGTAACTTACTGTCAATCATTTTCTTTGTAGCTCTTTTTAACAATTCTGATGTTTCCAGCGTTTATTGAATTTGCAACTTGGGATCCTCTGCATTCTGTTTTTGATCATGCAGGATAGGTGAAGCAGTTGATAGGACACTCCTTAACCATCTTTTGAAGATGTTTACTGCTTTAGGTATTTACTCTGAAAGCTTTGAAAAACCATTCCTGGAGTGCACCTCTGAGTTTTATGCAGCTGAAGGAATGAAATACATGCAGCAAGCTGATGTTCCGGATTACCTGAAGCATGTAGAGGTGCTTTTCATATTTTATGTTTGCAGTTAGCAGTGACTACTGACTGGTGCAGTGGTGCTCTATATTTTGAATTCTACATATTTTTCCATCTAATAATAATGTTAATAGTCCAATATATCCTCATATTCCATGGAATATACATGTTTATCCCTCTGAGATTTTGGGTAAGTTTATGTTTGTAATATATTCGGCATATACTTGCAGATGAGGTTACATGAAGAACATGAAAGATGCTTACTCTACCTGGATGCTCTTACAAAAAAGCCACTTATAGCAACAGCAGAAAAGCAACTGCTTGAACGTCATATTCCTGCCATTCTTGATAAGGTGTGACTGCAGTTCATTGCACGTTGAATGCCTGTTTGAATTTGCATATTTTTAATAGTAAGATGTTTTTTTTAATTTTCCGCAGGGCTTTGTGATGCTGATGGATGGACGTCGTATTGAGGACCTTCAGAGAATGTACTCACTGTTTTCAAGGGTCAATGCTCTTGAATCACTCAGGCAGGCGCTAAGTTCATATATTAGGAGAACTGGACAAGGCGTTGTCATGGATGAAGAGAAAGACAAGGACATGGTGTCTTCCTTGTTAGAATTCAAAGCTTTGCTTGACTCAATATGGGAAGAAAGCTTTTCCAAGAATGAGGCATTTAGCAACACCATCAAAGATTCCTTTGAGCATCTAATTAACCTTCGTCAGGTTAGCATGTTTTGTCCTTTGTTTTGGAGATTATTTTATTTTTAAACTGCATTTAGTAATATTCCTCATTTTAAATTACAATATTTTAATTATGATTGATGGCTCAACTTTGTGCCATGTTTAATAGAATCGACCTGCTGAGCTGATTGCAAAGTTTCTGGATGAAAAGCTTCGTGCTGGTAATAAGGGTACTTCTGAAGAGGAATTAGAGGGTACACTTGATAAAGCTTTGGTTTTATTCAGGTTCATCCAGGTAGAGTTCATGTTTTCCTGTTAATAAATATTAAATTTACTTTTGCTTCAAATGAAGGTTCTCTTTTTGTGCATTTCTTGCTTTTATTCTCTGTAAATTAATGCTAGAGATGTAAAACTGATGTTTTGTTGATAATCAAGGGCAAGGATGTCTTTGAAGCATTCTATAAGAAGGATCTTGCAAAACGGCTGCTTCTAGGAAAAAGTGCTTCTATAGATGCTGAGAAATCTATGATTTCTAAGGTCAGTTTATTTTTTAATCAAATGTGTTAAGTGGTGTTAGCCCACATATGTTTAGTATAAGATTTCCTGTGGTCTTATATTGAAGTTTGGCCCCTCCACCTATTACAAACTGGTTTTAGGTTGGATACTTAACAAAATGGCTTCTCTCTTTCTCTCTGAAGATTGTATTAAATGGTTACATTGTTATGATGGTGCAGCTGAAGACTGAGTGTGGCAGCCAGTTTACAAACAAACTTGAAGGAATGTTCAAGGTCTGCCTCTATATTTATTTATATAAACTTGTCCTAGAAATGCATTAAATATTTGTTGCCATTGGAATTTCTAATCACGAGTCAGTTGAACTGGTGTTTTTTGTTTTGTAAACATGAGCAATCCGGTAACTTTTATAACCACTATGGATGTTTAACTCCATTGGTAGTGGTATTGGCTAGGGTGGGCAAAACTCGACTCAAGGTGAAAAAAACTGACTCGTTTTGACTCTTAATTTTATAAACTCACTAAATTTTTAGTAATTAGTTGATAACATATTCCATTGGTATATTACATGTGAAAATATAAAGAAATATATATGTATATCACATATGCATATAGAAAACCGTTGAAATTGGAATCAATATGTATTATAACATTATAAATCATTACAATTCAATTTGTACAGAAACTCGAAAACTCGATTCGACTCGAATTTCATAATCTCGATTCGATTTGAATTTTTTTTAAAGAAAGTTTGAATCGTAAAATAGAACTTGCAAACTCGAATAACTTGAAATTTTTTACTCGACTCAATCTAACTCCCAATCCTAGTATTGGCTCAAGAATGTTACTCCTCAAGGCATGAGTTTAATTAATTATGAGTATCACTGCAAATAATATGTTATATGTAGCAAATTAATTGTACCTTGAGGATAGATTATACAAATAATTATTCAAGTAATAGAATTATGTAAGAAGAGAAGAAAAGGATTCTAAGAAAGTTAATCTTTTATTTCTTGGATTACCTAGGGTATTGGTCAAAGATGATTCAACAATCTGCAAAATTTTCGGAGTTTTGAGTAATACTGGACTTATTTCTATGTGACTGGATTCTTATTGATTGTGTGACAGAGCAAACCTCATTTACTCTTTGGTGATAGAGTACCTGGAAATTTGGAAGAAATAGCACATTGAAATGCACACTTGAATTCCTTTCCAGCTTGAGGGAAACTAGGTGATATAAGATAAATTTGAATGTGATATTAATGCAGTTGTTACCATAGATTAGAACAATAGTTTTTATTTTATTTTATTATTTAAAATGATAACTATGGACTTGTGTTAGACATTTAATCACCCAATGTTCTAGGATTGATCTTTCTGTTTGTGGTTTTATGTCAAAGAGTTCTTGCTCTTTCCTAGAAATCATCCGTGGAACTTGACATGGAAAGATGAATTTGGAAGATTTTTTCATTATAAATATGTTTTTCATCGATTTTTACACAAAATTCTTTCTCTTTGTGTGTGTATATCCATGCTTATTTTCTTTGATTTGTTATAAATTGCAAAAGGAACCTTAATTGTGTTGAATGTGAATTCTTGTGATTTTTTATCAAGGATATTGAACTATCAAAGGAGATAAATGAATCATTCAAGCAGTCATCCCAGGCCAGATCAAAGCTTCCATCAGGAATTGAGATGAGCGTCCATGTCTTAACAACTGGGTAAATTATATTTCACCGTTATTTGAATTAAACCATAAATGCATGATTAATTACTTTACTGTCAAGTTTGTTTAATTTTATTTTTTTTTTTTAAAAAAAATCTATTTTGGTTGCTGAGCGGTGCAGGTACTGGCCAACGTATCCACCCATGGATGTTAGGCTTCCTCATGAACTGAATTTCTATCAGGTTTGCTACAGGCTTTGGGATGAATTGTCCACTGTTAGACATCAGAGAATTTTTAAATCTAAAAGTTAACACTTTTTGACTATTGGTGTAACAGGATATCTTTAAGGAGTTCTACTTGAGTAAGTACAGTGGGAGGCGCCTAATGTGGCAAAATTCATTAGGTCATTGTGTGCTGAAAGCTGATTTTCCCAAAGGTAAAAAGGAGATGGCAGTTTCCTTATTCCAGGTTTGTCTCTTGGTGTCTCAATGACCATTGTTCTGTCATTAAGTTCTGTTTTTGAATTTTCTCTAGAAGCAGACAGTTCTAATGTTTTCTGGGTTTGTCGCTGTTTACCCTCTAGGCTGTAGTTCTGATGTTGTTCAACGATGCCCAAAAGCTTAGCTTTCAAGACATTAAGGACTCCACTGGCATAGAGGACAAAGAATTGAGAAGGACCTTGCAGTCCCTTGCATGTGGGAAAGTTAGAGTCCTCCAAAAGGTATGTCCATTTACCATTTCTTAATTTCTTATATCTGCTGGTAAAGTTGGTACATTATTTTTTTTCATCGTCCCATTTTCTTTATTCCTTTTCTGAATCTTTATGCTGCAGTTGCCAAAAGGGAGGGATGTGGAAGATGATGATTTATTCATTTTCAATGAAGGATTTACTGCTCCTCTCTATCGTATAAAGGTAAATCTATTTTGCAATTTCAAGTTACTGCAGCATAAATATATTTTGAAAGATCAAACTAAATGTTGTGTGTATATCTATGCTATTCCACTGAATTCCTATAGAGAGGATTTGTGATAAATCAGCTTCACTTGCATGATAAGGCATGAAGTTGATGAAGTTGAGTTTTCGTTTTGAAATGCAGGTAAATGCAATCCAGATGAAAGAGACA
This sequence comes from Hibiscus mutabilis, assembly GCA_019671005.1. Classification (NCBI taxonomy): domain Eukaryota; kingdom Viridiplantae; phylum Streptophyta; class Magnoliopsida; order Malvales; family Malvaceae; genus Hibiscus; species Hibiscus mutabilis. The sequence goes on along the minus strand of CM033756.1, from coordinate 14,327,761 downwards.
GTGGAGGAGAACACTAGCACTACTGAAAGAGTATTTCAAGACCGTCAATATCAGGTTCATCTTTGCTTCACACTCTCTTCTCTTCTTTATCCATCCATCCAAAAAAAAAAAACAGAATAGAAGGCAATCTCATAGGAGCTTAATCATTTGAGATTATTGCTTGATTTATTGCAGGTGGATGCTGCCATTGTTCGGATAATGAAGACAAGGAAAGTGTTGAGTCACACTCTTTTGATAACTGAACTCTTCCAACAGGTAAGCATATTCCTTTTTTGCATTGTGCATAACAAACATATCTCTGAGGAGTTCCGAGTAACATCTAATCACAATCGTAGCCAAAAATAAATAAATAAAGTTAAAGTTGGTGTTTGCTGTTGCTGTTTAAGAGTTATCATGCCAGTAACCACTCTACTTAGTGTACCCTTGCTGCAATTTATGATCTCTAGACATCAAAGGGATAATGTGCTTTTAAGTTGCATTTTTTAACATACTCATTGAGACTAAGTTTCTTTGATTGAACAGCTTAAGTTCCCCATAAAACCAGCTGATTTGAAGAAAAGGATCGAATCTCTGATCGACCGGGAGTACCTGGAGCGGGACAAGAACAACCCACAAATATACAATTACTTGGCATAGTTTTCGCATTCATCTGATTTTATTTTATTTGCTTTGATGATAGATATCTCCACTTGTAAATGACAGGGTAAACTTGGAGTTGAAATCCTTGTCAGATCCCCATGTACAGTAGCTTGTAGTGTTTATTTTTGTTGCAACGAGACTGTAATTGTAAAGCATATTGCCTCTGCTTTGTTACCATTTTTTTTACGGAATTGACAGACAATAGGAGACTACAGTCACTTGAAATAAGCTGTTGCTTTTCTTTCTTTTTCAATCCTTTGGGTGTTTCTCTTGTTTTATTTTCTTTTAAATAAGTTCCTAAATTATTACATGTAATCACTTTAAATTTTGTTTTTTTCAGTTAAAAAATTTTTTTTTAAAACAAAAAGTTAATTGATGTTAAAAAATGTTTAAAATTCTAAAACAAAAATTATAATTTAGAAATACTTTTTTCATTTCCAAAAAAAAATTATTTTAAATTGATATTAATCACTTGAAATTTTTTTTTTTTCAACTATAAAATTTATTGAAATTAATCTTAAAAAAATATTTTAGCTACTTAAAAGTTAAAAAAAAAATATAATTTAAATACTAATTTTCATGATAATTTTTACTTTTTTTAACTTTTTATTAACATAAGATATGATTAAGTAATTTATTTTAAAGAAAATAAATATAATTTAAAGACCACTTTTCTGATTTTTTTTTCTTGTTTTAAGTTTTAATGATTGTATGTTAATTACTGAACCGAGAACAGGTAATCACTCTGGCTTTGTCCCCAATCTGTTTTTAAAAATATTAAATATAACTTAGAGGTTAAAGGTGACTGATGTAATATTTTATAATATTTGGGAAAATCGTATGGTTACTAATTAATTATTTTCAGCTTTAGCTTAAAAATTATATTCTCAACCATGTGACTGATGTAATGATGGCTAAAATAGTTGGAGAGTTTTGAGGATATGAGATTTAAGTCCCAGTCCAATCATTTAAATTTATTATTTCATTTTTATAATTTAGATACTTCTTTTGATAAAAAATAGTTTAAGTACTTAGTGGTTACATATAAAATTTTAGTGATTTATTTTTAACAAAAACTAAGTAATTAAAGGAAAGAAATATAATTGAAAGACTACTTTTCTGATTTTTTTTCTTAAGGTTTAATGATTTTTATATGTTAACTATTGAATCGGGAACAATTAATCACAACTGTTTTGTCAGCAATCTGTTTTAAAAAATATTAAATATAACTTAGAGATTAGAGGTTTATTTATAATATCTCAAATTTAATTAATATAACATAATAAAAATCATTGACTCCATCAAAGTGTTATAAAAACTGTCTTTATAAAATTTTATGTTTAGAAATTTTTTTTATAAAATTTAAACAACTAAATTTAAAATAGTTTGATTTTAATCATAAATTTTAAATATCAAATCTTAAAAAATGTAAACATATGATATTTTTTTTCCCGAAAATTACAAAACAAAATGGTAACTTTTAAGTAATTTTATATTTTAACCACACGAAAAATCATTTAATTATTTTGTTCAAATCGTGTAAAAGATTTTCTCATTCTTTTAATATAATTATTAATTTTAATATTTTAAATTTTTTGAATTATTTTTAAATAAATGAACTTTCTAGTATTTTGGGTCAAAATGGCCTTTAAAAGCCAATCTAAAACTTAATTTGATTGAAAGATCAAACACTTGCTCTCACCAAACAACTTTTTTTTTAAAAAAAGAAAAAATATTTTATATTTTATATTTTTATAAAAATATTTTTTGACATTCTCATGTTAGGATTTGAAAAGTCAACATAAAGATAAAATAATATAAACAAATTTAATCACTAGACTAATTTTTAAGTAATTTATCTTTAATCCCTTTTTCAACCTTGATAAGAAAACAAACAAAGAAACGTAACGGCTTACATTGGGGTTTCTTTGGAATTATAAATGATTAACATGATGACTTTTTTTTGAACTTATATTTCTTTTTAATTACTTGAGTGACTGATGGATTTAACCTTTTAAAATGGCATCACTTTGAATTTCAGTTTTAAAACTTTTCATTTTCAGCTCTACCCTTGTTTTATATTCAATCTGTCAGTTGTTTCCTCATGTCTAATATGATTCTAATAAATAAGAACATAGTGAAGCAATGAAAAGATTAATCAAACTCCAGAAATCAACAATCAATTTGATAATAATTTACTTTAAACTTAACCAAACTGACTAATACGAACTTGTATAGTTTATTTTTTAATTTTAGGGGTTATTTAGTTTAGGTTTAGATTAATCTTTTGGGTTATTTTAAAATTTCTTCTGCAGAATTTTCAAAATTTGAGGTTTATTTTATTCTGGAGAGAAAAACAAGTCTACAGATGCAGAGACAAATCTACATCTACTGGACCTTCCTCGGCTCCAAAAAAGGCTCTCGGAGCAGGAACTGAATCATCAACATCCACAAAAAGAGGTAGCTCTTTTTCCCCAAGATTCTCAGGTTCCAAATGAGCATTGGGAACTATCTTAGGCTTCTCAGGTTCCACATTAACACTGGGAGAAATCTTAGGCTTTTTTGACAGATTTGTTACACCAGGCTTCCCAGATTCATCAGCTAAGTAGAGCCTCATACCTTTTCCGCACATAACCAAACTTCTACCATCATTCTGAGCGGCTTGAGCTTGGAGGAGGACCTGAGAAAAGGCACAACCAGAAATAGATCATCGAAGATAGGCAAGTGATATGACCCGAAACCAAGGTCATGGTTAGTTACAGCAAACGTAGGATTTGAAAGGATAACCTTGTACAGTCTGCAAGGTATCTCCACGAGTAGGTGGTAAACCATCGCGGCAAATTTGAAATTCATCAGTATTAAACTGACAAACTCCATTTGGGCCCAAATGTAACGAAGTATCTATGTCAAAGCCAGGGGTTACAACAATGCTAGACGGAGTAAACGCAGCAGAATGGCTGCATGGGAACCAGTTGGATCAAATCCCCCTGAAGCCAAACTGCCATGGTGACAAGCACTACCACAACCATGTGAATAGTTTGGAAACATGATAATCTGACTTTAGGCAACTGCTGGGTTGCCATCGGTGAATCCAGTCATGCTCGCACGGTTTGTTTCATTTGAGCAGATCCCCCTAGAGGGGTCAAATGGAGGATTAGTCAATAACTACTCCTTAAATTCAGCAATATGTTTCCTGATATTTAGCCATTTCAGTCAACAACCATACATTCATTACACAAAATATTTAAACAAAATCAAACAAAAGCAGCAGCAAGTGTCACAGCAAAAGTGTCATCACTCCTCCTTGACATTGGTGCTGCTACATACTCCCAGGCTTTCTCTTAACTTCTCAAATTTCATTTTTGGTAGTCCCATAGTAAATATATCAGCTACTTGATCCTCTGAGCTGCAATGCTTCAACTGAATTTGACCTTCCTTCTCAACTTCTCTAAGGAAGTGATATTTGATGTTAATGTGTTTAATTTTTTCATGAAAGACCGGAATTTTGCAATGGCAACAACGGATTTATCATCACACAACACTTCAGTAACATTCACCTGTTCATGCTTCAAATCAAGCAGCAACTTCCGTAACCAAATGCATTGGTTAACAGCATGTGCAGCAGCTAAATATTCTGCTTCCGCTGTGGATTGTGCCACAATCTCCTGCTTATTGGAACTCCAACAGATCATGCCCGAACCAATAGAGAAACCACTTGTTGTATGCTGATGACAGCTTGTTGTTTATCAAAAACTCAGTGTAGGAGGTTAGCAGATTAAAAGGGATACTGACTATTTATGAGGCTTCTTCAGGGAAAAAGGTAAATGTGGACAAGTCCTATCTATTTTAGCAATGGAATGGCTGAACAAAGCAAGTCTGATATTATGGAAGCTTTGGGCATGAGAGAAAAGACTGAAGTTGGGAATTACCTGGGACTTCCACTTATAGTTGGCAAAAACAAAATTGAAGCCTTTGGATTTCTGTTTCAAAAAGTTGATAAAAGGGTTCGAGCTAGGACAAAGAACTTACTTTTTTATGGTGGCGGAGAGGTAATGTTAAAAGCAGTAGCTCAGGCCCTCCCTATTTATGCCATTGGCTGCTTCCTTTTACCAGATTGCATCATTGATCCAATTGTCTCCACCATGAGATCTTATTGGTGGTCTGGGAAGGCAAACAAGAGAGGATGGGCACATGTAGCTTGGAAAAAATCGTGTAGGCCAAAAGCTGTGGGTGGAATGGGCTTTAGGGACCTCAAGGTGTTTAACCAGGCTTTACTTGCCAAACAAGTCTGGAGGTGCAAAAAAACAAAGACTCATTATGCTACAAAGTACTCTCTGCTAAATATTTTCCTCACAGCTCAGTCTTGGATGCAAAATTAAGTGATAAACCTTCCTTTGTGTGGAGCAGTATATACAAGGCTAAGGAAACTTTCAATACAGGGTTTTATTGGAGAGTTGGCATAAACAGTCAGGTTAATATGTTCAAGGACAGTTGGGGTGGGGATTCAAGGGTTCAACTCACAGGGAATTACTTGGAGAGCTTTCAACAGCCTATCTTTTGTGGAGAATTCATGTTCGAAAATGCTGCTGCCTGGGATGAAATGAAAGTCAGACATGTTTTCAGTCCTGAAGATGCAGATCTGATCCTCAAATGCCCTATAGTCCCTGTCCAGGAAGATGTTCTTAGCTGGAGTCACCACGCTTTAGGGGTTTATAGCACCAAATCTGGAAATAGCTGGCTGATGCAACAAAGGAATACTGAAAGGGATCTGTCACTTATTTGGAAAGCTATTTCAAAGCTTAAAACCTTACTAAAGTTAAAATCTTTGGATGGAGGTTATGTCACGAGGCTCTCCCTATTGGCCAAAAGCTTGCTGCTGCCTCCATTGCACCTGGTGTATGCCCTATGTGCATTAATGAAATGAAATCTGTTCTGTATGCGTTTAGAGACTGCCCTAGGCTAAGAGAGGTTTATGACATGTGTAATTTCTCGGCCCTGCTCTCTTCTAATCCAGTGACCTCTTGTAAGGAATGGCTAGAGTTGTGTGTGCAAAGAATGGATAGAGAATAGTTTACTTTGTTTCTGGTCCTGCTTTGGAATCTTTGGCATAGGAGGAACAGATTAGTTTATGATTCTGTTTTGGTTCTTGCTAGTGTTGTTGTGGACTATGCTCAGTTGCTATCTTCAGATTTCCTTGCTGCCCTTGACCCTCATTTGCAACATGTCCCTTGTAACAGGTCCTCAAGATGGAGCTGCCCCACTGATGGTGTCATTAAAGTTAATGTTGATGGTGCCTTTGTTGCTGAAACATGAGCTGCTTTCATTGGTGTGGTGGCCCGTGACTCTCATGGTTTAATGATAGATGACTGAGCAAAGGTCCTTCATGGTGTGCACACTGTCGAGACTGCTGAAGCTTGGGCATTCGTGTAAGGCATCAACCTGGCCATAGTCATGTGAGAAAGGGGCCAGGTGGCCGAAGAAGATGAACGCCGGTGAACAATGAACAATAAAATATGAAAAGCTAGAGTTTAACGATAGAAAAAAATATTTTCAACAGAGAACAATGTGTTTCTCTGTATTTTCTCTTAGTTCTTAATCAAATGTGTATGGGATAAGCCTTTAAATAGGCTGATACAAAGTTTCAATATAACTAAAATTATACTTTTATCTATAATTTAAATAATATTTATCCCTAATTTAAATAAGACTTCAAGTAAATCTAAACTACTGACTTAGAAATAAACTCTAATTACACATTAAATTAAAATCTAACACTTCTCGTCAACTTACACTCCCCCTCAAGCTCTAACACTTCTTGGATAACTTACACTCCCCCTCAAGCTGGTGAGCAAACGTAGTAGAGCACCAGCTTGGATCTTGGATGTGATGCCCTACTCATATTTCTTCTGCTGTTTCTTAGAGAAAAAATCTCCCCTTTTTTGGGAGCCATTGTGCTGAACAGCTAGGACATAATCATGTTGTTCTATGAACGACCATTGTTGAAAATTTGCAAACGATGTTGCTGGTTTCTGCATCCTTCTTGAGATGTCTACCAACTTTACTGTTGTTATTGGTTTCTGCACCCTCCTTAGATATCTTCCAGCTTTTCTCTGTCAGTGATGATTTTTTTTCAGGTTTTTGCATCTTCTGAGATGTCTTCCAGCTTTTTCTGTCGTTCACGAACTAAGTAGCTGCTTCCATTTAACAATGATCACAGAAATCTACACTCCCCTCAAGCTGGTGGTTACACAAACTATAATTCCAGTTTGGATCTTTGATGTAGAATGCCTTAAAAAATATTATCTAGTTTTTAAGGCTAAACTAGAGCCTCTTCTCTTATCTTTTATAATTGATGGTTGAGATAGAACCAGATAGTTTTTAAGGCTAAACTATAACCTTTCCCTATCTTTTACAATGGATGGCTAAGATAGAACCAAATAGTTTTTAAGGCTAAACTATAACATTTTCATATATCTTTTTGATTGGCTAAGATAGAACCATTAAATAGAGAACAAAATAACAACATTAAACGAGTAGAAATTTTACCATAGATGTAAGATTCCAACGAGAGAGAAGCCAATGAACGAGCGTGGCCTAATGACAACAACGGGAAAAAATGATATGCATATAAAAAAATCAGATTGCCAATTTGATTCAGATCAGAGATGGCAGCAGTGGTGACGACATCAGGACCATTGTTGGCTCATGATATCATGTGAGAAAGGGGCCATGGTGGCCGAAGAAGATGAACGCCGGTGAACAATGAACAATAAAATATGAAAAGCTAGAGTTTAACGATAGAAAAAAAATATTTTCAACAGAGAACAATGTGTTTCTCTGTATTTTCTCTTATTCTTCTTAATCAAATGTGTATGGGATAAGCTTTTAAATAGGCTGATACAGAGTTTCAATATAACTAAAATTATATTTTTATCTATAATTTAAATAATATTTATCCCTAATTTAAATAAGACTTCAAGTAAATCTAAACTACTAACTTAGAAATAAACTCTAATTACACATTAAATTAAACTCTAACCCTTCTTGTCAACTTACACTCCCCTCAAGCTCTAACACTTCTTGGATAACTTACAAGCCAATAGGTGGGATCGAGCCGTAGTTGAAGGAGATTTCATGCCAATTGTGAACAAGCTATCCTCCCCAAACCAACATTTGTCGATTGCCTCGGTCATCCTTGCAGATTCAAAGGAGCAGCTTAGACTTCATCCTTCCTTGCATGTTACGCAAGTAGATCGAGAAGCCAATCGTGTGGCTCACTCTCTAGCTCATTGGGTTTTTGATTGTAATAAGGACTTTAGATTTTCTTTTGATATTTCGGATTGTATTTCATGGGACATTGTAGATGATGCTATCTTTGGTTAATGGAAATCACCTTTGTACTAAAAAAAATGTAGTTTAAATTTATCATGGCGTATAAACATTGATAGTTTTGGATTGTAAACCCTAATATTATGTGCCACTATGATGAAGAATAAAAACTAAAGAACCCATTTCAAAAAACCCACAATTAGCATTCTTGCGGCTTGTCTTTATAAAGTACCATTTACAGAAACAACGACAGATAATTTGCACGAATACGATAGAAAAAAGAATGTCAAAAACCTTAACTGCACCTTCATGTTCATCAAAATGACATATGAAACTATGAAGAAAGCTGCCTGCCAGGTGAAAAACCTTCAAAGAAAGACATGGGTATTCCTTGTTTTTTAAGGAAATCAGACATGCCCGGGTAACACGGCCTTATTCAGAGACAAAACCACGTAAGAACAGAATTACTTTTTTCTTTTGAGGGCCACTCGTGTTTTGAGATAAATGGGCTCCTTTCATTCAAACAGGCCAATTATTTGGGCTTAAAATTTTACCAAACTCAAGTTCATGCCATGTTTGTAGGCCGAACCCAGATTTACAGCACCTGAATCTCCCACCAAAATACTTTCATTTGTTCATTGTTAGTGTGATTATAATTTTGTTAATATGTTGTAATCATACATATGTCTTAATTATAATTTTAATTGTAACTTTAAGAACGTTTAGGGTCTCTAAATTATGATTTCCAAAATTTACATAGAATAACTCTAAGGGTTGGCTTGATGTGTGAATGGGAGTTAGCAAGTGCAACATCACCAAACATGATATAGAAAAACTATGTTTATCCACTGTATTAGTTTGATTATGACAATCACATTAGTTTTGAAATTCTGATGCGATACATACTTTCTTGAAAATAAACAAGTTTAGAACCTCGAATGAATCATGGCACTTTATCAATAGGGTCCATGCCTCCATTGCATTAGCATTTTTTTATAATTATGGGTATTTGATTCATTGGCTGATTAATTCGAAATAGATATAGTAAAAATTTATTATAGGGGCGACCCTCTCAACCCAATTTATTTTATTCACAATATTAGAATTCGAATCTCTAACATTACTTAAGAGGCTTAAACCTCTTCTCGTTGGTCTTTCGAGTTCCGTCGACATCTTTATCTTAAATAGATAGGTTCCTGTTTTCGTGGAGACTTGACACTTCTTTTGTGTGCTCAAGTGAAGGAAAACAATTACGTATGTTTAAGTGATACAGTAGGTGTTTAGACTACTTCCACAAGCAAACGAATGTCTTAGTTGTCATGTAATTGGATTCCTATCATGCTTTTGGGGATTGCTTTTATTCTATGTTATAGATACAACACTATAATCTAAACATTAAGAAATAATTCGTACATGTTTATAGGAGTAAAAATAAAATTTAAAAAAGAAAATATTAAATAAAAAGGCATACATATTCATTTTAAATTAAAAAAAACGAATGAACTGAAATAAATTTGATTTAATTATTTATAAATATGGGAGGAATTCGCAAAGCAATAACCTCGTGAAAAATATGAGGTTTTGGTGGATGAAGGGTTTTTCTAAGATAAGGATCCTTTAGAGTAAGGTGATTAAATATTGTACAAAAAATTATTAAAGGTTGTAATACTTTATATAATTATGTAATGTTTTGTGTAAGGTTTCTAAGATAAGGATCCTTTAGAGTAAGGTTTCTATAAGATTAAATATTATTAAAGGTTTCTACAACTACCTTGAATGAATGATTGCATGGGCAGGATTGAACATGAGGAGCAAATAAGATTGAAGTTTTGGAAATTTTGAAATCTTAAGTTCCATTTTTTCTAGTTTAGGTATGATTATTGATGTAATTATGCATTCTGATCATTTATTATAGTTGTAGTTATTCTAATTGCATTTATTATAATTGTAATCGTAACCTAATAACTCAATCTAATAGAGATCTTAATTGGATTGAACGTATATTTCAAGTCGGACTACATATTTTAAAAAAATTCTTTGGAATATCGTAATGCATGTCGAGAAGAATCAAAGGGTGGAATCTTTCTTCCAAGGCGTGCGAAAAATTGAAACAGATTGACTTTAAAGTTGAAACACTGTTGATGGACCAAAATATCAAAATGAACAGAAATTATATAGAAATTAACTAGGACCTAACTCTTGGATGGAAAGTTGTAGAAGATAAAATATAGGCATAATGTCAAAAAAATGCCTCTAACGTTTGATTCATTAGTCATTTCGGTCTCTATTCTTTTTTTAAATAATTTAACCATCAACGTTTTATTTTGCGTCAAAATGGTCCCTCTGCGAATGAAAACTATTAGTTAACTAATGATAAACTACTTAGAATTACTTGACAAAATGACACGCAGAAGGAAAAAATTTATATTTTATACAATTTTTAAAAATTATTTTTTGACTCATGTGTCATATTATAAAGTCAACATATTTGTCTATATGACACTACTATCACGGTGTGCACTGCTATGTAGGTTTGTCACGTCATTTCAAGCCATTTATCGTTAATTGACTAGCAGTTTTCATCCGCAGAGGGGCCATTTTGACTCAAAATGAAACGTTAAGGGTCAAAATTGCTTCAAAAAAAATAAAGACTAAAATAACTATTCAGTCAAACGTTAGGGGCATTTTTTTTGATATTATGCCTAAAATATACTTTGTTTTATTGGAAGATGTTCACTTCAAATATGTGGTTCATGTATGAGGACCATAAAATCTTTGTCTCAGATACTTAACTTGGATTATTCTCTTAGATACTGCTATGTAGGTTTGTCACGTCATTTCAAGCCATTTATCGTTAATTGACTAGCAGTTTTCATCCGCAGAGGGGCCATTTTGACTCAAAATGAAACGTTAAGGGTCAAAATTGCTTCAAAAAAAATAAAGACTAAAATAACTATTCAGTCAAACGTTAGGGGCATTTTTTTTGATATTATGCCTAAAATATACTTTGTTTTATTGGAAGATGTTCACTTCAAATATGTGGTTCATGTATGAGGACCATAAAATCTTTGTCTCAGATACTTAACTTGGATTATTCTCTTAGATACTTCACCAAGAAACGAAATTATTGAAGAGACATGGGAACATATGGCCTATGGGGATAAAATTGTAGTACTACGACTGTACATAAAGTTTAAGGAAAGCGTGTCAAACTCTTTTTTTTTTTGTTGAATTTCTATGGGTACGATACAAAGGAATCTCCCATTTCACGATAGAGAGAATGATGAGAAACGTTGTAATCTGAACTTAAAACTTAATTATTACATTTTAAAAGTAATTATATGAATAAGTTGAATTAAAATTGAAGTTTAATATTCAATTGAAATGTTTTTCTGTTATAATATAAAAGTTTCGGTCCAGAGAGAGTGAAAAGATTGTTGATATTGAAATCGAAATCCAGATTTATTTAAAATCAATCTTAAAAGTAGTTAAATGCTTCAATTGCGAAACTATATAACATCACATCTTAAAGGTAAATTTGCACAGATTAATAGAAGTTTTAAAACCAAATCCACACGTTTCATTTTTCTCTGAGGTGGTTACTTAAAAAAAACTTTTTTAGCTTTTTTTCGTTAAGTTATTTCTATCGGCGACTTTAGGACAGTAAGTTGGAATTTTTTAATTTTCTTTTTTTTATGTTTTTTTGTTTCGTTCTTCTTATGCTTTTTTGACATATTTTTCATTTATCGTTTTGGCATGTTTTGTCTACCGCTATGATATGTTGAAGACCGAGAAGTATACATTATGGTATACATTCTATTTTGAAACGGTTGACAATATGCCTTGCACAAAAATTTTGGTTTAAAGTTGTTCGGTTGGAGATAGAAACTGTTGCATAACAGTGTGTAAGATTGTTGGAGTCTTATAATTTAACGAAAGTTTTTCGTCTCCTTTAGGGTCTGAAATTATTTATGTTATCTGAACTCTACACATTTTTAACCATGGTACTAGATTCTATGAACATCGAAAGTTGCACATATTAATAAAGTTGACTCTTTATTGAAACATTGTTTGATTTATTTTTTGAAGATACTTATAACCTAACATAGATTCATCCATAGGTCATGAGAAACTAAGAATTAAAAAAAGAAATCTTGTTGGCTGCAGATACAAGGAATGTATGTCCCTTTTTGAGGAAGATATGATTTGAGAAAGAAAGAATCCAATTAACAACCTGACATTCACACCACATTGTATGCATAGCATGTGCTACCAAACCCAAAAATCCTACCATGGATCTCTCTTTAGGACCCTACCTTTCTTTATTTCTCATCTTTGACTGTATACTTGTCTTGATTCCATTAATCTCAAAGTTGTTCTTCATCTCCCATTTTAAACCAATACTTTTGTACCTAATTCCGAGTTTCTTTTCCCACATAATTCCTTCATCTTTGATTTTCTAGAATAGTTTTGGCCCTCTTTTTACCGGTGCATGCACATAAAGAGCAAGAAACATAAACCCCTCCTACCCTCTTTTAGATTTAGATAATTTTTTTTTGAGTAAACAAAGATGTATTATATTCTCATGTCGGGATTCAAACCCATAAAAGATGGGGCAATATGAGCATACTCAGCCACTAGGTCAATTAGTGGATCTCAGATTTAGATAATTAATTTTGTTTAAGCCCTTTTCCCGCACGTAAATTAGACAATTAATTTTAAGATAAACTATGCCAGATACCACTGAACTCTAGTTGTTGTATCGTCTATACTACCAAACTTTTACTTTGTTCGATTGTAACGTTGAACTTTTAGTTTACTTTTAATTATACCATTAAGCCGCTAAAATCCAAACGACGTGATGATATAGACAAAATGACTTCATTTTGGTGTGGCTATTGATGCCCAAACCGACGTCATTTTATGCATTGAACTTTATGGGTGTATTGATTTTGCCACTAAACTTTAAAATAATTCTATTTTAGTCACTGAACATTCTGTCCGTCGTTATCTGTCAATTGTCGCTCGTCATCGGTCACCACTTGCAACAAGATCGGTACCAAAGCGTTTTTATTTCATTCATCTTTCTTCTCCTCAAATTGGGTTTCCACAAAATCCACTAAAAACTTATGAAAATAAACATAAAAATTCACTATTTTTGAGGGTTTGGGGGGGTTCGGAATTGAGGGGTTGGTTCAAAAATTCGAATAGTGAAAGCATTCTTTTGAGAAGAACAACATATCTTGAAACTAACCTTATCGGAGAGTCGTCGAAGGAGATCAAAGTATTAGCAGGTCAGACTTTTTGATAGATTTTCGCAACTCATATTTATAATCTATATAAAACAAAAATTTGAAGAAACTTTTGAATATAGTAAAATATGAATATCCCTTATTTTTATTATATTACTAAGTGACATTTATAAAAACATTTTATTTTAAAAAATAACTCCTTAGATAAATCATTATAATAATGATTATTATATATAGAAATATATACATGATTAAATTGAAATAATTAACTCTTTAGTCAATTCTTAAAAATAACTTTTTAGTTAAATTATAAAACTTATTTAAGACTTTAATAATATTAGACGTGTATGAACATGAATAAAATTTTATTCTTATAGCACGTAGTTATTAATAGTTAATAATTGAAATTATATTGTCAACAAAAAATTATAATAATCATTTTAGAACAATTATCACTTAATCATTAAATATAAAAACAATTATTTACATAAACCATAAAATTTTATGTTAAAATTATATTTAAGAATTTAATAATTAAACGTGTATGCCCACAAATAAAAACACATACACGTGTAGAGCGTGTGTTGAAAAACTAATTATGATAAAAACATAACAGTATGGCATTTTTTTTAACAAAAAAATGATAGTAGTAATATATATATATATTAATTTAGAGGCTCGGTGTTAATGTAAAATGAATATGGATCGTACTATAATTTTTACTTAAATAAATACAATATATTCTTTACATAAAATATGCATGTTTTTAAAGGTGATAATTGAATTATTTGACTAAAGGTGGGTATGGCAGTTGCTAGTTTATTTCTAGCCGCTGAGACCGATTAGGAGAAATGGATTAAAATAATTTTAATATCTTACGTTAATTCTTTTCGGCTATCACGTATTATACTATTATTAAATTTAGGCTTAATATACTTTTTCTCTTAAAGTATACATATTTTTTTAATTTGTTTCCTAAAATATTTTTGACCTGTTTTGTCCCCTAACGTATTTGTCATTACCCATTTTACCCCAAAACTAACACCATTTAAAAAAATTACTCTAACCAATAAAAGTGTGTCACATTATTTTTTTTATTTTAAATTTTAAAATAAAATAAAAATATTAAAATATTTATTAATTTAATTATATACCCAAAATATCCCCATCTTCTTCCCCCATTGTCTTTTTTTATTAATTTAATTTAATAAAAGAAGGCTCAATGCACTTTTCCCCCTAAACTATATTTGTTTTTCCAATTTTCCCCTTAAAGTATTTTTAACCTCTTTTGCCCCCCTAGCGTTTTGCGACGTTACTCATATTATCCCAACCGTTAAAAAAATTCGTCTTGACCAATCAGAACGCGCTACACCACCTAATTCGTCTTGACCAATCAGAACGCACTACGCCACCTAAAAATATTAAAAAAAATTGTCTTGACCAAAATACCCCACCTCTTTCCCCAAATCCCACCCTTTATCCTCTTCCCCCATCCCTTCCGTTCACCAAACGATGATTTCGACAGTCCCACAGTGAGCGGAACGATGGTCCCTGGTATGGGTTTGGTTCGTCTCGGCTCAAGAAACTCAAAGATGGTGGAGGTGCGATGAACGAACACCGGACGAAGGACGAAACTAAGAAAATAACTAGTGGGTTTCTGATAAACTTCAAACGGATTTTCACGGAGAAAAGCGCGGTGGCTCTGCGAGTGGCAGGCAGGGTTGGAGTCGGGGTGAGGTGGCGCTTCCTCTGGTACGGGTGGTGACAACAACAAAGCAGTGGTCGAACATAGATGGTGGCGCATTTGGATATGGTTTGGGGAAGAGGTGGGGGTATTTTGGTAAAATAAAACCAATTTAATGAATATTTTAATATATTAAATAAAAATTAAGAAAATAAAATAATTAGGTGACGTGGCGCGTTTTGATTGGTCAGGACGAATTTTTTTAACGGTTGAGGTAATATGAGTAACGTCGCAAAACGTTAGGGGACAAAAGATGTCAAAAAAATACTTTAGGGGTCAAGTTGGAAAAAATATGTATAATTTAGAGGGAAAATTGCATTAAGCCATAAAAGAAAGAGGACCGCATGATTTGCATCCCAATGCCCATACAATATTTCTTGGTCCAAAAAAAAAAAAAAAAAACAATGCCCAAACAATATTAACTTGTGAGTGTTCCAATTTTGAAATACCTACATCTAGATTCGCTTAATCTTACCTGCCAGACCATTTTGAAATTAAAAAATAAATAATAATATTAATTTGACTAATATCATATTAGTAGTGGTAACTATGATGAAGTAGAATTCCTTAATTTGCAATTATTGAATTAGTTGCTAAATTATAACCACAAAAAAACATTATCGTAAACATTTGGTACATACGTAATAATATTAGAAAAGTTTAATTATTACATGATTTTTAATTAATTTGTCTAATATAAAAAAGAATTAGTGTAAATCTAAATTTGAAGTTAGAAAAATAATTAAAATTCGTGTAAAAATTAATACATATTCAAAATAAACAATATATATTTATTTGAACTAAAAATTTAAAACCATATGAGTAGTTAAAATGACCTAATAAAAATAATCTATTACTAACTTATACAACATTGCATAACATTCTCCGTTCATCATTCTACATCAGATCCAATATATCTAATAGTCGTGTACAACATTGCATAACATTACATACTAAAACATTGCATAAAAATTATGAAAAATTAGTCTTCTACAACATTAAACCTTAAATTTTCAGTTTAGCCCTCTAAATAAAAAATTTAATTACAACATAACATAAGCATGAAACAATTAAAATAGTCTTGTAGAATATTGGATCATTCTTCAACTTTCTTATTTCAACTTTAAATTTCTATTTCACCTCTTCTAGCTTTTTCTATGTAGTAACCCAATTTTATTTTTTTTGTATATTTATGTTAATATAATATATATATATATGTATTTTTTTGTATATTTATGTTAATATAATATATATATGTAATACGTATGTATAATACATATAAGTATTATTAGGTATATTTTTAATATGTATAATATTATTATGATATGTATATATTATTTATATATGATATATTTAGTATATTATAATGTACATATTAATATGTATATAGTACATAGTACTTTTATTCATGTTTTATTACCTTATATTTATATTAAATTTATATTCATTATTTTATAAACACCGTACATAATATTTTTAGCCCTATTTATTCTGATATTTCTATTAGGAGTGTCATCCCGGCCTCCGGGTGACATCTCCTCTGAATGTCGTGGATACAAAGGCCAGTTTTGAATTTATCACACATGTTTAATTATCTTTATCTTTTTTTACTTTTTATTTATTTATTTATTTATTTTTCTTAAAGAACTATCGTACTCTGCCTTATTTTTCTGATATTTCTATTGGGAGTGTCATCCCGGCTATCCGGGTGTCATCTCTTTTGAATGTCGTGAATACCAAGACAGATTTAAACTGTTGTGCGTGCATTTTGGAAAGTAATTATTAAATTAAATCAAAATTTCATTTTTCTTAATAAAAATAATGCGAACCTTTAGGTATCAATTTTGGGCGTAGTGGGAGTGTTAACCCTTCCCCACTCGTAATCAATTCCCGGACCCATCTCTGGTTGACATTTCAGTGTCTGGTACCTTATCCAAATGACCGGTGGCGACTCCATTTTTTTACTATCATTTATTATTTTAAAATGCATGGCTTTCCAATCGAGAACGTGCTTCCAAAGAAAAGGCCCAGACGAAAAAGGTCGCTATAGCATGGCAACTCCGCTGATGACTTATTTTGTTTTAAAAAAAATAAAAGAGGAGTTATACCTTAGTTAGGGTTCGTATTGTAATTATTAAGGAAAATTTAAATTAGATTTAATTTAATAATTAATTTCCAATTTTTGTTTGATATAAACTGCCATCATATATTAGAGATAGAACACTTAAGTGGGAGAGATTACTTTGCTCTGTGGGGGTTTTCACCTCCGTATGGTATAAGGGTCGTATTCCCATGAATTGATGTCCCAGCGACAGTTCGGGTACCCTTACTTTAGAACCAAACCGCATATAATGAGCCGTAGCATCCCACCCTTTGATCACGCTGGTACTCTACCCATTTAGGTTTGACCTTTTTCTAGGTTTTGCGTTGTTTGTTTATATTTCCTGTCTATTTTAACTGATTATTTTCTTCGTTATTCATCATTTAATTCCTTTTGCACTGAATCATTTGCTCTATTGTTTTTATTTTGTTTTTCTTTCTTTTTTCTACATTCGCATTGCATATCATATCATACATAGGTGTTGATTCAAAAGGAGTCCATTTTAGAAGGTGTTCAGGTATAGAATGGGGTTTTGTAATGTCAAAAGCGATAATGCTACGGTCTAAGGATAGTCCAAGATAAGACATCATGATAGCTGGATATGTATTAGAAATTACTGGGTCGCATTAATAGTTTCCAAATAGAACAATCTTAATGAGCTGAGAGGTATGGCGAAGCTAGTATCCCGAGTAAATGCCCAACCTCAAGAAGTCGAAGTCTTAAGGATAGAAGCTAGACGCTATCTGCAAATGCGTTATCTTTGCTTTTTGCAATCAGACTTCTTCATCTAATGAAAGTCTTTCTAAGGACTACTTGTGAATCAACACCTACATGTGCATTCATCATTGATTTTTTGTTTTCTAATAAAGCTTTCATTTTAGCATTGTTTACACCTTCCATTTTGTAAGTTAACGCATTCATTGCATTAAGCACATTGCTAATGGAGAGAAGATATTTATCTTAGAGTGAGGTAGCAGGAAAGACAAGAAAATAATCTCACCAATACAACTTCAAAATCATGGACAACTTAGTGGCTAGAGTATAGAAGCTTGGGAAACTTCAGGGACATCTGATCGGGATTCAGAGAGAAATGATGACACACATGAAAAAATCTCAAGAAGAATTTAGAGAGAAACTGAATGAGCTAAAGAATATGATGACTACTGCAATCAAAGGAAAAGGTTTGGCAGAAAATCATTCGACAGAGATGGAAATTGAAAATGACAGTGAGAATTGGGGATTTTACTTTGTGGAAAAAGGAATTGTACCTAAAAAAGAACAAGCTGTTATTAACCAGTTTGAGGTAGCTCGCACAGTCTCGAAATGCCCCATTAATCTTATTTTGGATAAAATCCACGATTTTATCATGAAACTCTTATCCCAGCCAATGAAAAAAGATTGAGATGAGATAAAATTACAGAACGGAGAAGATCTAGATAACAACAATGAGGCAAAGATGTTAGCTAATCCAACGACTGAATTAGCGCCATCTCTAACCCAAAATCAAAATTTGGTGCCTGCCACTTCAGAACATTTTCAGTTGTCGGCTAATCATGCTTCCAGTTCTCAAAATGAAGAATAGAAGCTGAAGGACCCTCAATACAGTCGTATCCCTCTTACCTACCAGGAGTTGTTTTCAAAGTTGCTAGAAGCACGATTAGTCAATCCTGGTTTTGATAGGCCCTGGTTAACTCCTTATTCGAGAAAGTTTAAGGAGAATGATCGTTGCGACTTCAATACCGGTAATCAAGGCTATTCTATTAAAAATTGTAACAGTTTTAAAAGAAAGGTGCAACGTCTTTTAGATTTATGGGTATTGGAGTTTGAGCCACAAATCAAGGTTTAAAGATCAACTTGCCAAACACGATCAGCACTGTAAAATCAGGGGAAGAACAGGTCATGCAAAAGAACAAGATAAATAAAGCAAACATGCATGTGCCGAATGAAATTGGAAATGTAAACAGTTATCAAGATCACAATCCTTCCGTAAAGAATGTTGTTCTGGACCCACTTGAGAAACCCGAAGCAGCTAGAGAAAAGCCCGAACGAGTAATGGCACCTGGAAACAAGGATGTTTTCCAAAAGGGTAGATTTTGGGAAAGAGGAGCAAGGAATGTCGAAATGCATGATGAGGGCACCGAAAAGAGTAGCAAGAGGATAAAAATGTTAATCCTGATGTCATATTCTAATCTATTATCCCTGTTAGTTCAAAAAAAACTCTTAAAGCTACCTCCCCCAAGACGATACTTGTATCTTGTATGCAAGGTGTTAAGGTTTCATGTGAATATCATCGCGGTGACTTTAGTCATGCAACAAAAGATTGTGTGTTTCTCAAAGGCAAGATCTATGAACTTCTTGAGGAAGGCATGCTCACTTTCAAAGATGGAAGACCTAAGTTCAAAGGATCGACATACGCCGGAGAGTCAAAATCTTTATTAACCAATGAAAATCAAAACCAGGTCTCTCAGAGTATATCCTCAGAGCTGAATCTGTTACGTTCATCAAGTTCACGTGCCAACGATCCGATCAGAGTCAGTGTCCATCAAGATGTTAAAGAGAATAGACCTCTTAGGGTTTTCAATACACCCATTTCGGTTTTACTCCCCTATTTGATACAAAAAAATACCTTGCTCCCATGCCAATGGAGGATACGTTAGATCTATCTCTTTTTCACGATCCAAGTAGTACTTGTGATTTCCATATGGGGGCACCATACCAACAGATGCTGGATTTTGAAGTAGAAAATAGCGAAGTTGACTTATGAGGAGAAACTGACGCGCAATATGGTAAAGCAGTGGAAGCAGGAGAGGAGAGAGCAAGAAGTATTGAAAGGATAAAAGTAAATGAAATTCTGCTGAAGACAGACTGAAGTTCTATTTTTTGTCTTATCCATGGTTTGACTACGGCTTGCAAGGGCATCTCTACAGTTAGGGTTTCCTTTTTGAAGTAATGCATCGAATCAACTTTGCTATCCTTGGACCGAGTGTAGCAAATATCTTTTTGTAAAGGGCATATGTCATGTTTGGTAATTTTCATTCTAATGAAGAATATATTTTGCTTAACATACAATGGCCTTGAGAACATGTATATGTATATCTCTTATCGCCTTTGTAGGTCCCTAGATATCAATTGCAAAATGAGACACTGAGATCAATTGAATATTGTGATAATGATAAGGTCTAATTACTCTCCTAATAGACTCTGATCAGCAAAGCAAGATCACTACTCATTTGATGAAGTTCGATGATGAAAAAGCTCCAAAGTTAACCATACAGAGTTGCTTGAAATTGAAATTCTAAGCGTAGTCTTCTATGCACTAATGGATTAAAACATAAGGAAATAATAATGAAATATTAAAAGAAAAAACCACTCATTTGCTCGAAAACCTGGTAATATGCATAGTCGAAAGCCTGGTAATAGGCATGTTTAAAGCTTGGTAATAGGCATGTTCAAAGCCTGGTAATAGGCGTGTTCATAAAAGAAATACAAAAAGCACACACATGCACCTAGAATTCTATTCTTAGAATGATATTTTTGCACTCTAAAAGGTTACACAAGTCCATTTTCTTGGATGGAGCAAAAGTGAGAATTGAGAATGAGTAGTCTTCTTATAGCAACGCGGTAATCATGAGGATAAACCGAGTCATTAAAGGGAATTTTTTAGACATAGAATCGCCATAATATTCAAAGTCTTCACAGACACAAGTTATGCTTGGAATGATCACCGAAAGGTTAAATCTGGGACGCGTTTGCACTTGATATTCAGAGCTCCTATTCTAGTTTCTTTTTTATTATAGTTTTGGCTTCAAGGTCATGTATGCTAATCCAAAAGAACACGCTTCATTGGAATTACAATCAGCAAAAATGACATTTTAAACAAAAAGATTTCCTTGTATTACTTCAAGAGTAAGCTTCAGGATACAAGGTTGTGAATACAAATGATCGGCCTAACATAGAGGAATAATGTGTCAATGATTACAGCAAAAGTAAAGACAAGAGTACATATGCCAAACAGTTTTGGGGATTTAAAACAAGTTTCTCCCATTCAGAGAAATAAATAATGAACTAGGGACGGGAATAATATCCCCGAACACAATGAAAGTTTATAAATCTGAGGTATTCGCTCGCCAGAATGATGAAGATAGAAGAAGACTCTATGTGATGTGTCAGTGTCAACGAATCAATTGTGCCCAAGACTGAATAGGGAGAAGTACCTAAGAGGTAATGATAATGCATGATAAGAAAATAGTTGAGCCCATGATCGAATGGGGCAATGATGAGCAAAAGAATGGTACGAGTCCTTACATTAGTACAGGGACTAAAAAAAGAGTGATCGCATAAATGAGAAATGACTCTGGATTAAAGCATGTTGTTGGGGCATATTTGAGATAAATACCCAACCGATAAGAAGAAGATTGAAGAGCATGCAGCAAAAAGAATGAAGCGAAGAAGAAATCCGAGGATGACATTTCAAGGGCCAAGAGTTTTTAAAACAACCCTGAAAACGCCTCATATCATTCATCATATAGA
This sequence comes from Hibiscus mutabilis, assembly GCA_019671005.1. Taxonomy (NCBI): domain Eukaryota; kingdom Viridiplantae; phylum Streptophyta; class Magnoliopsida; order Malvales; family Malvaceae; genus Hibiscus; species Hibiscus mutabilis. The sequence continues at coordinate 14,306,166 of CM033756.1, read as the reverse complement.
TAGACATCCCTAAGATTAGGAGTATGGTAACTCGCATTATTCAAGTTTCTTGTCTGATTCCTTGACAGATGCTCAAGAATTAGAAGAAGATCAGATTTTTATGCTTCGCAGCGGAAGAAGCAACTCTCAACAAAGATTCAAGAATTTTTCATACTCAAACGTTTGCGATTTGATGCCTATGACGGTCAAAAACCAGGGCACGCTCTCTAGGGATTTTTGCAAGATTTAGCTTTCGGGGAAGTAGCAATAATCTTCTAGTCGTCTTGCAACAAGATACCATTTCATGCCTATGACGATCAGAAATCGGGGTATGATCTTTCAATTTTCATGTCTTCAGTTTTCATTGGAAGAAGCGAAAATCTCCCGGTAGTCTTGTAGTAAGATATCCTCTTATACCTATGACGATCAGAAATTGGGGTATGATCTTTTACTATTTTGTGCCTATGACAAACAAAAACCGGGGCACACCATCTAGAGATTTTGCAAGCTTTGGCTTTCAGGGAAGTAACAGAAATCTTCTAGTCGTCTTGTGACAAGATACTCTTTTATGTCTATAACGGTCAGAAACCGGGGCACACCATCTAGAGATTTTGCAAGCTTTGGCTTTCAGGGAAGTAGCAGAAATCTTCTAGTCGTCTTGTGGAAAGATACTCTTTTGTGTCCATGACGGTCAGAAACCGGGGCACACCATCTAAAGATTTTGCAAGCTTTAGCTTTTGGGGAAGTAGCAAAAATCTTCTAGTTGTCTTGCAACAAGATACTCTTTTGTGTCCATGACGGTCAGAAATCGAGGTATGATCTTTCAATTTTCCTGTCTTCGGCTTTCATTGGAAGCAGCGAAAACCTTTCGGTAGTCTTGTGGCAAGATATCCTTTCATACCTATGACAATCAGAAATTGGGGTATGACTTTTAAATTTTTTGGTCTTCAACTTCTTAGGAAGTAGGGGAAACTCGTACTTTTGGTACTAACACTACTAGGGAATATGAATAAACTGTCACCTTTTTCAGAACTTCAAGATGAAGAATTCTATATAAGGAGGACTCCCAATTTGAAGATTCTACCCGCAAAAGATTCTATAAGAAGAACCTGCAACTTCAAGACTCAAAGGTAAGAAGTTCTATTTCAGAAGGGCTTGCAACCTGAAAATGTCTCCAAGACTTCAGACAGAGAAAGAGTGAGCAGGAAAGGCTTGTGGCCTTGAACTCTCGACTCAAAGATTGTGCAGAACACTCCATTTTGAAGATTTTGCCTCCAAGAGCGGTCGATGCAGATCAACTGAAGATCAAGATAGAGGACGGTGTCAGAGAAGAACCCTCAACCTACCCGGACCAAAATGGTTACTATTTTTTCTTTGCTCTATCCCTGTCACACATTGATGAGAAAAGAAGGGCAACTGTAGTAACCCATTTTTGACCGGGTACTTAACCAAGTTGGATCCAATATCTATACCCATTTATTATTTCAAGTCCAGGCCCAAAACCCATTACAAACCCAGATAACCCAAATCTGTCTACCCAATACCCAGACCTATAACCAAACCCAATACCCAACAAATTAAACCCAACCTGGATATAACCTAAAAAATAAAAAACCCTAATATCCTAGTCCCCCACCGCCCCTAACCCTCCAGCTTCCTAGCGCGTGGCTGCCACGCGCGGCGTGTCAGTGCCCCGTGGCCGCCACGCGCGACACTATTGACCTCTTTCACCAGCCACTTGCCACCGCCCATCTGACACCGCCGCCCACGCCAAAATCCGAATCTTTAAAAAATCAAGAAAATTTATTAGATTTGAAATATTCAAACAAGTGGGGAAATTTTTTATTATTACTATTATGCAAGTTGTGATCCAAATCGGCTATAAGTACCCTTGCATGCAATGCAATAAAGGAAGAGGAAATTTTCGAAAAAAAGTCCCAAAAGTGTTTGAATAAAAAAATGTTTCGGTTCATATAAAAATAAAAGGCAAGCATTCTTAGATCCAAAGAAACGAAGGTATATATTTTTATTTTATTTTTTCATCAAATCTAGTAAAAAGATATAAAAAGGAAGAGTTTTTAGGCACTTATCTTGGTTCGATTTTAAACCGGCGTCACCGTTGCCCATGTCCGAGGTTGAATTACCGAAGAATGGTTCAGATCTGAGTCTTGATCTTCGTGTTTTACCTGGATTTAGGAGTTTTTTTAGATCTATAGTTTAAAAATAAGGGAAAGTTTTGAAGGTAAAAAAAAAGAAACAGAGAAGAATGGGAAGGAGGAGGGAAAAAAGTGGGTATAATGTTTCAAGTTTAACTTTTATATTTAGGTTTAATAAATGGTAAAATTACGCACTTGGTCCCCTGCCCTAGCTTTTTTCTAAAATAAGATCTGCCGCATGGTTTATTTGCTTGACTGGTCCCTCCAGGTATTTTTAGTTGTTAGTACCGTCCTTATTTTGTTTTAATTTTCTTTAATTCGACCTTCAAATTTCCTTTTTGTTTTAATTTAATCCGGCCAGCTTGATTAAAATGGGAAAATGGCAGAGTAAGGACCGTTGCCCATGTCTGAGGTTGAATCACCGAAGAATGGTTCAGATCTGAGTCTTGATCTTCGTGTTTTACCTGGATTTAGGAGTTTTTTTAGATCTATAGTTTAAAAATAAGGGAAAGTTTTGAAGGTAAAAAAAAAGAAACAGAAGAAAGGGAAGGAGACGACAAGGAGAAAAGAAAAAGAAAAAGTGGGTATAATGTTTCAAGTTTAACTTTTATACTTAGGTTTAATAAATGGTAAAACTACGCACTTGGTCCCCTGCCCTAGCTTTTTTTTAAAATAAGATCTGTTGCATGGTTTATTTACTTGACTGGTCCTTCCAGGTATTTTTAGTTTTTAGTATCGTCCTTATTTTGTTTTAATTTTCTTTAATTCGACCTTCAAATTTCCTTTTTGTTTTAATTTAATCCGGCCAGCTTGATTAAAATGGGAAAATGGCAGAATAAGGACCTCATCCCTTAAATATTTATTTCCACAATCCCTGATAGTTCTCAATGCTTTGCAATTCGGTCCGCAAATTAGATTTAATCAACTTTAAATGGGATATTTACACTGTTGGTCCTTTAAACTCATGATTGCTTTTAATTCAACCCAATTCGATGGTATAATTCTGCGTTTAGTCCCTGATCTTTGTAAATCTGTTAACTTTAACCTTATATATTATTTTTTTGCATTTTTTTATTTTCTTTTATTTCAGCTTTTTTATATATATTTGATGCATTTTTTGTATATTTATGTTAATATATATATATATATATGTAATACGTATGTATAATACATATAAGTATTATTAGGTATATTTTTAATATGTATAATATTATTATGATATGTATAGATTATTTATATATGATATATTTAGTATATTATTATGTACATATTAATATGTATATAGTACATAATATTTTTATTCATGTTTTATTACCTTATATTTATATTATTTATTTATATTAAATTTATATTCATTATTTTATAAACACGTACATAATATTTTTAGCCCTATTTATTCCGATATTTCTATTAGGAGTGTCATCCCGGCCTCCGGGTGACATCTCCTCTGAATGTCGTGGATACAAAGGCCAGTTTTGAATTTATCACACAGATTTAATTATCTTTATCTTTTTTTTTTACTTTTTATTCATTATTTATTTATTTTTCTTAAAGAACTATCGTACTCTGCCTCATTATTCCGATATTTCTATTGGGAGTGTCATCCCGGTTATTCGGGTGTCATCTCCTTTAAATGTCGTGAATATCAAGGCATATTTAAATTGTTGTTCGCGCATTTTGGAAAGTAATTATTAAATTAAATCGAATTTTCACTTTCCTTAATAAAAATAATGCGAACCTTTAGGTACCAAGTTTGGGCGTAATGGGGGTGCTAACCCTTCCCCACTCGTAACCAACTCCCGGACCCATCTCTGGTTGACATTTCAGTGTTCGGTTTACCTTATCCAAATGATCGGTGACGACTCCATTTTTTACTATCATTTATTATTTAAAATGCGTGGCTTTTCAATCGAGAACGGGCTTCCAAAGAAAAGGCCTGGACGAAAAAGGTCGCTACATTCTCCAATCTTCTAACTTCATCAATATTCACCATCTTCTTCAATTCTTCATTTTCAACTCTAATTTCTCTGTTCTCAGCCAATAACTTATGAACTTCATTTCTTAATTCTTCATTATCATTCAAATTTGCATCATCATAGTCAATCCACCTAAAAAATTACACCCGCTCTACAAAAATGTAAAACGAATTAAATTATTCATTAATTCAATCACAATATTTTTAACAGTTAACTAACATACCCAAAAAAAAACTACTTACATCTCAGCCTTTAGCACATCTATAGAATCTCCTCCATTTTCTCCATGAAAGAGTTGAAGTATAAATTGGTGCTTTCAACTCACAGTTATATTTTTCAACGTCTCCTTCAACACTAAATTTTGAACTTCCGGTTGACATGCTTCAAAGACAATTTTCTGCTTCCTATAATATTCAATACTCAAACTCAATCTAAAATTTAGTCCCTATTAAACGTTCAAGCTAAATATATTTTAATCTAATGACATTACTACCTTTTAACTTTGATTGTGAAATACCCCTGGCGAACGATTTTTGTCTCCGCTGTTAACTAAGTTGGGTATCCCAAAACCTGTAAAAATGAAGCAAATGTTAAGATGGTAAAGAGTCGAACGAATTCACGAACCCTAAATCAAGTTCAACGCAATGATTTCTTCCCCAATTTCATGGAGATGAAATCCAAATTGATTTGGGTAAAAACTGAAAAGGGATTTTAGGGTTAATCGGGTTAGATTTTGGGATGCTTTTTATTAAATGTTTTTTAATAATATTATATTTTATTTATTTTATATTTACTTAATTTTGATGTAATTTTTGAAAGTAAGATATTATAAATAAATCGGGTGACGTGGTGACTTTTCATTGGCTATTACGTTTTTAAACGGTGTTTATTTTTAGGGTTATATGGGTAATGACGAAAATTTTAAGGGGCAAAAGTGGTCAAAAAATACTTTAGAAAGCATGTTGGGAAAACAAGTAAATTTTAGGGAAAGTGCATTAAGCCTTTTATTTATAACCATAATTATTATCTTCAGAGTTGTGTAGTGTGTAAAGATGATAGAGAACCAAATTGGATGGAGTTCCTTTAAGACAACTCGTTATTTTCTATAAATAATTATTTTAATTATTAGAAGAAAATGATAGAATTAATATCAACTCCAGATTAAGGAGCAGAGTCTAAGACGATCGATGAAATAGTGGATATCATATAAAAATTTATGTGTAGAAATATAGTATTGTGCACACACACCACACATGATCTATGACAAGGGTATAGCTTGTATGGAGAAAATAATTTAGAAACATCAACATTCTTAATATTTTTCTGCACTAATCATTAATTAGTACTCTAGATATTTCTAATGCTTTTAAAAAATCATAAAGCATTATCGAGTAAACTCGGATAATATTTAATTTAACAGTTAACCATAAATTTATATATTCTAATGACCGTTAATAATCTCTAGAATATGTGATTAAAAGTTTTTAGATGACACTTTTCTCTTTCTTTTAATTTTTTTTATTAAATTCCTCTTTTCCTTAAGTTGTGGGTGAAATACTCATAGGAACAAATTTCTAATTCCCTTCTCTAGGTAGGAGAAAGAAAATGAATATATATATATATATATTCTAATGACCAAATTTATTCCTTCAAAACCTTCAATTAATGTTAATGACCAACTTTATCAATAAACAAGAAAGAAAATGGTCATCATGGCACTAACTATATATAATCCTCACCCTATATAATTAATCAAAGTGCCAAAGTTTTTATTATTATTGTGCATTCCATGTGACAACCGTTAAATAACGACAATAACAGACTTATGGATGAATGATTAAATCAGCAAAGCAGAAACCGAGTTTCTAGCAATAAAATCGGCCAACAATATCATATGCTTTTTTATTATATATTAAAATTAAAACAAACTTTTCTGTGCTAACCATGTGAAACCTTACACCTGCCTCTTTGATCAATAACATTAGCTATTTTAATTAAGCTTTCATAGATTATGGGTAATCTACTCCCATAATACATATATTTTATATACATAACAATCTTTTGACAATTTGGCCGATTGATTTAAATTAGATTTTTGGAGAGGTCCATTATGGAACAACCCCTCTAACCTAGCTTTTTCTATTTTACGACTTTAGAATTTAAACTTCTAACTTTATTTAAAGGAGCTAGTGCCTCATTTTATTAGACCAACAAGTTGTTTGAATAAAATCTGCCTTAACTAGGTTTAGTGCTCAACAAATGTTCAGGTATTGTGTTCCTTTTTGGCTGATATTTTTTTCCTCCAAGACGAGATGCCATCAATGATGTAGAAAAGCTATGTATACAACACAAGTGAAAACGAGAAGCCATTATTGAGGTGTCAACATCCTCAAGGCCACTGCTGCGTTCGTCAGTGTCAGGTAGTGAAATGCGTGCGTTGTTTTAAAACAGGTTGGTTCCATTGCATGATATATTTAAGATAAAAACCATGGTGTCTTTAATTTGTCGGTTCACCAAACTGAAACTTTTGCTACGGAAGGCAATTCCAAGCGATTATGGAATTGGTATGTTGTGTTGGTAATTTGCACAAGCTGGTTGAACTTGGTCGATGATGCCACTCGATATAAAGCAACCTGTCACCTCGAGTGAACTAATGGAAGGCCACCCCATTCGGCTAATTATTATGGACTAGATTTCGGACCCGCACGACAAATTTGCAACAACTTGCATGACATGACATGAAATTGCTTCAACCAATAATCTAAACAGTCAAAAGTCTAATCGTCCTATACTTATATATATGCTGCGCATCTTTATAAATAAAGTAGTTTGTATTACTATCAACTATAGTTTGTTAACCGACTAATCAAATCAAATACTGTAAAAAAATTATCATAGATATAATTTTTTAAATTCAATTTGTTACATTCATAATGTGACGTATTAAATTAAATAGTAAAAAGTTAATAAATTAATGCAAAACTGAATAAATTCCGCAGAAAACTAAATCAAACTCGTACGATGAAACTTGATCTTAAAACCTTAAGAATTGTGAAACATTCTGTTAATTTTGTTTGAACCTCAGAACTCATATCATGAAATATAAGAATATCTAGACCAAATTGAATTAGATCTACATCCTTCAATTATTACAAAATCAATCTTAATTGCTGTCTTATTCGGATTCTCGATCGCTTTATTTAAATAAATTAAAGAAATCATGTTTTTTGGTTTGCTGTTAGATCCCATGTTTCATACAACGATTTGCGCCGCTCTCCATTATCACTAAATGGCTACTAGTATTGTGTTTTCCTTCATAATTTCAGGATTTTTAATAATAATAATAATAATAATAATAATAATAATAATAATAATAATCGTTATCCTGATGTTAATTTTATGAATCAATTAAGTTAAACATTGAATTGGTATATATAATTTAACTATAGAAGAAATAAAAAGCTCGTTATCCTCGTCTTGAAGTGATCAAAACATCAAAGGGATGAGAGAGAGAAAGAGAGCAGATCTCTTTTGATTAGTTTAAGAAAGGATAAAATCTTCATATAAGAGATTTGCTATCAAAACATGACAATCTTAACAGATGTGCATAAATTAAGTCACCTAACTTTTGCTTTCTTTAATTTTTATTTGTTTATTTTAAAAATAGAAACATTTAGAATAAGTATTTACAAAGATAGTTTAAACTCTACCTATCTTCCCTACTTTCGCTATTGTGGCTTATTTTTTCTATGTTTGTATTCTTTATATGATCAGTTATCTAATTTATTAGCTAATTAATTTATATCAAGTATTGTAGATATTTATTAAAAGATGATCTTCTTAATTTAATTTATTTCGTTCACAACGTCAATATCCGAATTCTTAATCTTGCTTAATAGACCTAGGGTCTTGTCTCACTAGATTATTCTTTATCTGGAATTTTCCCTAATATGAGAAAAATAGCTATGATATTGGAGCGTATTGTAATTTGTAAAAACGAAAAATAGATGGATATATTAATTACCATTAGCCATTTCTGATGTTAATTCTTAAGTCCCACAACTAAAATTATAATGCGATTATCTTTGGGTTTGGGTGCTGCTATTGTGCATAACATACATCACAATTCCTACAAAGGGATCTCTAAGGACAGAAAAAGCAGTTGACAAGTCTTGGCTCCTAGATGGTAAATTTTCATTTTTAATACTTTAAATAATAAAATTTAAAGAATCTTAATTAAAAATTTTCATAATTTTAAATTTAAATAGTGATGAAATTATATCTGACATTCTAAAAATTTATGGTTACCTAAAAAGAATTACTACTGTCGAGCTTAACGTGTGTTGTTACTGTTATGTTGGAAAGTTGGAATCATAAGATTTTGTGAAGAGAGAAAATTGGGTGGTTGAGACCCGGAGAGAAAAAGCGACGTCGGTGGAGTGCTCAGTCGATGCAGCTCCAAGAAGAGGGCAGAACGCGGAGTTACACCTTTTGAACTATATTTGATTTTTGACTCACTGCAAACCCTTTGTCTCTCCCTCTTATTGGTCCCTAATTTTGGAACCGTCCCATTATACCTCATTTGACCACCAAAATTCTTGGGGATGTGGAGCTTTTCAATTTCTGACCCTCCTCCACTACTCTCTTGCCAAATCACCATCCACCAAGTGCACATTCCACATTCCTGCCACGTCAACCTTATATGTCTGACGTGGACTTAACTCCCTTACTGTTTTACAAACATATGCTGGTCAACCCCAACTACAAACTCTATTTATACCCCATTTCTTTTCTATTATCTCCAACTCTCACTTCTAATTTTCCTATACGCTTTCTTCTCTAAACCCAACACACAACCCAAACCCATAGGCAAAACACAAGTCTTCTTCCCTTGTAAAACCTCTAATGTCTTCTTCAACAGGCAATTGGGTTAGAACCCTACCAAACAAAAGTAGTCTAACGAGAAGGAACAATACCATTCACTCAGCTTTGCCATCTCCTTCGGTTCTCCATTTCCCGAAACAGAAACAGCCCTACCAAACAACCCACCACCACCCCCGACAACAGCCGAACTGGAACTTCCTTCAAAGAGCTGCATCCACGGCACTTGACATGGCTGAAAACGCCTTGCTCTCACTCGAGCTTCAGCACCCACTCCCTAAAACGTCTGACCCACGCGTGCAAATCTCCGGAAACTTCGCTCCTGTCCCCGAACAACCCGTCAAGCAATCTCTCCCTGTCACCGGCACCATCCCTTCCTGCATCAACGGCGTTTACCTCCGCAACGGAGCCAACCCTTTATTCGAACCGGTTGCTGGCCACCACTTGTTCGACGGCGACGGCATGATACATGCCGTCACCATCGATGATGGGAAAGCTAGCTACGCTTGTCGGTTTACCGAAACGCAAAGGCTTCGGCAAGAAAAAGAATTGGGTCGTCCTGTTTTCCCTAAAGCAATCGGTGAACTACACGGTCACTCGGGGGTTGCGAGGCTTTTACTCTTTTACGCGAGAGGCCTTTTTGGCCTCGTCGATCACAAGCAAGGAACTGGTGTAGCTAATGCTGGCTTAGTCTATTTCAACAACCGGCTTCTCGCTATGTCCGAAGATGATCTTCCTTACCACGTGCGGATCACTTCCTCTGGTGATTTAGAAACTGTCGGAAGATACAATTTTGATGAACAACTTAAATCGACAATGATTGCACATCCCAAAATCGACCCTTCATCCAAGGAACTCTTTGCTTTGAGTTACGACGTTGTCCAAAAGCCCTACTTGAAGTATTTCAAGTTTTCACCCAACGGTACGAAATCACCGGACGTCGAGATTCCTTTACCGGTGCCGACCATGATGCATGATTTCGCCATCACCGAGAATTTTGTGGTGATCCCCGATCAGCAGGTTGTGTTTAAGCTACAAGAAATGATAACCGGTGGCTCTCCGGTGATTTATGACAAGAACAAGAAGTCTCGGTTCGGGATTCTTTCGAAAAATGCGGGTGATGCTAACGATATCATATGGGTCGAATCCGCGGATACCTTCTGTTTTCATTTGTGGAACGCTTGGGAAGAGCCGGAATCAGATGAAATCGTGGTGATCGGTTCTTGCATGACACCACCCGACTCCATTTTCAACGAATGCGACGAGAGTTTGAAGAGTGTACTCTCCGAAATCAGGCTCAACTTAAAGACAGGCAAGTCCACGCGCCGCCCGATAATCTCGGAATCGGAGCAAGTGAACTTGGAAGCCGGGATGGTGAACAAGAACAGGCTCGGGAGGAAGACAAGGTACGCTTATCTGGCCATTGCCGAACCATGGCCGAAAGTTTCGGGATTCGCCAAGGTCGATCTTATTACCGGGGAGGTAAAAAGGCACATATACGGTGACAAAAAATACGGCGGGGAACCCTTTTTCTTGCCTCGAGACGACAATACTGAGTCAACTGAAGATGATGGATACATTCTTTCGTTTGTTCACGATGAAAAGACATTGAAATCGGAGCTTCGAATTGTGAACGCCATGAATTTACAGCTCGAAGCTTCAGTAAAATTACCTTCCAGAGTTCCTTACGGCTTCCATGGAACTTTTATTGACGCTAAGGCCCTGGTGAATCAAGCTTAACTAGACATAAATTAAGTTTAAAAAGGAGATTTCTACCAGAGGGATGATTCACAGCACATATCCCCGGATTCTCCTGTAACTTTTTTTTGGCTTAGTTTTTATATATGCATACGGTTTCAAGGAACCAGCTTGAAGCTTTTTAGCGTTGTAGCTAGAAAATTTGAGCTCAGCTGGTTTCTGTTTCCTTCTTCTTCTGTTACTTTTACACTGTAGATAATATAGTAAATATTTAAGTTTACAGTTTTAATGTTAACAAAGGTTTGCCTCTTTCGGCGGTTTCATGCATGGTTTTTCTTTTTCTTTTTATTCTAGAATGAATGAATCCTGGATAATGTTGTTTTACACGTTAGTATTAGGAAAGAGTTTGACAGAATATTTTTTGAGCAGATTTAAGGCGATATCATAAGATTTGACACCCTCGCCTATTTAGACCGTTGAGTTAAAAAAAATGATAATTTTAGTTTTTTAGTATATAATAACTTAGGATTGTCTAAGATTTTTATTTGATGCATAAGAGATGAAAAGTGTAAATAAAGAAGACAGATATCTTCAGCATAATTTATAAAATCAAACCATTTTTGGTGAAAGATAAGTGTGTATATTTATAAGTTATGTGCATTTTGAAATGTTTATTGGCTGCCCTTTTATTTTTCAGTTCTATCAAGAATGTACCTACTATTTTTTGGTTGGGTATTCATCCTTTCTTTGTATTATTTTATTCTAAATATTTTTTTTAAATAGTCAATTAATATAATCAATTTACTCTAATTTTTATAAAACTCTCTTATAATTTTACCGTATATTTTATTTATTCAATAAAACTAACTGCCATTATAAATTAAAAATATGAATAAAATTTTTCTTCATTTTCCATTTTCCCCTTTTAAACCAATAATACAGATTTCCTAGTTATAGCATCGCATTTATTTTCGTATAATTTGTTCAAATTTTCTTTATAAAAGAATTCATGTTTTGCCGGGGAATCAATATAGGCCATAAGTTTAATAAAGTTGGTTGAAGAAGACAATTTTGTTTAGGTTTTGGGAATTATTGAGAAACATATATAGAAATGGAGGCAAGTGGCATACCAACCAAAACACAAAGTCTGCTAGCTTTAGCGAACTTCTCTTCTCTTTAAGGTAAACTACATAAATGGCGACTGAGTTACCGGGTAAATTTTATTTTGACTATTGATCTTTTAATTTCTCAATCAAATTATTGAATTATTTAAATGACATCAATCGAACCATTAAACGTTAAAAAGTTAACGAGACGCTGACGTGATTGTTAAAAGAATTGATATAATTATACATTTGGTCCATGTTACTTGTGTATTCTATCAATTAGTTGTATTTGTTTTTCACCAACTAGGTTGTGACACATGTCACCATCTGATTGAAGGAATTTAAACTAATTGAATTATTTAAAATTAGAACAAAATTGAGGAATTTAAACTAAATGAATTAATTAAAATTAGGACCAAACTGATAGAATGTGTAAGTACTGATGACCAAATGTGTAATTATACCAATTCTTTAATTACCACGTTAGCTTTAACATACCATTTAAATAGTTAAGTGGTCTGGTATGACACAACTAAAATATCAGCGGTCCAAATAAAACTTACCCGATAAGTCAGTGGTCATTCATGTAGTTTACCCTTTTCTTTAATGGTTTTTCACGCATATGGTTGAACATTTTGGTAATTGGTTATACAACTCGTAAGAAAAAGTCACTTATCTTATCCAACACTTCTCTTGTTAATTTTTTATTAAATAAATTTTTTGTGGATTAAATTTGGGTTTAGGGTAATGGGTTAAAATTTAAGGGTTGCGGTTAGAATTTATGGTTTATAGTTAAAACTTAAATCCCTAACATATTACCCCAAAATCTAAACTCTAGCCTCTAAACCTTAAATTTCAATCCTAAACCTTGAATGCTAACTACATCCCTTAATTTCTAAACACTTAAACTTAAATTATTAAACCCTAAATTGAATCCATAAACTCTAAAACTAAGACACTTGTAGAAATTTTTTTGTTTTCACCGCCCGTTCATAAAATATTTTCCCTTAAAAATACTAAATGTCAAAATTTTTTATTTATAACAAAATACAAATCTCTAGTAATTTATCAAACACATCATTTCTTTGGAAGCTAAAGTACAAATTGAATTAGAGGAGCAGAAAGTAAACAAAAGGAATCAAATACAAAATCTTTGTAATTATATCCACGTATTTTTCTTAATATATTTCAACTGCCTAAACAAAATTATTGACTGAACTAGATTGATGATTAATTTGGTCGTAATTAGAGTGCTCTACTTACGGATAAATTATTACATGGTCCTGGCTCACTAAGTCATTCATGGTCTCATCTAATGAGATTCATTCATTTAATGACATGTAGGAAAGATGTGAAGATTCACTTTGGAAAAAAATGGGATGAAAAATTATTATTGGATGAGACCATAGATGACATGGTGAGCCAGACCCATCTAATAATTTTTCCTATTTATGATCTTTTGTTTGATATTAGTTGGAAAATATCATCTTTTTTGAAAGTTCCAATGTTTTAATAAAATTTGAGATTTAATTTTTATACTTTAAAGTAAAAAATTGTTTTTCTTCTAATTAAATTTTTATTATTATTTTATTTAAAAGTCCAATTTAATTATTAACACTATATGTATTTCTATCAAAATTTATCATAAAAACACAAATAATCATTTTAATTTGTAGAATATTATAATTCATTTTTCATACAATATCCAAATTATTCAAACAAATTTTCACTCTTAAATAAAAAAAATATTAAACACTTAAACGTATTCAATTTTCCACTATCATAAAAGTCGTTTCCATTACTCCATCAACGATAAATTAAGTTTTCTGCGTATTAATTAATTAATTATGCACGAAGTACATGCCATGCATGATATAATTTATTAGATTTAGAATCACCTTATTTATAGGCTATACATAAATATCAATTGTCAAATCGACCTTTGTCTTTATTTCATCAATACTAATTATCAATCAACATAACTTCCTCGTTCAAATATTAATCATCTTGAATTTACCTTAACCTTACATTCTTTTTCATTCAAAAATTCAATGATATTTTTAACCCAACAAGTAGTCCAAATGAAAAAGCGGATGATATTCATCCTAAGAGAACCAGATTCAAATCGTTTTGTTTGCAAGATGTGTGCATTATCAAAAGGTTAAGAATATGCATGAACAAATATTGCATTGTAATCACTTAAAACTATTCAAAAAATCAATGGTATTTTCAAAAAAAAGTTCAATGACAATATTATTAATTTTAAAAGAATGTATGTAAAATTAAACTAAAGGTAAATTACGTAAATCATCACTGAACTTTACTTTCGAACCTATTTTGGTCACTGAAGTTTCAAAACGTTCAATTTACTTACTGAAGTTTAGACATTGAACGTTTTTTTGTTACTCCTCCGTTAACTTTCCGGTAAAATAGAGGTCGAATTTAAGCTCAAGGGGCCGAGACGAAGTGACTGGTGAAATTTAGGATCGAATGACCACCATCTTCGATCGTTTGGGGTTAAAGAGTGACAAAAAACGTTCAATGTCTAATCTTTAGTGACAAAAAAATGTTTAATGTCTAAACTTCAGTGAGTAAATTAAACATTTTAAAACTCCAGTGACCAAAATAGGTTTAAAAGTAAAGTTTAATGATGATTTACGTAATTTACCCTTAAAGTAATTGATAAATAAAAAACAGTACATCCGAATTACAATAAGTAAATCAATACAAACAAAATAAGACTAAAATAATTTTGGGCAAGACCTTCATATAATGAGATTTAAGGCCTAATAAATCTAAACAAAATCTATATACGATTTACAAAAGAAGAAACCTAAATTTAGGTGTTCGATATTTTATGACTTTAACCTTACCATTTCAGCTAAGTCCTATACTTAAATATATCGCATTTATTAAAAGTTCTTATCAAAACATAAAAAATGTAACTAATTCCATTCCCCCCCCCCCCTAAATGATAATGATCCACATAATCAGAGGACTTTTATTTTTGTAATTGAAGGTGGGATTTAGGCGTCATAAGCAATAATTCTAGTGGGTTTTAAAGCGTGGGTCGTTTGATTAGGAACCAGAACCACTAAGTAGTGAAAAATTAAGATTATTTTGTCATTAGGGTACGAGTGGTCGATAGCCAACCATTACTCACCTGTTTAGACTTCACAATTCATGTATGCATTTATATTTTATTTTATCAGAATCTTATTGTTTTTAAATTATGAGTTAATTGCATCATACATATCTAAATTATGATCCCCATTTTAATTTCATTCTCAAATTTTTAAACATTATAATTTTATCCTCAAACTGTGATCTTCATTCCAAACTTTTGAGCATTTCGGTTTCATCCTCAAACTATGACTATCATTCTAAATTGGTCCTCAAAGTTTTTAGACGTTCTAATTTAATCCCAAGTTATCGGTATATGCTAATCATAACTTATGTTAGTAAAATTGTTATAAAAATTGTTAATTATCATGAGAAACTTATGTGTATTATGTAATAATATGATGTTATACAAACAATAATTTGAGAATGAAATTGAAACATTCAAAAAGTATGAGGACCAATTTAGAATGAAAGTCATAGTTTGAGGATGAAAATGGAACATTCACAAGTTTGGGGACCAATTTAAAATGAGAGTCATAGTTTTGGGATGAAATTGGAACATTTAAAAGTTTAGGGACCATTTTAGAATGATGATCATAGTCTGAGGACGCATGGTGCAATTGACTCTTAAATTATAATTTATTTTGAAATGTTAATAATTTATAATATGAAATTTGATATTTTATATTATATAATTGTTACATATATATTAAATTTATAGGCTAAGTCATACTCATAATTGATGATTAGGAAAGCAAATGGAGGAGCTTTAAGTTCAATGTGAAAATTAAAAATTCTTTTATTGGTGACCACACAATACACAGACAATTAAAAGGCATTGTGAAACAGCCATTGTCCCTTTTCTTCGTTTGACTGCGTGCTTCAAATTTGTAATGTAAGTTCCCCCTTCGGAGACTACAATTGGTCGTTTGCTAAAATCTATAATATTGACCAACATAAAAAACTTAATACTATTTTTTTAATGCTTAAGAGTTATTTTTTTCATGTATTAGCCTCAAATTATCAATTATGTCTATGTATTATCTTTCTATTAATATAGCCCTTGAACTAGTCCAATTGTATTAATGTTGTCATTTGATCGACAGAAGCCAATATTGACCGTTGTAAATACTGATGTGGTATTTTTTATCGAGTTTGAGGGTACAATTTAAACGACTTTCTATAACCATATATGATATACATATATATTTTTCATATATTTTTATATTAGATATACATATCAGGCAAAGCAAAAGGTTTCACTCGAACTTAAAAATTGATATACTAATTATTAAAAAATTTAAGTTATTTAAATTTCTAGTTTATAACTCAAACTTTATTTAAATTTTTTCAAGTAGAGTTTAAAAAATTACAATTCAGGTCGAAAATATTCGAGTTGATTCAATCAAATTAATTTTTTTAATTGAGTCGATTTTTTTAATTCAATCAAATTAATTAGTAACCTAAAAAGGAGAGAAGCATCCATTCGGCCCATTTCATATGGTAACCTAAAAAGGAGATGAAGTAGTAAAAGGTGCGGGGGTTGAGTGGGACAACAGTGGCCGCTGTATCAATGGTCGGCAGGTGTTTGACGAAATGCCCCATCGAAAAATCCCAGAAAAAAAGGCGTCTTCTCTTTTTCCCATGACACAATCCATGAGCAAGCCTGCACCATAGCGGCGCACACGTCCCCGCCAACCACAAACCGACAGCTTCTTCAACCCCAAAAAAACACAAAAGGGAAAAGAATTGGAAACAACACGTTTATGGGGTGGAAAAACCTATGCACCATGACGAATTGGATGATGCAAACTTCTACTACTAGTTTTTTTTTTATATTGTTTTAACTTAATTACTATTAACTTAATCAATCTTTTTCAATAAAATTCTCCAAGTACAATTCTTTTAAAAATATTAATATTATAAAGTTTGTAACTAATGCATAAAGAATATGTGAATGAATAAACAAAACCCAACTCTTTATCTGGTGTGCCATTGTTTAAGAACTAATCACCAAACTATATCTCTTAGTCATTGTCTCCTAATCAAACATCATCTCCTTAATTTCTTCCAGCTCTTCTTCTCATAAAATAAAATCAGAATTTGGAATTCAATTTTTTTTTATAGTTGCTAACGTTTAAATCATTTATTTATTTATTATAGAAAAATTATTTGGTCTCCTTGAAAAAAACTCCACTTAATAGTCGATAGAATAACAACCCTTTATTATAAAAAATTATTAGATAGACCTGGCTGACCACGTAATTTATGGTCTCATCTAATAATAATTTTCATCTTATTTTTTTTTTCAAGGTGAATCTTCACCTCTTTCCTACATGTCATTAAATGAATGAATCTCATTAGATGGGACCATAGATGACGTGATGAGCTGAGACTATGTAATAATTTCCCCTTTATTATATTATATGTTATAATTTAAAAACTATTTCCTAAAAAATAATAAATAAAAAAACTATATGAGCATGAATTAGATTAAATTTAAAGATTTTCTCTTTAGCTTATTTTTTAAGATAAATTATATTGGAAGTGAATTAATTTAACTTGTGGGCTGTCTATTTAATCTTTTGAATAAGGCATGCAAGAGGAGTGGACAGCGTTGCTCTCTCCACTTCCATTGGATAAATTTATAAACCCAAGCCAACTTTCCATTGAGTTCTAAGGATAACTAAAAGAAACCTTAATCCTACGTAAAACAAACTTCCCTTATATAAAATATAACCCTCCAACTAACTTAATTAGCCCCCATTTTGATGATAACGTCTCTCACTACCACATCCTTTTGCCCTTAAAATATCACCATGGATAAATAGTTCACTTTTCACTTTTTTTTAATCATCGGTATCTAATTTATTGGTCGACTATTTCGAATCAAGTTTTATAGAGGCTGAGTCGTCTCTCTCAACTCGTTTTTCTCCATTCACCACTCCAGGATTCGAACCCTTGACCTTGCTAAAGGGGCCTAATGCCTTAGCTCGCTAGACCCTCCAGAGAGTCCTTGTAACATGGTAACCTAACAGCGAAAACAAAATAAAATGGATCTCAAGAAGCTATTTGGCTACCGAGAAATTAGGAGATAGAGACACCAGCCATGACCATGAGCTAACATTGAAGGAGATAGGCTAAAGCATAAAAAGTCATAGGAGAATAAAATCAAATGAACTAATTTGATTATAATATGAACTACTTTATATGTACTGTACTGTATTATAAAAGCTTACCTAAGCTGTAAGTGGCAGCAATCTTCAATTGAAAAATGAAAGAATCCGCAGCTGATTTATATGTGTCCAGCTGAAAACAAATCAAAAAGGAAAGGAATCTCATACGTACATGTAAATATGCATGTGAAATGAGTGAGAAAATAAGAAAGACGATGGCAAGCGGCGGAGATGATGCACATGTGCCTAAGAAATCAAGAGGGAAAAAGAAAAGCATTCTTATGATGGGTTGCATGTCAATACTGAAACATACAAGATTTCTGTCCTAGAATATTAATAATATGACACGAAATAAAAGTAGACAAGTGGTTGTAAAGTACTTTCAACTACCGAGCATGTCCATGTTAACATGCAATCAACTGTAAATGATGCAAAGCCAGAACAATTTATGGGGAACATGTTCTCATGGCGACAGGAGTGTTGGATTTATTCTCTGTAATTACGAGCCATCCATCCTAGTATTTCAAACCATTTCTGCAGACGAATGGCTTCTCGGGTAACTAGAGATTGAGAAACTAGTTAGGTATTAAAAATCTGAACACAAAAGTTGAGGATAACTTCTGCCAAGACATGTACATATGGTGCTACAGATTAGTATGAAATCAAGCAGAATGAAGGCATCTAGAAAGCATCTTCATCAATCGGGAACCAGAAAACCAAGCACCAGGCCGTACTTCAGACATAAAAACATGTTTCACAAAACTTAGTTATATGATGTATCAGCCCGATGAATTTTAATTGGAGTAGCTTTAGGTAATCAATGTGACACTTTAAATTTGGATATGACTTCCAAAATGGGGAGTAGCTTTAGGTAATTAAATTTAGTTGAATTCCTCGTCGCTGCCAATGTCCTTGGAAGCTGAAACTATGGTTGCAATGGATCGAGTTTAAACGAATAAATATGTCTTCATGTTCGGTTCGCAACAAATCTCTTTTGTGTTCGATTGGTAACAAACTTCTGTTCATGTTTGGTTCATAACAAATTTTGTTCACGTCCTTTTTTTAAGTTTGTCCTTGTTTATTAAGTGTTTCAAATTTTGTTCGTATTTTTTTATTTAAAATCATATATGTTTGTTCATTTATTGTTTTTGAACGTGTTTAACTGTTCAACTAGTGTTCACGAACATATTCATTTAGTATGCTTACGAACATTAAACAAATATGTTCATGAATATTTTCATGTGTATGTTCATAAACAAATAATTGAATATGTTTGTGGACAATTTAAAATTTGTTTATAAATCATATAAACGAGTTTGTTCATGAACATAAATTAATCAAACACACATTTATTTAATTTTGTTCGTTTAATAAATGAATGTAATTTTTTTGCTCATACTCGTTTATTTATCTTAATAAACAAATTGTTCATGATTAGTTCATTAAACACTCTGTTCGTTAACAGTCCTAACTTTCACTCCACTTTTGGTCCATGTTCGTTCCTTGTTCTCGTTCCTAACTCAATCTTCTCCCCAAGAAATATGGGTGGACAAAACTTGACTAAAAAAACTGAATTATTCGACTCCATTTGATGTGAAAATACTTGACTAGAAAAAATTTCAAATAAAGTTTGAGTTATAAATGAAAATTCGAATAACTCGAATTTTTTAGTAATTAGTGAATCAATTTTCAAGTTGAGTTTCTCAATTCTGTCTGATATATATATATATATAACATATGAAAAATATATATGTGTATTGTATATGATTATAGAAATAAATTGGATCTAATTGATATTATAACATTATAAATGTTTATAATTAAATTTGAGCAGAAACTCTAACAACTCGACTTGAAAAAAATTTCAAATAAAAATTGAGTTATAAAACAATACTCTTTAACTCTATTAACTCAAAATTTTTTAACTCGAGTAGACTCGATCGAATGCTCACCCCTACTATGAAAAACTTCTAAAGAGCTTATTAAGCAAAAACACACGGAAAGATGAGAAAAAAATAACATAAATTTATTAAAATGATGAAAGATACAAATCACGATCTCTTTTTAACCATTTTTTACTCGACCCTATTATCTTGAATAGATGAGTTTAACTTTTTAGCCTTTACATAACCGTGTATCTTTTCATCAAGATTATTCAATTAAACAAAATTTATGTATCATAATATAATTTAAATATATTTAATGTGCAGTTTTGATGCTAGTAGTAAACAATGATAATTACAAAAATTATTAAAATATGCAAGTTTGATATTCGACTTTAAAATAAAAATAATCCCTGAACCCTCAAATAATTTGTTTTTGTTCAATTGAGCCCTTAATTATGAGCTGGCTCATAGCCACCCAAAATGAAGCCCAAAATAATTGCATCAACCGGTCCAAAGACCGAAAGAACATGATTTTGGACAGCGAAATAGAGTTCAGAGGTAAACCGAAAACTCAATTGCTTTTCTCTCAAACATAGCCAGCTGCCAGATCTGATAAGCCAATCATTCACTAAAATAAATCCAAATTTGTAGAAACTAGAAGCTTTGATTTATTCTTTTCTTGCAAAATCTATTTCGTTGCATTGAAAGAAAGGCAGCAATGGATGCTTTTAGAAGGCAAGCCAGCAAGCTCAGAGAACAAGTTGCTAAGCAACAACAGGCAATTTATTCACTACCCTTCACTCCCTTTCTCTCTTTTAATTTATTTTTCTGGGTTTTATGAGAATTGAATTCTTATCATTTGGTTTTTAGTGTAATGGAGGAAATCTGGGTCAGTGAAAGCAAAGAGTTTTATTTACTCTTTTATCACATATTTAAATGTCTTTGATTACTTTGGCTTCTAGAACTTTTGGGGTCTAATGTATATGTTTCAAGAATTAACTATTGAATTGTGGAGTTAATTCTAGACTTTTGATTGTAATTCATAATCATCAAAGTGGTATAATTCTTTTTAGGTGTATATTAGCTAGTTTCATTACAAATTCGAAGTCCATTTATTTATTTTTTTGGCATTACCCCGGATTTTCTAGCATATGGAGAAGTGTAAATGTAGAGTTTTTTGTTATTACAAAGCTTCATCCTTTACCTGAAAGTTGAGTAATCTGTGAGACGGCTAGTGCTAACTGCTATGAGACCACGGGTAAGTGTTGATTGACATTTTGGTTGAATTAAGTCCTGATAAGTTACTTGTAGTTCTTGTATGTTTATGTTATTGCGTGTTGCTTTAAACGATTGATATCTTCTCCTATTGAGTTAGAAAGAATGTTTTTTCGCTGGCTGTAATAAAGCAATTTAGCGGAACTGGTTGTGAAAGCTCAGATGTTGTAGTTATTGATGATATTGAGATGCAAAGACATCTACAACTGGACAAGTTGTACAAGTCCACTCGTTTAGCAAGGGTAAGGACTAAGGAACATTTCCTTTATATGTTTGTGAAACGTAATTTGAAAATCCTGTCATATACCTTTATTATCCGTATCTTGTTGAAAAAGTCTGAATTCTCATATATCAATGGAGTCTTTGCTTAATGAGTTCACCCGTCTTCCTTTCAGGATTTCCAAAAAGATGTTATTAAAGCTGCATAGGCATTTACTGCCATTGGGTATAAGTATATCGAAACAGGTGAAGCATTAATCCGTACCTTTTTAATTTCATTGTCGTATCATGAAATATGTGCAATTGAGAGTAATAACATATTTTGAAGATAAAACTCTATTGTTATGGTTCTTAATCTATATGATAATCAGGAAGTTCTTTGAAGAATGCTGCCAATATGGAACCGAAAACAGTGAAAACATCAACGAAAATATTCTTGCCAAAGCTGCAGCTATTTATGGTGATGGCCGTAAACATGTAGAGAAGGATCAAGATGATTTGATTAAGTTGTTGTCCCAACAGGTTGGTATTCAATCCAAAATGAGTATGATGCTCTCATTGGACTCCTTTTTAAATATCATGTGACTACGTACTTCTATGTATCCAAAGAATCTGTATGTCCTATTTCATAATCTGACGGAATTTGTCCTATTGCATTCTTTAATTACGTTTTATTGAGAATAACAAGTGCCATTAGAAACATGACTTGTCTGTTTCAAAATACAAAAGGTCTTGGATCCCTTGAGAGCAATGATCACTGGTGCTCCTTTGGAAGATGCTCGTCATCTTGCTCAGCGCTATAGTCAAATGAGGCAGGAAGCAGAGGCCCTGGTAAGTAATTATACAGCTGAACCCCCCATGCAGTAATTTTCTATATATTAAACATCAGTTTCAATTCTCAATTCATAGGATTGCCTTCAGAAATGCATGATTGATACTAAATATGATTGGTAAACAGGCAACAGAGATTTCCAGAAGACAAGCAACGGATAAGAGAAGCTCCAATTCCAGAAAATGTTGCAAAGTTGCATGCTACTGAAGCAAAAATGCAGGAACTTAAAGCAAATATGGCAGTTCTGGGTAAAGAAGCTGCTGCTGCATTGGCTGCTGTTGAAGCACAGCAGCAAAGACTGACTTTACAGAGGCTTGTGGCTATGGTATACATGCACAATACTTCTGTATATACTGTCTCCATGTTGAAGCATGTCTGAATTTCATATATGATATTCAAGATTTTTTTTCTATGCGTTTGTAGGTTGAAGGGGAAAAGACTTATCATTTAAGAGTCGCTGCTATTCTTAATGAGATTGAAGCTGAGGTTATTTCTGTTGAAATCAGAGAACCTTTTAGAGTGTTTCTCTGTTAAATCTTATTCCAAAAAGCTGTACAAGAGTAATCCTTTTATAGGCTTTACAAGTAGTTAACCTAGAGTAGTCTACCTAAGAGATATAACTCTTATCCTTTAATGAGATAGAGTTTATCTAGATTTAAACTTTTAGATGAGATAAGATAAGATTACAACATTTAATTTACATCCAATAACCTACACTCACCCTCAAACTGGTGTGTATATGTTGTATACTCCCAGTTTGGATGAGAACTAGTCAAAGGTCACTCTCGGAAGTGCCTTTGTGAAGATATCCGCCAGTTGACTCTTTGTAGGAACATAGTGCAACTTTACAACACCACTGTTTACCTTCTCATAGATAAAATGTCTATCAATTTCGATATGTTTAGTCCGGTCATGTTGTACTGGATTCTTAGCAATACTCATTGTTGATTGGCTATCACTCAGTACCTCGAACTCCTGTTTTTCATCCAACTCCAGCTCGGTGAGAAGTTTTTTAAGCCACATGCCTTCGCAAATTCCAAGGGCCATAGCCCTATATTCTGATTCTGCACTACTTCGAGATACCATAGTTTGTTTTTTACTCCTCCATGTGACTAAGTTTCCCCACACAAACGAACAATAACCACTCACAGATTTTCTATCTGTTAACTCTCCTGCCCAGCTAGAATCTGTGTAAATCTTCACAGATCTGTCTTGATTTTTTTTGAAAATAAGTCCAAATCCTGGTGTAAACTTTAAGTATCGCAGGACTCTATTGGCTGCCTCCATGTGTTCTTCTCTAGGATCACTCATGTGCTGGCTGATTATGCTTACTGGATAAGCTATATCAGGTCTGGTGAGTGATAAATAAATCAGTTTCCCAACCAGCCTTTGGTAGGATTCTCTGTTCACGGGAGTACTCGTGCCATTTTTTCCAAACTTCAAGCCTGCATCCATTGAAGTGTCTGTTGGTTTACATCCAAGCATTCCAGTTTCCGAGAGCATGTCCAAGATGTACTTTCTCTGATTTATGACTATTCCCTCATCTGATCTAGCCACCTCCATTCCGAGAAAGTACCTAAGACCAATGTTACCAAATTCGCCTCTACCCCTCATGAATCTTGTTTGGATTCGTTCGTTCCAATTCGGTAAGGAACGCTTGCTGGAACGATAAAATTGATGTACCAAAAAAACCAGTTTACCTTAGTTTAAAAAGCACGTTTGGGCGCGCTTAAGGAGCAGGCGCGAGAAAAACGCCTTTATTGGCGGTAGCGGACCGACCTAAGTTGAAGAAGAAGAATTTGCCCTACCTAAGTTGAAGAAGATGAGTTGCAGATAAAGTTGGAGAAGAAGAACCCGTGAAAGCCTCTTTCATTTTAATTTATTTTTCCTTAATTAGCTTTTGTGGGGCCCGAGAAAAGGCTTTAATGATTTAAACTAATTTTTTTACCTTTAATTAATTATAAGCTCTTTATTCAAAGAACCTTTAACTTTATTGTTATTATTATTGTTGTAAAAATATCCATATTATTAAATTGAAGAGAAGCAGGATTTGGATTGAAAACAATAAGAAACCCTAAAATTATATACCAAAACTACACTTTTCATAAATCATTAATTGCTTTGAAAAAAGAAAAAAATGAACAAACATATAAATAAATTATTAAAAATTTATCAACGAATCAAACAAAATATCATCACGAATTATGATCCCAAACTGCGTTCCAAAGAAGATTACCCCCAATGAACCGCAAACGGTAAAACTAATGAATTGTGATCCCGTACCCGTTCCGCGAATCAAAGCGAACCACGAATTATATAACACTGCCTAAGACTTCCCAAGTCTTTAGTCTCAAACTCTGTTGCCAAAAAAGTCTTTAGTTTCTCAATTTCCTTTGTGTCATCTCCTGTAATGATGATATCATCAACGTAAACAATGAGACTTTTTTTACCATATGAAGCTACCTTTTTAAACAAGGTGTGATCTGCCTGTGTTTGCTTGAACCCATTCTTCGCCATGGCTTTCGCAAATCTGTCAAACCAGGCCCTTGGTGATTGCTTCAGCCCATACAAGGATCTATTTAGTTTGCACACTTTCTGTTTCGTTGAGTCATCCTCTAAGCCTGGTGGAATCTGCATATATACTTCTTCTTCAAGCTTTCCATTCAAAAAAGCATTCTTGATGTCTAGTTGGTGCAACTTCCAATCTTTATTAACTGCTAATGAGAGCAGCACCCTTATTGTATTCAGTTTTGCCACAGGTGCAAAGGTCTCTTGATAGTCTACTCCATATGACTGAGTAAATCCCTTTGCCACTAACCTTGCCTTGAACCTCTTGATGCTTCTACCAGAATGATACTTTACTGTGAAAACCCACTTGCATCCAACCACCTTTTTTCCTTCTGGCAATTTAGTTAAACTCCATGTGTTATTTTGTTGTAGGGCTTTGACCTCTTCTTCAACAACTTTCCTCCAGTCAGGATTTTCAAATGCATCTTCCACTGTTCTAAGAATCCTTACACTGTTAATATTAGTTGTAAAAGCCTTGAAACCAGACAATAGTTTTCCATAAGCAACAAATCTATCAATAGGATGATTAGTGCATTTTCTTACCCCCTTTCTGATTGCAATCGGAAAATCATCTAAATTCTCATGAACTGGACTTTTCGAGACATCATTGCTTACCCTTTCCTCTATGGCAACAGGACTTAAGATCAGTTCTTGGCAAGTACTAGGTTGATCAATGGGTTATGTGATAATTTTCCTTCTTCTGGTATAGGGAGTAAGCTGTTTGAATGGAGGTTGTGGGGTTTGAGTAGTGTGGGGCCTGGGAGATCTAGGTTCTTGTGAAGGTCTTCGTACTAGAACATTAGAAGAGCTGGGAGATGTAGGCTCTGGGGAAG
The DNA here is from genome assembly GCA_019671005.1 of Hibiscus mutabilis. Lineage (NCBI taxonomy): Eukaryota > Viridiplantae > Streptophyta > Magnoliopsida > Malvales > Malvaceae > Hibiscus > Hibiscus mutabilis. Next base: position 14,280,458 of record CM033756.1, on the reverse strand, counting down.
ATCTTTCTACTGGAACACTAGGAGAGCTGGGAAATGTAGGCTTTGGAGAAGTTGTAGGATCATCAGAGTTGTTAGGTTGTTCGTCCTGTGTTTGTTCAAGGGTCGGAAAAGGAGACAACAAAGGAAGAATAAGAGTAGGAGTAATAGGCTGAGATTCCTCACATCTCTCCCCCTGAATCTTAGTCCCTACAAAATAAGGTTGATTTTCAAATAAAGTAAACATCAAATGAAATATAGGTTTTCTTGGTAATAGGTGAGTAATATTTGTAGCCCTTCTGACTTGATGAGTATCCTATAAACACACACCGCAAGGACCTAAGATCAAGCTTACTCCTATTGTTGCTATGCACATGAACAAAAGCTGTGCAGCCAAATACCCGAAAAGGAATAGCAGATGACCATGGTTTGAAATGTGGAAAAAGATGTAAAAGGGTGTCAAAAGGAGTTTTAAAGCCCATAGTTTTGCTAGGCATCCTATTAATTAGGAAAGTAGCAGTAAGAAGTGCTTCCCCCCAAAGATACTGAGGAGCATTAGTAGAAAGCAGAAGAGACCGAATTACCTCAAGTAGATGTTTGTTTTTTCTTTCAGCAACCCCATTTTGCTGAGGAGTGTTGACACAATAAGTAAGGTGAAAGATACATTTTTCTCGGAAAAAGGAACCAAGGGATTTAATAAGATACTCACTCCCATTATCACTCTGAACTATCTTTATTTTGTGTTCAAATTGGTTTTCGATCATGTGATAAAACGTTTTAAATATCGTTTTAACCTCCGATTTTTCTTTCATGAGATAGGTTCAAGTAACCCCGAGAGTGATCATCAATAAAGGACACAAACCAGCGAGCCCCATATACATTTTTAACTTTAGAAGGACCCCAAATGTCGCTATGTATGATAGAGAAAGGAGAGGTAGGTTTAAATTTAGTGGGAATATATGATTGTCTTGTATGTTTGGCAAGTTGACAAGCATCACAAGAGAATTACGAGGGATGTTTATTCAAGAACAACTTAGGAAACAATTTCGCAAGATAGTAGAAATTCGGGTGTCGTAATCGAAAATGCCATAGCATGACATCATTGGAAAGAAGGGAAGAGGAAAAAACTGTAGACGTAGGACAACTGGGAATAGTTTTGTTTCGAGAGGATAGGCCATCAAGAATGTAGAGTCCATTGTGTCGCCTAGCATTGCCAATCACCGTCCTCGAGTCTTGTGCCTGAAAAATACAACCAGATAGCCCAAAGTTAACCTCACAATTCTCATCTTTAACAATATTGCTAACAGACAGCTGATTGCATGCCAGTTTTGGTACATAAAGAACATTAGACAGTACTAGATGATCATTTAATTTAATAGAACCACTTCCTGATACAATGGAGAGAGATCCATCGGCAACTTTGATAGATGATGCAAACGAATGTGGCTTGTACTCATGAAAAAGGTCACGATTGCCTGTCATATGGTCAGAAGCACCAAAATCCACTATCCAACTCCAGGGACTGACTGTGGCCAAACAAGAAATTCTACCTTCTGTAGTAGGAAATGCAGTAGAATCTGATTTGGAGAATATTTGACCAAACATCTATTGGAGCTCCACAATCTGTTGCTTACTGGAACTGCTGGAAGAACTGTCATGCGCAGTAACATGTGCTTCTCTCGGGGCTTTGACCCGTTGGGATTTCCACTTTGCTGGTCTCACTGATTGAGACGGAATGGGAGAAAGTGACGCATCCGAAAGGGTAAAATCAGATGGACGAGAGCTCACTGGAGAGCTAATTGCAGAAGCAACAGGTTTTGCTGTAGCCATGTTTTCTAAAGAGGGAAGAAAGGTCGAGAGAAGAGAGGGAAAAAATGAAAAAAGGATCGACCTAAACTGATACCATGTTGAAATCAAAGAACCTTTTAGAGTGTTTCTCTATTAACTCTTATTCCAAAAAGCTGTACAAGAGTAATCCTTTTATAGGCTTTACAAGTAGTTAACCTAGAGTAGTCTACCTAAGAGATATAACTCTTATCCTTTAATGAGATAGAGTTTATCTAGATTTAAACTTTTTAAATTCAAACTATTAGATGAGATAAGATAAGATTACAACATTTAATTTACATCCAATAACCTACAATTTCCTGCCTTTCTTTTTCCTAGTAAAGAAGCTTTTTTATTTTTGAAATATGTGAACTTGTATATTTTTGTTAAACTTGATAGATGGTCTCAGAGAAACAGCGCAAAGTATCTGCTCCTCCTGTGATTATACCTGAGAATGGCACAGATAAAACTATGTATTACTTGGCTGAAGTAAGTTTTACCAATCTTGGAATTTGAAGAATGTTCTAGCAAGTAGTTTGATAAAAAAAAAATCTTGTATTTCATAAAACCATGAAATGGTCGAAGACAGCAACTTAAGTTGTTTTTTTTTGCTTTTTTTATAAAGTTCGAATAAACCAAGTAATTGCCTTAACTCGAGGGGTTCCACCGACATATTGAATCCCTTTAGGAATGTGAACCACTAATATTTGAGTTTCTTGTCACAGGCAATGCATCCTTTTTTTGCTTCATCTGAGAAGGAACTGAGCTTGTCAGTAAGTGACTTTGTTGTTGTGCGGAAGGTATTCTATTTTCCTTGGGCATTTCATATAGATCGAATTTAGCTCAATAGACTGGTGTGACCTAGGTTGTATTCGTAGAGATAAGTCTAAGCTGATGTTTTGAATCTTACAAAAACGGAAGAACAATGCCCGATGCCTCTCCACTTATGGTTCATAGCTTGCAACTAATCCGCTATATACATGAAATATCGCGCAAGAGATACCTTACTGGATATTCTAGTTTTTGTCATTTTCAATCTCGCATTTGATTTAATGCTTACGGAAACGATACTACTATTAATAAAACCATATACGTCTGATCATTCATTTTTTTGTGGGGGTTGGATTTCTCATTTGTTAAGATTCTTGAAATATTATACAGGTAAGTCCAACTGGATGATCAGAAGGAGAATGCAAGGGTAAAGCAGAGTGGTTTCCATGAACTTACGTTGAGAAGCGCCAGAGACTTCCATTGAGTAATCTGGCCGGTGAAGCTTATTGAGTTACAGTTATGAGTTAAGCTTTTATCCCTCCGGAAAAGGGGGCAAAAAAAAAGGCATAGCTTTCTTTTTCTTGGCATAGCTTTCTTTTTCTTTGCATAATTCAATTTATTATGGGTTCTTTCGCAATGTTCATTCTTTTGCCTTCCGTGTAAATTTCGATACTAAAACGGTTACGGTGTGCTTTGGTATTTATATGCTTCGGCAATCACTTCAAGCATATCGCCCGTGCTTGCATAAATGAAGATTTTGCTGACTTGGACAAAATGCATGGGTCCTTGACTGCAGCAACCAGTTTATATATTTTTCTCCTGTGTGTGCTCTGTATTATTGGATAGAAGATGGTTTTATTTTGAATGATTAAAGCAAATAGAGTCCTTTACTTGTTTTGAGCTTTACCTTATTCTTGCTTTATCTTTTTCCCACTTTGAACATCATTGATTGACTAAATGGTTGAAAAACACTGAACTAGACATTCACCCCAAAGGCCAGTTCATGTATGTTTCTATGTTCCAGCTATGTCGGTTATCAGACAAGAACAATATCCCCACCTTTCCTTTTTGTTTTTAATATTGCTTTTTGTCTTTGTTTGCTTTGCAACATAGATTCGACGTTCAAACAGAGAAAACAAAACAAAACCAAAATGTGAAAGAAAATTTTCTTTAAAATGTTTTGGGTTCTGTTTCTGCAATTGAGTCTTTTATATCAAGTACGAATTGGAATGTTTTGCGACTTCCTTTTATTCAATTTAAATTGAATTTTTTTGGGTGAATAAAACTCTTTTTTCTTTTTATCATTCTATTTGAATGTATGATAGTATTTGTATCCTTGTTTAAATTTGAATAAATTTACGCAAACCTGTAGACTAAGCTAACCTGAATTACCTAGATTAATATGCTGAGCAAATTAACCTAAAAGTGGGGATGTGACTTTTTCTTTGCATTAAAAGCAATGTCATTTTATCTTTAAACGGTAGATACCTAAGATATTCTTCTGTTTGATAAAAAAAAAAAAAAACTAAGCCATTCTACTCATATTGCATAGTAATAATAAAAAGGGATTATTATTTACTCAGTTTGGAAAGTTATCCATTAATTGAATATGGGTGCAGTTTGCATTATAACCTTGTTTAAAGAATCTAACGTCTTATCCCGCTAGACCAACTCCCGTAATGTTTTACTTCTATTAATATGGTTATACAAAAGAATATCCAAATGTTTAGAAGATAAAGACCATTATAGGGATGCCAAGTGCTTCCAATATCACATTTTTATGTGAACATCTTGTATTATAAGAGAAGATAGTTGATTTATTGAAAGTTTATAATTTTATTGAACCTTTTGCGAATAGTTTTAAGCCTTCAAAAATAAATCTCAAATTACTAAAATTTACTTATACAAATAAGAGAAACTCGTAAGCAAAGAGAATATGGGAGAGTAAGCGACACCTTGACTTTCTGCTGTAACTTTTGAGGTCACATGTATATTCAGTTTTATCAAAAATAAAAGACTATATATTAGTAACAAAATAAAAAAGAAGCGGAAAAAAAAGAAATTATAAATTTTGTAAAAAAAAAACTTATGCAGGGTCATATGTCAAAGACACGTGTTAACACGATTCAAACCATGATAATAATATTTATGTAGGTCTTGTCTTTCTATCACTCAACAAATATATGTTTAAAAAATTATACTTATACACTTGAAAAGTCTATACTTAACTAATGCGAGGTTTACTTCTTTACAATATCTAATATTAAAATTGTTAGATATTAATTTTTTAAGTGTTTAAATATAATTTTTTTTAAATATACATTTACTAAATGATTGAAAATTAAAGTCCACACGTACATTGTAACTTGACTGTGCTCATATTATCACGTATCTCTGATACGTATAACATGTATTTCTTCTTTTGGGATAAACTACATATAATTTCTCATAACTTTTTTTCTTTAATTTTGATCTTTGTAAACGTGGAGTTAATCATGATTGACTCAAAACACAAAGCGTGATTAGTCGTGTATTTTCCTGATCCCGTCATATAGATAAAGACGTGTCCAATTATTCGTACATTTATTAATTTTAACGTCACGTAAATTAAAATGCATCTAATCATACGTGTCTTTTCTGAATTTTAATAAAATTACTTTTTTATATAAATAATTTTGTTTGGATACCGATTTGTTAATTATAAAAACCAGCAGCAAGAGGTGGTTTCATTTTGTTCTCAAAACCAAACAACAACAGCAAAAGACCTCGGATACGCAAATTATTATATTACTGAATATTAACATACTAAATTTACATTCCCACCCCTTCAAAACTTCTCTATTTCTCTTTCATAGGGACTCGTGCATATTTTTAAGCCTTAGCTTTCTTACACTCTGTACTTCTGTTTTAAGCGTTTATATCCCAAAGCTCACTTGAGTATTTTATTTCCCTTAAACCCTCCTTTTGTTTTTTTCAAGTTTAAAACTATTGGCTTTGCCTTTTTCTCCTAAACAAAACTTACTTAGGGTTTAAGATGTGCCCGGCTACAAGGTCTCAAGCAGCCCATTGTGGCCCTGGCGTTTTGCTCATGCCACTACATTTCCCTGGGAGATTGTTTTTGCCAAGGAGGTTTCTCTTTTTCCCTCTTCCCCTTCTTTTTATTAGCTTTGCGGGTGAAAAATAGTTCATTTTTCATTAGTTTTAGTGTTGTTCTGTTGTGTTAGCATCTGGGGTTTGAGCTTTTGAGGGATTTTTATTGTTTTATTTTAAGTTGAAGAATGTTTAGGTTTACTGAAGTCTTGTCATTTTTGTCTATGCCATGTTTCGTTCTTGTGCTGAAAGTGTGGGTTTTTAGCTTGGTGCTCTGCTGTGTTTTTTTTATGATGATGAATTGTATGTTAGTTGAGCTGGTTTTTGCTTGTGCTACAGTTGTCTATGTGAAGAAAAATTCAGTATCAGGAAACATGTTCTTAATGCGGTTCATATTTGATTTGGTTTAGAAACAGAGGTAACATGGAACTTTGGGTGTAAATAAGCATTTACTTTTGGAGGCAGTATCGCAGAAAGATGATCTGATCAAAATGGCACGCATAGAAGTATGGAATATGGATGTGTATACTGTGGGAAACCATGTATGTTGGATGTGTCCTTAACAAATCTCCGGAAAAGAAAAGGGAGGTTTTTGTTGAATGTATGTGAGAGTTCATAAAACAGATTTTGGTATCATAGTTTTCATTCTCCCTTGCCCCTAAGTTCTTCAATCATGCTGAGTTCCTACACAAATCTCCTTGACTTTGGCGTGTCCCCCCGGTTTCATACCCTACCTCGGTTAACTGACTATTAACTGGTGCACCATGTAGTTAAGCCATTTGGTTGACAGTGTTGATTTTAAGCGAGTCTATAGAGGGGCTGTAGCGATGTTTTTTTATCGCTAAAAAAAAGATGGGTTTTATTTTGTTTGGAAAATATTGTATTCTGCGTGAGATTTTATAAAACCCGTGTTTTATTTAAAAATGGAGTCGCCACCGGCCACTTAGGTAGGCCGGACACCGTAGAAAACCAGAGATTTAAAATTGATGGGGTTCGGGAGTCGGTTACGGATGGGGAAAGATTAGCACCCCACACCGCCCAAAATTGGTACTTTTATAATTACCGCTTTATTAATATTAAACTTTCCGAATTAAAGTGACGATTAAATTAAAATTCGGTTATAAGTGCGAGTAAATTTTAAAGGCCCCGTTATTCGAGAGTAAACGTCCAACCACTATCACTACGCCTGATACTGGCCCCGTTTACGCTCGAATAAAAGGGCACCGCATTGACAAAATATATGTTTGTTATACAAACTTAAAAACACATGGCAAATATGAACAAATATAATGCGATAAAAATATAAACAAATAAGAGCATAATAAAATATTAATCTAACATAAATAAAATACTAATCTAAAACATACATACATACATAACTATTAATTTAACCCATAATTAAAAATAAATCTAACATAAATAAAATACTAATCTAAAACATACATACATAAATATTAATCTAACATATAAATAAAAACATATTTAACATAAATAAAATACTAATCTAAAACATACATACATACATACATAACTATTAACTTAACTTATAAATAAAACATATCTAACATAAATAAAATATTAATATAAAATATAAATTTAAAACATACTAATATAAAACATAGATAAACATACAAATTAAAAACACAATTTTAAATTAACTTCTACTTCATTAAAATATAAAAATTACAACATAAATAAAAGGAAAGAAAATATACCTAATTAGGACCAAAAATATTAACTAGATCGGACCTAAAATAGGACCCCGATCGAACCGATTAGGACCGGGATATTACCCTGGTCCTAGGCTAGCCGGGAGCTAATGCCCCCTTATTTGGCTTGCCATGGCCGACTCATTTTTGGCTTGCTGCCAATCAATTCCAATTGCCATTTCATTTCCCTCTTGCAATTGCTTCTTTCCTTCCTATTTATAGAGGGGAGGAGGGTGACGTGGAGCCTTGTGCTCCACTCCCCTCCCCCTTTTTTATTATTATTATTATTTTTTTTTGCTTTTTTGCTTTTTTTTTTTTAATTTTATTATTATTATTATTTATATATATTATTACAATAATACTAAAAATACTAAAAACCCGTACAAAAATGAGTGATTACAGTTGCCCCTCTTTGCTTGTTCTTGTGAAACGAGAACAAAGCAAAGATCAAAAGCACTCATTTTTGTTTTATCTGGCTAAACTTCTCTCCTTTTGACGCGTGTCTTCTTTCTTCGGTAGATCTTCATTCTCTTCAGCGCATGTCTTCTTTCTTGTTTTGGTTGATCCACCTTGTCACTCTCGAGAAGCAAAACCTTCAAAATGGGGTTTGTTTGTTGGGGAAGCCAAACCGAGTTTTTCTTGCTACATTATTGGTAATAAGCTAATACCTAAAGAGAGTTCGACCCAGCTGCAACACCGACGAAGAGACGTCTCACAAAATTCGATCCAAATGCAACACCGACGAGGAAGCAAGACCGATAGGTGAAAGTTACGATGTCCGATCCAAATTTACAACTCGACGAAGAGGCAAGATCAGAAAACTGATAATTTTTCTTTTTTCATTTTTTTTTATTTTTTGTTTTTTTTCATTTTCATTTTTTGATTTTTTTTTTGATTTTTTCCTTCTTTTTCCTTTTTTCTTCTTTTTTTTTTTTTTTGAGATACAACTAGAAAGTTAGTAAATTTTGACCAAGCTACTACAACACCGACGAGGAGGCATGGTCCAAGATTTGATCCAAAGTGGAACCCTACTACACCATCACGGATAAGTAGGACAAAGAAAGAATCGGGACCTAGCCACCCATCACGGAGGATCGGATCGGATAATGATGACTGGAACCGCTACACCATCACGGAGAGCGGGATCGAGGACAAAGGGAGCTTGGACCCGGTCACTCCATCACGCGAGGGACCGGATTGGACAATTACGACTGAACCGCTACACCCATCGGCGGAGAGCAAGATTTGAGGACGACGATAGCTTGTACCGCCACTCCATCAGCGGAGGACGGATTGGACAATGACGACCTAGAACCGGCTACACCATCGGCGGAGAGTAGGATCTGAGGGCGGCGGGAGCTTGGACCCGCCACCCATCACGGAGGGACTGGATTGGACAATTACGACTGGAACCGCTACACCATCAGCGGAGAGCGGGATCGAGAGGACGACGGGAGCTTGGACTCTGTCACTCCATCGATGGAAAATCGGATTGGACAATGACGACTTGGAACCGGCTACACCATCAGCGGAGAGCAGCGAGGATCGAGGACGGCGGCGGGAGCTTGGACTCGGTCCACTCCATCGATGGAGGACTGGATTGGACAATGACGACTTGGAACCGGCTACACCATCACGGAGAGCGGGATCGAGAGGGCGACGATAGCTTGGACCCGGCCACTCCATCACGCGGAGGATCGGATTGGACAATTACGACACGAACCGCTACACCATCAGCGGAGAGCAAGATTTGAGGACGACGATAGCTTGTACCGCCACTCCATCACGGAGGATCGGATTGGACAATGACGACCTAGAACCGCTACACCATCACGGAGAGTAGGATCTGAGGGCGGCAGAGAGCTGACCCCGCCACTCCATCGATGGAGGATCGATTGGACAATTACGACTGGAACCGGCTACACCATCAGCGGAGAGCGGGATCGGAGAGGACGACGATAGCTTGTACCGCCCACTCCATCACGGAGGACTGGATTGGACAATGACGACTGGAACCGGCTACACCATCAGCGGAGAGCAAGATTTGAGGACGACGATAGCTTGTACCGCCACTCCATCAGCGGAGGATCGGATTGGACAATGACGACCTAGAACCGGCTACACCATCAGCGAGTAGGGATCTGAGGGCGGCAGAGCTTGGACCCGGCCACTCCATCGGTGGAGGACTGGATTGGACAATGACGACTTGGAACCGGCTACACCATCAGCGGAGAGCAGGATCAGAGGACGACGATAGCTTGGACCCGGCCACTCCATCAGCGGAGGACTGGTTCGGGCGATGAAAGTTGATAAATTCATTTTGATTTATTCATTTTTTCCTCTTTTTTTATTTTTTTTCGACTTTTCAATTTTTTTAATTCTTTTTTTTTCTTTTTTTCTTTTTTTTTTGATATTTCTTTTTTCAATTTTTTTAATTCTTTTTTTTTATAATTTTTCTTTTTTTCTTGAACTGTACAAGGAAGTAAAACTTGAGAACAAATTAGGTCCGGCCGCACTGCCGTCAGTGAGAAACAAGAAGACTTGAATACAAATTTGATCTGTTTGGGAAAAGGTTCGGATCTGTTGCATCATCAATGGAGAAACGGAATCTTTAGGATGTCTATATTGTTGCACCATCAGCGGTAAAACAGAATCTGAAAATTGTTGGCCTATGACGAAGGCAAGATCTGGAAAAGTCTACTTCTGTTGCTCTACTGGCGGAGAGGTATGACCTACGATGAAAAAACATTAATCAAGAAAATATTCCCAAAATTTTCAATCATACCTTTTATTGATGTTTCAACATCCTCTTTGTGTTTGGCCTCCTCTATGACTAAGGTTGGCTGTCGCGTTGTTGCCCCCACGGCTGAGGATGTCTGGTCTCTTTTTGAACCTTTTTGTAACAAAAAATGCATGAATTTTATGCCTAAATGCATGGTGACTTCGGTGTATGCACTTAATCTAAATATATGACGTTTGCAACAATGGTTTAATGCAAGATAAATGCAATCTAAATGCATGAATGTGATATGATTTTTTTTTGCCCTCAAAGGGATGCCCGACTCCTCACTGGTCCCGTCAGGATCTTGGTTTTTTGTATGTGACGGTGCCCCAACCTTGACTTGGGTTCGATCAGTCATCTGGGTGCATGCCCCAACATTTTATTCATCCCTATGCCATCGTCTGAAACTGTTCTTGAATTTGACACTTTGAGTGTGGATTCTGTTGCCCCCTAGGTTGGGTTTATAAATTGTGTTGATTCATGGTAGCTTATTATTTTTTGATTGGGTGCAATTTTACAGACTGTGGTCAATGATGCAAGAGTTTGACTCGTCAATGAAGGTTGGACCTTGGCAAAGAATGCCCCCGGACTGGACCTTGTTAGAGGCACACTATTTGTAAAAGATGTGGGGGTGCTTTTGGACATGCCCCAAGACCAAACTTTTGTAAGAGGCTTTGTAAGGTGCTAGATCGACCATCTTCGTTGTATTTAATGGGGCAACCCGAGGATTAGTTTTATTATTCTGAAAATGAATGCATGCAAAATGTGTCCTAAATCGATGCAATGCAAAATTAAGATTGTGATGACGTTGTGCAATGATGCAGGTGAACTCAGTGCGATGTGAATAAAATGAAACGAGTTAGTACCAAATAAAATGATTAAATAAAACAAATGATAAATATAACAAAAATAGAGTAATAAAAACTGTACATAAACAAGAAATAAGGCACCAGAGCCTAAATAGGGTGACCACTAATCGGACAGAGTTTCACATGGCTCTAAAGGGTTGGCTCCTCTGACTCACTACTATATGCAGTTTTGGTGCTAAGAGGCACCCGAATTGTCCTCGCTGTCCTCTACTAAGAGTAGCAAGGCCCCCGGTCATCACCCATTATAGGCTCCTTTCAACCGGGTTCAATTCAGGGGGACCCATTCGCTTATACCCATACGAAGGAACGATATCCTCACGAAAGTATAAGGTACTCGAGCCCCGAAGGTACTTGCTAGGCCCATACGGGAGAACGATATCTCCACGAAAGCATTAGCGTTTTCCCCCCACTTAAAAAAAACGGGTTTATATGTCATATTTTAAATGCGTTAAAATAAACGCGCAATTATAACCGAATGTTAGTTTAATAGTCACTTTAATCCAGAATTTCCGATATTAATAAAGCGGTAATTATTTAAAAAAAGCTCGACTATCATTTGTTTTTGAAAAACAAAAAGTCCCCAGCGGAGTCGCCATCTGTAGCGATGTTTTTTTATTGCTAAAAAAAAGATGGGTTTTATTTTGTTTGGAAAATATTGTATTCCGCGTGAGATTTTATAAAACCCGTGTTTTATTTAAAAATGGAGTCGCCACCGGCCACTTAGGTAGGCCGGACACCGTAGAAAACCAGAGATTTAAAATTGATGGGGTTCGGGAGTCGGTTACGGATGGGGAAGGATTAGCACCCCCACACCGCCCAAAATTGGTACTTTTATAATTACCGCTTTATTAATATTAAACTTTCCGAATTAAAGTGACGATTAAATTAAAATTCGGTTATAAGTGCGAGTAAATTTTAAAGGCCCCGTTATTCGAGAGTAAACGTCCAACCACTATCACTACGCCTGATACTGGCCCCGTTTACGCTCGAATAAAAGGGCACCGCATTGACAAAATATATGTTTGTTATACAAACTTAAAAACACATGGCAAATATGAACAAATATAATGCGATAAAAATATAAACAAATAAGAGCATAATAAAATATTAATCTAACATAAATAAAATACTAATCTAAAACATACATACATACATAACTATTAATTTAACCCATAATTAAAAATAAATCTAACATAAATAAAATACTAATCTAAAACATACATACATAAATATTAATCTAACATATAAATAAAAACATATTTAACATAAATAAAATACTAATCTAAAACATACATACATACATACATAACTATTAACTTAACTTATAAATAAAACATATCTAACATAAATAAAATATTAATATAAAATATAAATTTAAAACATACTAATATAAAACATAGATAAACATACAAATTAAAAACACAATTTTAAATTAACTTCTACTTCATTAAAATATAAAAATTACAACATAAATAAAAGGAAAGAAAATATACCTAATTAGGAGTTCGAACGACGAACCCTGACTGGACTCCACCGAGATCTACCACGACCTCTCCAAAAATATTAACTAGATCGGACCTAAAATAGGACCCCGATCGAACCGAGGATATTACCCTGGTCCTAGGCTAGCCGGGAGCTAATGCCCCTTATTTGGCTTGCCATGGCCGACTCATTTTTGGCTTGCTGCCAATCAATTCCAATTGCCATTTCATTTCCCTCTTGCAATTGCTTCTTTGCTTCCTATTTATAGAGGGGAGGAGGGTGACGTGGAGCCTTGTGCTCCACTCCCCTCCCCCTTTTTTATTATTATTATTATTTTTTTTTTGCTTTTTTTTCTTTTTTTTCTTCTTTTTTTTATTAATTTTATTATTATTATTATTTATATATATTATTACAATAATACTAAAAATACTAAAAACCCGTACAAAAATGAGTGATTACAGGGGCATGTGAGGGAGTTAGTTTTAAGCATTTTGACTCGATAGAAGTTTGCTATTAGTATGCCTTATTAAAGGGAGAATCTTGAATGGTTATTAATGTATGAAGAATTACTGCCTGGTATATTATGGCTTTAAAGTTTTACCTTTTCACTTCAGCTTTGTAAAACTTTAAAATTTTTAAAAACGGCGAAGAGTGTTATGGTTTTTCTGATTCTAAATACTTTGGAAAAGAACTTGCACTTAACTTGTGATATCAACTACAAAAATCTTGTACAACCATTAGTTTGTTTGGTGTTATTTTGAATGTTTGACATTGATATAAAAGAGAGTGATTGTTGTCGGCTCTGCAAACTGCATTTACTGTATGCTGCGTTCGTGTAAACTAGATATGTTTTGTATGTTTGGGAGTGCAATGGAGAGATTTGTTAATTCTAGAATTTACCTGACTTTGATGTAATCGTTTTGTTTGGGTCCGAGTAGACATCTATTCCATTTTCTGCTGTTATTTTCCTTTTACTGTTAAAATGGCGCCATGTTTATCAAAGTTGCATAAGCTTGCTTATAATTGCTTTTTTGGTTTACAATGTTAGGTCCGGAGGCAATGCAACCGATGCCTGCTAGCGGGATTATGTTACCAGTTTGGCATAAGTTGCCGAAGACTTACCTTTGCAACGTAATGTCGGCAGTCACGGATTGACATAACTCCGAGTTTGGAATAGGGAATGAAGCCATTGGTTCGTTTAGCATAGAGGGTAAAATTTATTGTAAATTATTTTTCTGTCTATTATGAAATTATTTAGATGATAGAACTATGCTTTTGCTATTATTCGTTCAGTTCTGATTTCAATGCCATTAATTGTTGATCTAAGAATTCTTTCGCTCCCTCGGCATTGTATTTGCATGTACACTCCGGTTTACACCTTAGCTTTGATTCTAGACGGTCGGAGTAACTGCTTACGGCTGAGCCTGAATATGCTAAATTAGTATCTTTTCTTTGTTGTCAGTTAATTGTTTGAATCGATGTCTATGGTTGGGGTTCAACAATCTTTTTCCGTAATGGAAATAGATTCTAACTTATACAGAGACATGACAACATAAGTGGCAATTAGCTCTAATGGCACCATAACTTTCTCATTCAAACTTTTAATGTACTCTTTTCTGTCTGTCCGAACTTCTTATTCTTGTACAAACAGCCTCATCAACTGCACAATGTAATAAACACCAATTCAAGGAACAACAAAATCAACCTCACAATCAACCCAAGATCAACAAGGACATAAATCTAAAAAGAAAACATAGACAGCAACATTGAGCAGAGTGCCATCGACAAACATGAAGTGCCACGGCAGGAAAACAAAACAATGACCGTAAATCACGGCAAGGAAACGCCAAAGCAATAGGGAACTAGGCTGCGAACAACATTCAAAGAGAAGAGACAAGCCTATCACCGAGCCTGGAACACTAGTCCTCGAATGCAACAGTCAATTTTCTCACCAAAAGCAAATAATCTAAATCATCAAGCTTCAAGTCCAATCATGGAGATTGCAACTCAAACCCACAAGTTAGACAGCTCTCAAGTCAAACTCAAAACACAAACATTCTCCATCTTTCAAGTCCAGCTTTTATCCAATGAATCTGCCAAACTGAGCGCTTCTAAAAAACTTTAACAGTAAACACATCACCAATATCCTTAAAACCAGAATCAATTTCATCACATTCCAACCATGGACTGAATTATATATTTTTTCATGGGATGATGATGTGATATCATTTTAGAGTGTCACATCATTATATATTAAAAATGTTAAAGACATAGGATAAAATAATGACAAATTTAAAATTTTAGTCTATATGATTCAAGAAAAAATGTATATACTTCGAAAAAATTAATAAATTTAAAGATTAAAGCTGCTTTAATCCTTTGTTTAAATTTTAGGCATAAAGCCAAAAAAAATACCCCTAACGTTTGACTGAATAGTCATTTTGACCCCTATTTTTTTTCTTGAACCAAATTAACCCCAACCTTTCATTTTAGGTCAAAATGACTCATTTGCATATAAAAGCTGTTAGTCAACTAACGATAAACAACTTGAAATGACTTGATAGAATGTCGCTTTAGAAGAAAAAATATTTTATGTTATATACAATTTTATAAAAATATTTTTTAACTGATGTGTTATTATGTAAAGTCAGTATATTTGTCTATATGACACTGCTATCACGGCGTGCACTGCCATGTAGGTTTGTCACGTTATTTCAAGCTGTCTATCATCAGTTGACTAACAGTTTTTATCCGCAGAGGGACCATTTTGACCCAAAATAAAACGTTAGGGTTAAATTGATTCAAAAAAATAAAAACCAAAATAACTATTCAGTTAAATGTTAGGAGCATATTTTGGCATTATGCATAAATTTTAATCCTACACGCACCAATAAAAATGTGTAATAAATTTGATAAAAAAATTTAACTCAATTCGCACTCTTTTCCATATTAATTTTAAATTTTTAATCATTTGATAATATATATTTTTAGATAATGCTCATCAAAATGGTAAAAATAAAAAAATGTCGATTTAATATTAATAAAATTTTTAAAAATGTCAAATTCAACGATTAAAAATTACTTTATTTTTAAAATTTAAACCGAACAAAATTTGATCCCATTCATAAATACTTATTACCTGCTACGACGTCGTTTATTTGAGTATTGGATTTTGGGCTTGGGCTTCTTTTTTCATTTTAATTTTGCCGGCGGTGGCCTATCTTCTTCTTCGTGTCCTCTCTCAAACGAAACTTCTTCAAGCTCTACTTTTTCCCTATTTCCCAAATCAAAAAAAAAAAAAATCAAGTAGTTTCATAGAAGCTGAAATATACCCATCTCAAGAAGGTTCGTATACTGATTCCTATAATTTTTTATTTTTTTCTAGTACAAATTTTCTTTTATTCCCCTTTAAAGTGCAGCTTTTAGCTATCAATTTGTATTATTAAAAAAAAAGTGTTAATGAATTGAGAAATGGGGAAATAAGCAATACCCACTTTACAAAAAATTTTATATATTAATTAGTTAAAATTTTGTTTCTTTGTTTGATAAATTTTCTGAAAAAAATTGAAATTCTTAGTTTTCAGTTTAGTTCTTTTGATTTATTTATGGGTTTTGAAAGATTTGAATTAGAAATATTTTTTTATTCAATATGTGTAAAAGGGTAATTTGAGATTAGGTGAATAAAAGGAATCTGTTTTTATTTTTAATTATTTAGATTTTAATGGGAAAAGTATCCGACTGAAATTTGTTTCAGTTTATGAGATTTTGTGTTACTGTTGAACTTAAAATTGATATTGTTGCCCTGAATCTGGATTTGAATTTGGAAAAGCTTGGTATATTGTGTTAGATATAAAGTATGCTACTTAAACACGAGGGTGAGTGTCGGATATGAGAATCTATCTTACACCAGTATACTCAATTTCTTGAAAAAGGGTTTTTTTCTGTATAGTTGGAAGATTGAATACAGCAAAAAGAGAAGGAGATATGATACAAAGACTCCTATGATAGTTTTACGTAAGTTTTAGTGGTTTAAATTGAAGATTATGTAAATGTGAAAAAACAAAAACACTCGTATAATTATATTAATTATTATTAAACAGAATGACATTTTCATTATTTTATACTCAGTCATAAATAGATAGATGAATCCCATTTTTTTTACTCTTTTCTGTCTAAATCCTTATACTTTTCTGTTCCAAGCACAGCTCCCAGGTGCAAATAAAAAATATAAAATAATAGAGGAAAGAGAAATGGCGGAAACAGAGAAAGAAATAGAATCGATAAGAGCAGCTTCGAAAGAGGTGTCTCGTCAGTTCAAAACCCTAATCGATGCAAATGATTTGGACTCTCTCAAGCATTTGCAGCTCCTCATGTACCTTTTCCTTTTCTCTTTTCTTTCTGCATTTTTTCTCCATTTACTTTTACTAGTAATAATATGGTTGGATTTGATTCGCATTGTATATGATAATTCGTTTTTTAAGTTCTCTTGAAATGTGCACTTGTTTGTTATAATTACTTCGTAGAACTGGACAAACATAAGGACAATTTTTTTTTATTTTTTTGCTATTGCAATCGAAAATACATGTTTATCTTGTGTTTGAAGAGATGCTATGTCAGATATGAATGCCTATGTCCACGCTTTATATGACTAGAGTGAAAAGGGTAGTCCTCCTGCCATATATCCAGAAAGTGACTTAAAAGAGTCTTGTCATGTATCAAGCTGAAGCCATAGCCACTTTACATCATTGTTTTGTGGAGAAATATTTGTCCTGACAGAAAATAGGACTCTTCCTATAGTTTACTCTACCAAAATGATAATAGATTTATTACAATCAAATGCAGTTCAAACTATCTTATATATACTGCAATGTTTTTCCCTTGCTCTTGATGGCAAAAAGTAGCTTAGATTTGAGAAACAATATTTATTCCTGTATTATTATAGTTTTTTTGTGTGTGTGCCACAACATGCAGCTTGGGAAGGCTACAAGACAGCAATGCAGTCTTATCTCATTTTAATGTGTACTCAGAACATTGCTTTGCTGAGGTTTCCGGTGACTTTTCAAGAAATACACGCATGCTAAAGTCTATGAAGTCAGACCTTGATTATATCTTTCAAAAGCTCAGGTAGAAGTTATTGTTTTAACTCTTAATTGGTTACATATGAGATTTTCATTAAGTAAAAGTTATTTTCTTTTTATAGTTTTCTATGATGACATTTAAATTATGATATATGTGAAGGTTCTTAAATGTTTATTCAGGTCTAACCTGCAGTTTCCTTGTATAATTTTCAAGACTATGGGGTTTGTGTCTGGTGACGGGTCATAGTAGACTATTCCTACCTTATTATCTGGCTGTTGTATAGTTTGCACAACTAGCTTCCTAGATTCATTTTCTGTCTTGTTAGATCATATATGTTTGTGTCCTCTAAAGTTACTAAACTTGATTTTGGTGTAGAGTTGGAAATTTTTAATCAAGTAAATTCATGTGTAAAGCAACTATTTATAAATATGCTTTTGAGTGGAATAAGATGGCATTTAAAGAATCTTTTTTTAATATTCTGAATTCTAGTTGATACTTAGTTTCATTGTTAGATTTGTACAATATTTTGGGTTTTTTTTCCTGCAAATGACACTTCTGATTTGTACAATAGTAAACAAGGATGCATAACAAACAGACAAAATATAAGAATCGGAAAGAATTTAAGATGCCTCTTAAAAAATTAAGAGCATTTTTGTGTTTTTAGATTGTTTCCATTAAGTATTGTGATTTAAGTTGTCTAACAACCTTCGACATGCATAGAAGTTGCTTGGTGAACCTGTGAAGATGCAAATACATGCACTTCCTCATTACGCTACATATAAGTGCCTCTTCTCTAATAGACCACACCAAAATATAGACTTGTAAAATATGTTTGATCTGTAATTGTTTTTAAATTTCAAGTACAACTGCTCCCATTATTTTAGTATATTTCAATACAGAGATTGATATATTTAAGAAATCTGCTGCAGTCTGCAGAATACAGGTTAGGCCTAAATAGTAAGCATCCCGTTCATATCTCTTTTTGTCCTTTATTGATAATGCCATTTCTTATTGCCTCAAAATATACCCCTAGTAGCGCCAAGTTTCATCTTTCCCATTTCATCATGGTTAGTAAAGTTATTTAATCTACGGTCTTATGTACCTTGGTACGCTGTTCTTTGCTTCTTTCATGCCTCCCCGCCTATCGTGTAATTGCGATTAATATTTATATTTTGTTGGATTTTCATTGAGCTATAATTTGTTCTGTGGAGTGTCTGATTATTTAAGTTCAAATTTCTATGTTTGAACATCAAGATAAACTGTTTTTGTAAGGAAAAACAGCTTGAAGATGATAACAGCAATGCAAGTGATTTGTCTTTGTATCCAAAAGGATTTGGTGACTAGAAAAACCTTTAAATACTCATCTGAATCTTTAAGACCAAAAGAATGTTTATTCTCCCTAAATTTCCTTGGCATGCAACTTCATGAAACCTCTGCTGGACGTATTAACGTTAATAATTTAAAATTAATGATAAAGTGAATTTGGGAAATGTTTTTAGTACTGTTGTACAAATGTAGCTTAAGGATGAGTTCCGTGCGTTGTTAGGCCTTCTCCCACCCGCACACTTATTTGTCTCTTTCTGTATGGATTTATACTTTTCAACGTATTGCAGTTTTCTGACTTCTCCCACCCCCACTTTTTTATCTTTTTCTACAGGAGCATGAAGGCAAAAATTATGGCTACTTATCCAGATGCATTTCCGGATGAATCATTTAGGGAAGTATTTGACCAAAGGCCAGACCTAGAAGTGCCTCAATAGCTTTGCTATGGAAAAGGGTTATCTCCAGGTTTGTCTGTGCTTATTTCCCTCTGTGCTGTATAAAGACGCACTTCCCCACATTAATCTGGTGCATTTAAGATTTTATTATTCTAGTGCTTTCGACACGGAATGAATCTTGATTGATGAGGAAAATGAGCTGTTCCCTTGTTGCTATTATAATATGTACTTGTGCAATGGCCGTATGCTGTTATGATATTTACCTGTGTTGGTTGTATTGTATATGCAAGGGAAAGAAAAAAAATACGGAAGCTGAGAAAGCATTATGTTTTATTAGTTTATCATGTGTTCATGCATTATTTATTCTTGTCTGAGAATTACTTTCAATGCTGTTCTGGTCAGTTTGGAGCATTATACGAAGGGTAAAGGATAGTATGTGAATGTGGCTTTTCATTTGATGCTTGAGTACAGGTCAAATTGGCTGGTTTAGTGCGGTGTGTCCTCGATTTTAGATTATTTCGGATCAAGTTGATCTCAGATTCAGGTTCCTTGATTTCAAGTTTGTTTGGCTTCTCATCCACCACATCTTGCACGGAAAGCCGGTTTTTCTCATCTGAATCATGGTGAGCATTTACAAGTAATCCCAGAAAATCATTGCCAAAATTATTGGATTCTCCGGTCACTACTTTCTCTTCCCTTAACCATTTACATCACGCAGTCGATGTATTCATTTAGCAAGTTCCTCCGATTTTCCATACCCTGCTGCGCAAGAAAACAAAATTATCTCATATCGGTTTATTATTATGGCAGATATGGTCGATGAAAATGATTGAAATTGTAAAAATCGATTACCCGATCACAGGAATCCTAGCTTTGAAGTAATTTCTGCTACGAGAATCTTCTTCCCTTCCAAGTAATTACTTTCAAAAGCTGTTCTCGATATTACTTCCGCAGTCTAACAACCTGAACCCCTCAAACACTTCGGTCTCTTTGCCTTCTCGGCCTTTCTACTTACTAAATTGGCCCCTAAATCATTCCCCAATTCCTGGGCAGAAATGATATCTAAACCATAACTTTTTCCTCATTTTTGCCCACAATGTCCAATAAGACTGCTACATGTCACATTAGTATTGATCGATTCTTCATAAATTTGAAAAAAAAAATTGATAGTCTAGGTGTCACCTTTGACAAAAAAATCTTTGAAAATCAATCTAAATATTTGAGTATAAATCACAAAGTTATTAGTAGCATTTACTTAAGGTACGTACATTTCATTTTCAATATGAGATTAATGATTGATGTCATATTTATATTAGAACAAAAAATATAAATAATTGCTAGGAACATTCAGTTAAATTCTTAACCCTAATTATATATGAAAATTGGAAAACCGAGAAAGCGCAATAATACGGTAATTATGAATAAAAATCCCTTTTTGGAGTTCCTATGTCCAACGCTAAAAATTTATAAACTCTAAACCCTTTTAATTTTTTAGTGTGAAACATACATAGAAGCACCAACTAAGTATAATTATATATTTAGGTATTTGATCAAATTACATGGGAACTAAACCCTTCTTATTCTCGTCCCTTTTTATAACAATTATAGCTTGTCACTTGCAGTTGATCCCCAATTCTCAAGGCGTCAAGGTATGATTTTCCCTCGAGCTTATGTTTAAACAGCTCCTTGAGGTAGTCGGATATGGGCAATGTTTTGAATTTGGGTGGAGTTTGAGGAGTGATAAGGCTTGGAGCTGGCCCTATTTCTGCATCCAGCCTGGGGCAGTAAAAGGTGGCTATGGATAGCCTCTCTTTTTCTGTGTTAACCACTGCTCGATGCTCAATGCTTGGGTATGCTCCATTCGTTATCACCTGCAAATATCAGTATCAGTTCCTTACAAAATCGACTTCTTACCAATTTCTGTGATCTAATTGACCGATGTTTATGTTATCTCACCTTGTATGAGATTAAATATTATATTTATCTTGAAAATGTAAATCACTCTCTACGTAATAAAAAAATCAAATCAATTTCTCGTTAAAGAGGTAGAGTTGGTTACTGAAAATGAAAGGAACTAGGTGTCCATGACTTCAAGTCTTGTTTAGGCCAGGGTGGCTATAGGGGCAGACCCGTAAAATAATAAAATTGTGCTTTAGTTCCTCTAAACCCTATTAAGTTATAAGTTAATGCATGATGACATCACATTTTGCATCATAAATGATAAAATTATTGTTTACTCCTTCTAGAAATAGAAAAGGTTATAAGCTACATAATCGTTAGATTGCATTTTTGCCTATTTAGAATCCTGAAATAGTTGAAGTTGAATTTGGCTACCAAATCAGTCGATGGTCTTAAAGGAAAAAATAAATATTGAGAGAGTTAGGATCCAACTCGACTCCGAAATAGTCTGGCTTGAATACGATTCTATGATACTAAAGGTGGTGTATAATAGAAGAAAAAGCTTACCTCCAAGATATCGCCAATGTTAACAACGAAAGCATCCGGCGAGGGTTTGATAGGAATCCAAGCTCCATCTTTCTTAATCTGGAGACCTTCCCATTTCATTAATCTGAAGCAAAATGGTGATGCCAACACCATCGGAGTGCGGGCTAAGCCCTATGGCAAGCTCTGGTTGTGGGCATGGGGGGTAATAGTTCATCCTCAATGTTTGGTATCCTCCTTCAAAAATTCTCATATCATCAGAATCCATCCCCAAGGCTTTTGCTTGGAAACCAAGTATTTTCAAGGCTAAATTTGTAACACCCTTAACGTATACTCATAGACCGAATATACATTAAAGATATTACGAAATCATTGGAAGAAATCTTGACTTGTAAATATATTTTTTATACCAAAATTTAATTTGTAGTTTAACCCTTTTTCAGTTTTAAATTTAAAACTATGCTGTCTAGGTGCAGCTGGTTTTGACCTTGAATTTATTTACAAAATTTATAATTGAATTATTAAAATAAAAACAATATAATTCAGGGTGAAAACTACGCAAGCTGCCTAGACCCTTTTCTTGATTTTAAATTTTTTTACGCGTTTAGGGCTAAACAACATTTTAACCATACCAAAGATTTTGCTATTGTTAACAATTCGTATTTTTAAACTTATCCAACCATAAAAGCATATGATTATGTTGTAAACTTATACTGTAGTCAGTTCAACTTTAAAATACTTATATGCCCACTAGTCTATCAAATTATGGTAAAGACGTACTTACTGAACTTATTGTAGTAACTTGATTTTCCCGAATTTCTGCTCCTCCTCGATAGACGATTTCTAGGAAACCTACGTGTGACATAAGACATGCTCTAAGTACGAACTTAGTGAGGCAGTTAAACTTATTTATTTTAAAATCCTGAAATAATGTAATACAATATGTCAGGTATATAAGTGCATTTCGTTTTCTCTATAACATGGTAAGTATATCACAATGTACATATGTCATGTATTCTATCATGGTCATGTTTTCATTATGTCATCATTTGCATATCATGTATTCTATCATGTATCATGTAACATGTCTATCATATATCAATAACATTTCTATCATGTATGTCATGTATTTCTCGGTCATGTAACATGTAACTTCTTTTTCATGTATCATGAAATCATGAAACATCTTTTTCATGTATCACGTAATCATGTAACATCTGTATCATGTAACGTCTGTATCATGTAATCATGTAACATCTGTATCATGTAACATCTTGTTATTATTATCATCGTGTCTGGCTAGAGGCCCATGAAAACCCTGTAGCCTATCTGCAGCGTAGTGCCTTGTTGAGTACGTACTTGAGAGGATGCTTTTTGCTCCTCATATAAGGACGCTCTTTGCTCTTTATATTAAACACCTCGTTAGTGCATTTTGCACTATGGGCTTGGATCCCCAGGGTGTATATTGTTTCATTTTAATCTTGTCATTATCCATATTTCATGTATGCATAATGCATCATCATTTATGCAAATAATAATTCGTACCTGGTATTCCATCAAGCTTGCCAGATCGAGCATTGTATCATATCATGTATTATAAAGAAATGCAACGCCATTTTCAATGTAATGCAAACATTTAGAAATGCACTCACCTGAGTCATGTAATAGTATGCCGCACTAAATTCTACTCGATCCTTTCCTTTATAGTATCTCGAATCCTCTTTGATTCGTATCTAAACTTCATTAATCACATGAATATAAACATTTGTTAGATTCAAATCTAACAATTTTTCAAACATGCTATCAAATCTAATCATTCGAATATACAAATTTCCTTTTTCCTTCCTTATATTGTCCCAAACTCATTTTGGTCCTTAATAACCATTTAGAACTTCCATTAACCTTTTCCAAGCTTACTAATTAACCTTGGATACAAAATGTATCAATTCTCATTTTTTGGCAGATTGCCCTACCTTCAAAGAAATATTTCTATAAAATAATCTACAACTCAGAATTCGATTCCGTTTTTTTGAAAGAAATTAGATTCAATAAGCTTTTCAATCATATAAATTAATAGCCTAAATTCAACTTGTACGGTTTATGGCGAATTTTCAAAGTCCATTTCCAGTGCTAATTTTGGAACAGACTGTCATATTGTTTTTTGACCTTTCACCACTTAAAAATTCATATTTTTTACTCGAAACTTGAAATTAGTTTCCTTTTGTTGGAGGCGAAACTAGAAGAACAAATCTTTACATCGGTATAAAATTCACCTTCTAACCATTTTTGTAGAATTTATGGTAAATTTTTAAATTTACTGCCAAATCCAGTTTTCCTACACAACTTCCATAAATAACTTCAAACTTTATACTAATTTCTCCTTACTTTACTATTTGTCAATTTGGTCCCAACACTTGATTCAAACCATCAACTTATCACCCATTTTCATCAAATAATTATTGAACATTGATCCCCCTAATTTTTCCTTCTTTCTGAATTAGTCACTAAAATGCAAAGATAAGGATTCAAACTTCTCAATTTAGTCCTCAAATCAACATTACTACTTGAATTCTATTATTTCAAATAAAATCAGATTTATTCCTTCTCTAAAACCTCATTTCCAAATTGGTCACTTAGCTTTGACAATTTGTCAAAATGGTCACTAACTCGATTCAACATCGGTTTAACATTCTAACTTCAATTTCACATCTCCAACTTCAATAATAACATAATTACACTTCAAAATCATAAAAATTCAGATTAGTCCTCTAACTTTCAAAATTGCCGAAATGGTCCCTATACCTTTAATTTAGGGTTTTGCTTCCAAATAACAAATTTAAGCTTACTAGATCATTTGTCCAACATCACAAACCCTAAATCAAACTTGAATCCATAAACACTAATCATCTTCATAATAATCAAAACATGTAGAGTTTAAATCCCAACTCAATAACACGATTTTAACATCACAAAAGCTTGATTTCAACTTGAATTTCAACATGGAATCATAAAATCTCAAAAAACCCAATTGAGTCCATAAACCCTAATTTCTTTCTCATCAAAATTTTCATCAATCAAGCATGTATTCCATGAATTATTGACATCAAAAGATAGAGCTTGAAGAGTAGAACAACTTTGCAGTTGAAAATATTACCCGAAAATCAAGTTTTAGGGCTTAAATCGAGCTTGAAAAATTTTCTCCCCTTAGTTCGAAATATTTAAAGAAAAATGAACAATTTGGTTCACATTTTACACATGTTAAAATTAAATGAATTTAAAATTCATTTAATTAGTAAATTACTAATTTGCCCTTTTAATCCAATGACAAGACTTAATCTTATCAAAAATCAATGGCCATGATTTAATCCAAGTGTAATTCACCTTTAAAATTGCCCTCAATATTTCAAAATTGGCATCATTTTCAAATGACCAATTTGCCCTCCAACTAGTCTTTATTTACTAGTTTGTCATTCTTGTAAAAATTCAACTACGTCTAGTTGAAATCCAACCAAATATACTAAAATATTCATAAAATAGTATTTTATGACTTTTCCATGACTTTTGGATCAGCCTCTGGAATTTCAATTCGATTCGATCTCCCGATATTCATAAAATACTTTTACTGCGATTTTACCTTTATCGAGCTATCAGATTTATTCAAAAAATTGCATATTTCCATATTCGGAAAATGAACATTATCATATTATAAAAATTTCCTTTCCTAAAGTCTTAGACTGAATTTTCCTAACTCAGTCTACTATTCCGATAATTATCGAAAATCTACATAGAATAAAATTTCTCTTAGAAATCCTTTATCGATAATCCATTCGAATATTCTTTATCTTTGCGGAGTCCAAAATATCGATTAGAAACACTTTTATGGACCTTCACGAAGGTCACCCATCCTAATATTTTCCTGGCCTGAGCACGCTTAACAATTTTATTCGATCCAAATTCAGTACCTTTTACTACATCTTAATTCTTAAAACTGATATCAATGTACTTATTTCGATCCGATTCACTCTTATATTGAATAAAATTACTTATTGAGGAAATTTACACTTTAGTTCCCAAACTTTTCAAAAGTTTATACTTTAACCCCAAAACTTTCAAAAATTACATTTTGGTCACTGGCCAAAATTTGGGATATTACAAAATTTCTCACTTCTACCGAGTAGGCATCAATGTCATCTCTGCAACCAAAACATATAGATACACTTAAACAACTAGATTAGTATATTGGGGGAGTTAAATTATCTTCAAAAGTAACAAAGACACCAAATACCTAAACAAAAAAGAAAATAAATAATCAAACTCCAAAAACATCAAATATAGAGCGTGAATCATATATAAAAGTATTAATACGGGTAGGGATGGGCATGGGTCGAGTTTTTGGATGACCCGAATATAATTACCTTAAACCCAACCCAAAAAATATATACCTCAACTCGAACTCGACCCAATTAATATAATTAAGTCCTTATATTTTTAAGGATTTAATTTTAAAATAAATTAATTTTAGGGGACCTAAATGTAAAAAATTAATTAATTTTAGAAACCTAATTGTAAAAAAATATATTTTAAGGACCAATATTATTGCAAAACATTCCTAAAAATATAAAAAAATTATACTATTAGTCCTGGGTCGGGTCGGATTTTTTCTCCTTAAACCCAAACTCGACCCGATCCAACATCGCCCTTAATAAAAATTGACCCGACCCGAACTCAACTTTTTCTACAAAAAAACTCGACACGATCAGGTTGGGTCAGAAACCATCGGGTGCGAGTGAAATGCCCATCCCTAAATACAAGGCACACAATATGCTACAACCTTGGTCACCTATCATTTAAATATATTAGAAATATACAAGTAAAGAAATTGACATTGTGATAGTTTTCGTTATTTTTTTATTTAAGTACTAATAATTGAATAAATATCGAACTAATAAAGTGATCAAAAATATTTATATTATTCTTATTTTATATAAGTTCGAATCTCGACGTACGCTTTATAAATGTAAGACTTCTCTACTTAAATAAACAAAGAAATGTCAATTTCTTATTTTTAAACGAGAAGGCTCGATCATTGCAGCAAAAGTCCAAACACAAAAAATGGCAAAGAAATTCCAGCAGAAAAGAAACAAAGACATCACCAACCAGACAACAGCAACAAAGTGGAAACTTTGAACTGCAAACCAGAACCGATCAAAACAAGAAATAAGAACACTAAAACTGCACTGCCCTTAAGAGAAGTTTGAGTAATTTTCAATCTAACACAAAACTAGACTTAAAATTTAGAAGAAATTCAGTGCATAATTTTAGTAAAAGTAAGAAAATAATTATGATTAACCTGAAAGGGAGAGAGACGAGGGTTCCTGAGATGAGTTGGGAGGGAAGTGATGAAGAACATGTCTCCCCAATCCAGCTTTTGTTCTTCAGACACAACAAAATCTTTTCCGAATCCCTCGACCTCTCCTCGATGTTGCCAAAGCTTCTTCTTCTCTTCCATGGGCAGGTTGAACAATCCTTGAATCCCCTTCTTCACTTTCTCCACCAACGAACTGTTCACTCCATGATTCCTCAACTATCCTCATCCATGGTTACTGGTTAGGATCCATTAGTTAACTTAAACTTTATAAATAGAGGGTTTTCAGTTTCACACCCACATGTGGAAGAAACCCCAGTGTTTGCTTGCATGGTGCAACTTTTCTAGTTCAACATCCATTGAGTCTCCGGAAAGCAACTTTTGCATGTCGATGACCGGGACTTGTTGCGGCGACGATGTGTCGATGGATTTGAACGGAGGGTCTTGATCGGGATGCTGATAGCGCAACGGGACTTGGCCGAGGGCTCCCTTTGCCACCTCTTGTACGCATGGGACCAGGATCGAGCTTCCTAGATTCACTTGTTCTGCTTCCATCAATAGACCTTCTCAACAAAAAGTTTGTGAAAAAACGAGTCGGTCTAAGCCAGGGATAAGGTTGGTGTTGGTGTAATTATTACATATAGATTATAGAGTCAAGTGACAGATACATTTACCCACTTTGGCAAATAAAGAAGTTAAAGTCCTCAAGTTTGCACTGGTCCCTAATGAGCTGAGGATACAACATGCGTCCTTGATTTATGGAAAAATTATTGAATTAATCTGACTCACTAAATTATTTATAATCTCATATTTAATATTTTCATATTATTTTTTAAAGTAAATTTTTATTTCTTTTTTATATGTAAAAATAATTATTAAAATGAAGTTAAAGACGGATTTATGTGGGGAGGAGAGGGGCAATCGCCTTTCATCCCAAAAGATTTTTTTTACCTTTGTCCTTTATTTAAATTTCTTTAAAAATTAGTTTATTTATGAATTTGTCCTCTTATTTTTAAATATTTATAATTTGCCTCTTAATCCCAAATCTTGGCTCCTTCCCTAAATAAAGTGATGAACTTTATTGTTTAGGATCACGGATGACGTGATGAGCCGAGTCTATCTAATAATTTATCGATTTATTGGGATAGAATTTATTAATTATCTGCAAAAATAAGTTACTATAGTAGTGGAATAATTAGGCACATACAACTGCTGCAATGAGATTATGATTAGCACATTAAAATATATTTTAAGTCCATTATTAGTTAGGTTATAATTAAATTATTTTTTCAAAATTAAAATTTAATCATTTAGTTAAAATATTATTACAAACATATTATTGAGTCGTTAAATATTTGATGGAATAGTAACGTGGCCTAATATGATAATAATTTTACTTTCTAAAATTTATATATTCTATTAATTTGATCTTAATTCGAAACAATTAAATAAATATAATCATTTATATTTAAAAAATAAATCAATTTAGTCATTATTTTTCTCTCAAATTGTCTGTTTTTCTCTTAAATATCTTGTTCTTATCTTATAAATGTTATATTACTTTTCCGTTATTTGAAATTGCTCTCGATATCTTATATGGTGTTGGATTTTACCAATAGAGCATTGTGTTTATTGTTATGCGTAAGACATTGAGGAGGAAAATCGAAAGAATCTTTCTTATGGAATCCATTTTTCTAGTACACTTGGAGTGTATCATTTTTGATGTTTTATTGTTGCTTTTGAAGCATCGAGTGCAAATTGTACCGACTATTGGTTAATCTCATCTTTGGATCACAGTGGGATTTTTGTTGGTGTTTCAAAGTAGGAGGACACCCGTTTTCAAATGAAGGAAATTTCGATCTTATTTTTAAATAAAGTTTGTTATTTTTAATTAAAATATGTATTCATAAAAGATCGTACTTTTAAAATTAAACTTCAAACTCGTAATTTTTTCTATTAAGACAACAAGTGAATCAATTAGATAACAATTTTGGGCTATGTGAGAATATTAATCCTTTATAATTTACTCGCAAACTCGTTTTCACTTATTTTTCCTTATTTCAAAATGCAGACTTGAAAAAATATCTTTTTAAAAGTGATTTAAAAAATATTCTTTTAATATGTAATTATATAGGTGTTCGCTCATACGTTTAAGTATTCTAATTTTTGCCTTTATCTAATTCAGTCTTATTTGTTTAATTCGGTTGGCTTTGGGGTCTAATTCAAAACTCAACAATTCAAAAAAATTTATCATAGTACTTTCTCACCATGTTATTTATGATCTTTTCTTAATTAAAAGAATACACATCACCTATTTTCATGTCATTTATAAAATAAAATTATATTTTCCAAATCATCATCTTCTTCAATGATATATAATAAAATTAAAAAGTTAAGAGTTTTTTCCACACATTGAGAAATCTTCTTCATTATTAAACCGATTCCCCAAAATTCAACTAATTCCTATTTTTCTCGTGAAGCAAATTAATTGTGAAGATATCAAAAATTAAAGTTACAAAATCCAACAAAATTTGTATTTTTCTTCTTTCTCATCGAGGAATCTCTTGAATCTTGTAATTCTGAAATAAATAAATCCTACAATATTTTTTATATCATTTAGGCTAAACTTGTAGATCAATGAATCATATAATTCTAAGATCAATGAACCCTAAAAAATAGTTTTGCCTTTGTTTTTTAAATGTAATACTACCCATGAATTCTAATAAAACCATGAAATCGTCTAGTTGGTGGGCAAATGCAGTGGACGAGGTGGCAATCGGGTCGTTCGGGTCGGGTCATTTCGAGTCGGGTTGACTTTCGGTTTGGATTATTTTTTGTTTAGGTTTGATTCGAGCCTGACCGGGTCTGATTCGGATTTAGTTCGGGTCTATACTATTTTGGATCGGGTCGGGTATCGGGTTGGGTTAATATCGGATCGGTTGATTTTTGGGTCGGGTTAATATCAGATCGATTGACTTTTTGGATCGGGTCAATATCGAATCAGTTGCTTTTCGGGTCGGGTCGATATCGGATCGGTCGACTTTCAATTTGAGTCAATGTATGAAGATGATCTTTTAAAGGAGAAAAATGATATTAAACTATTACTAAAGGTAGTTGTTAATTACTAATATAATACAAATGAGAGTAAAATATATATATTTGAGGAAATTAAATTCGGGTTGTTTACGGTTCGGGTTGATTTTCGGTTCGAGATGATTTTGATTCGGTTGATTTCGGTCCGGGTTGTTGTTGGTTTCAGTTATTTTCGATTCGATTTGATTTTCGGTTTAACTAAATTCGGGTCGATTTTAGTTCAATTTGGTTTTGGTTCGAATTCGAGTCAAATTTAGACCATCATGTTTGAGTCTCGAGTCGGATAAATCAGTTTGAGTTTCGGGTCAAGCTTGCTGGGTCTAGCAGTGGTGAACTTGATTGGCTGACCCGAGTGAAGATTGTGCGTGAAATAGCCGAGAGACTCGAGTATCTTCAAAACTAATTTGCTTCACGAGAAAAAGAGAAATTTAATTGAATTTTGGAGATTTTGTTAAAGAATGAAGAAGATTTTTCAATGTGAGAAAAAACCGTAACAATTTTATTTTATTATGTATCATTGGAGAAGATGATGATTTAGAAAATATAATTTTAATGTATAAATGACATGGAAAAAAAGTGATGTGGATTCTTTTAATTGGTAAGGGATCATAGATGATATGGTGAGAAGGATCTATGATATAATTTCTCCAATAATCCACATGATTCAAGTCCCTAATTATTATTTGATAAAAAATCCTAATTATTCATTACGAAGGCTTCAGTTCATTCATCGATCAATTAAATATTTGACAATTCAGGTATTGAAATTATAAATGTTACGATGGTTTAAAAAAAGAATGAAACCATTAGTCATGAATTTATCAAAGGATAAATTATATAAATAATTACTGAATTTTACTTTTTAATTTACTTTGGTCATTAAACTTTTAAAATAATTAATTTACTCACTAAACTTTTATACATCAAATGTTTCTGGTCACTCAATATTATTTTATTAATATTTTAGTATAATCCGCAAATGGAAGGCACTTAAATGCCTAACTCCTTATGATTTGGTAATTTTCTCAACTAAAATGCAGTAGCCATTCAGCCTAAAACTCCTTGTTACCAACAGGTCACTCGTGTACCTATAGGCAAACTCCCTAACATAATTCCAGCCAGCTCAACAATGTCACCAAGATCTGATTGGGAGACACCAGAACTACAGAGGTTCCTCTTTGAACAGTTCATTTTCTAGCTAGACATTGTGTAAAAATAGTCCAAATATTTCCAATAGCTAAAACAGAATCAATAGCAACCGAATTTGGATTAGGGAGTTTAAAATCCCAAATTGAACATTCTCTAGCACAATTCTTTTTTTCAGTGACCCTTTTAGAATTATCACTGAAATAATCCTTATTTATAAATGTTAAGACACCAACAACCAATCGGTCTAGTAGGATGAGGCATTAGATACCTTAAGCAAAGTCATGAGTTCAAATCCTGAAGTTGTGAATGAAGCAAATTGGGTTGGGAGAGTCGCCCCTAATGGATCTTTACACAACCCGATCTGGATTAGTCAGTCAATGGTTGGATACGGTAAAAAACCTTCAAGACAGGCGTCAACCTATTCAATTTAGTAAACAGTTATTGCATTGGAGGCCTAAAAACTGTGTTACCTATTCTCTTTTTTTAATGTAATGTGTTGATAATGCAAAGAATCAATATCCCGCATTAGTTAGTGAGTAGTGCAAAGAAATAATATTTAACCTGAAAGGGAGAGGAATGTTGGGAAAGAGATGAGGTGGGAGGCAAGTGATGAAGAACATGTCTCCCCAATCAAGCTTTTGTTCTTCAGACACAACAAAAGATTTCCCGAATCCCTCAATCTCCCCTGGACGTTGCCAAAGCTTCTTCTCTTCCATGGGCAAGTTGAACAATCCTTGAATCCCATTATTCACTTTCTCCACCAACTCCATGATTCCTCAACTAAGATCATCAACGGTTAGGCTCCATTAATTAACTTAAAACTTTATAAACAGAGGGTTTTTCACAAACACACATGTATATACGTTTATACACCTGGAAGAAACCACTATTTGCAAGCATGGTGCAACTTTTCTAGTTCAACATCCATCGAGTCTCCGTTAAGCAACATTTGCAAGTCGATGACCGGGAGTTGTTGCAGCGACGATGTGCCGATGGATGTGAACGGAGGGCCTTGATGGGGACGCTGATAACGTAATGGTACTTGGCTGAGGGCTCCGTTTGTCACCTCTTGAACGCATGGGACCGGGATAGAGCCGCCTAGCTTCGTTTGTTCTGCTTCCATATCGATAACCTTCTCTAAAGGAGTTTGAGGAAAAGATGAGTCAGTCTAAGCTAAGAAGAAGGTGGGTGTAATTACCACATATATAGCCAATATTAACAGATACCTTTGGTGAATACCACTAGGTCGTCTGTAAAACAAAAGTGCATGAGTTGCAATTTTTGACACCTAAGATGATAGCCCAACACTTGGTACATACCAACATTGTTCAAGAAGCAAGACAAAACATTCATACAGATAATGAGCATGTATGGGGACAAGGGTTCCCTACCTAACCCCTTTTCTGCTTTACAACAGCTACACAATGTTTATTTTCTCTTATTTTCCTAAAAAATATTTCATGCACAGGAGATTAGAATTTTTTTCTTAAGCATGTCCAATTTAGGGTTTTAGTTTAGAGATTAAGAGTTTAGATTATAGTATTACAAAATTAGAGTTTAGGGTTAGAATTCATAGTTTAGAGTTATAAAATTAGGGTTTAGTTATTAGACATGTTTGTGGAATTTTTTATTGCAATGACTAATAACCCTTATGTGTTCATTTTAATTTTTTTCACGTTGCCTTAGGAGTCAATCTAGTTTCCAACATAAAATAATAAAAAATCAATTAAGTATTCATAAAAATCAATTAGTCGATTGACTAATAAGTTTTTTCAGTCAATTTAGCCCTTGAACCAATAAATTGAATCAGTTAAGTCCTTTGACCAACATTGGCTATTGAATTTAATAGGTTTTCTTGAACCATTTGATAGATTGCGTCGTGTCACAATATTGTCACTTGACATTTTAAAAACAATATTTTATTTTTTAATTTTTTAAATATTATGTAAATGCCACATGATATAATTGTAGTGTATCGTGTGGTAATAATTTCTAAAGAAAAAATTATCAACATTTAATAGTCAAAATTGGTCAAAAGCTTAATTAATTCAATTTGTTAGTTTAAGTGCTTAATTGATTCAATTTATTTTTTAATAGCTTAATTGAATGTAAAAAATCTAATAATTTAATTATTTTTTTAAAAAAAATCAAGGATTTCTGATACCCATAAGCCATAAAATGATAATTAATAAGTGGATAAAATGATCCAAAATATACCAAGTAGCCCAAACATAAATGAAATGATAAAATGGATCAAGTGATTCAAGTTCAAATGTTTCGAACCCAAGTCCAAACAAAATAAAATCCAATATCTAATCAAAACCCAAATAAGCCCTAAAACTAATAATAAATCCAAAATGTAAATTCATTTAATTGATTGGATTTCGTCCAAAATGCACTAAGAAGAATCGTATAAGTTTTCAAAAAAAATACTCAAAATAAATTAAATACTTGAAAGGTTTAAGCGAAACAATAGTTCTTTTCTAGTAATAAAATGCAAATACAACGATCTAAAGTAATAACAAAAATATTACGTATTAGAGAATTCTAATAAAAAAATACAAAATTTTGTTTACTTCGTAAATTTGCAGTCTTATAGTAGCCATCAACTTCTAAATTGGACTTTTTTATTTTTAACATTTCAATTTTTTGTTTATCAAAGCATAAACTAAATTATTTACCCTTTTACATATTTCGGAACTTGCCAAGTAAAGACTTTGGCCCACAAAACTTGAAAAAAAAATGCAAGTATTGTATTTTTTTGGCAATATGTATTATAGTTTAAATTCTAAATAATGGAAAAAATGAAATTCAATAGACAATCCATTTTTGTTCATTTTATTTTAGGATTAGATTTTAAATAAATCATTAAAATGTTATAAAAAGTTTAAGGTAGGATGCTATTTTAATAGATTCGAAATATTTCAAATTTGAATTATTTTAAATTCATATAATTTGAGGTTTAATTTTTATATTCTAAAATTTGAATTTATTGTGGATTCTAATACAAGTTTGGGAATTTTTGGTGAGACTTGAACATTAATTTTATAAGAGAAGACAAATTTTAAATTAAGTAAAAAAAATGATATATTAGATAAATGACTTAAAATGTGATATTTTTTGTTTAATCGCCGATATTTGTTTAAAATATGATATTTTAAATTACTTAAAATGTGATATATTCAATTTATTTGTTTACTAATTCGGATCAAGTATTGTAAAGGTGCACTATAGGGACGATATTTCCAACTCAATTTGCTCTATTTACGATGTCAGAATTTGAGCTCTTAACTTTATTTAAGAGATTTAATATCGCATTTCACTAAACTAACTGATTGAAATACGATATTCTTTTTTCCTAATCGGGCGTTGGTATTTGGGTGGCGTGCTACAATTCATAAAGGGTTACTGAGTTGTCACAATGTAACCAAGTACTGTTGGACCCTGGTAATTGACATTCAAGGAAACTATTTAAACTTTGATCATTTGCCTCCCAAAATAGACTTTTTTTCCTTCCTATTTTGGAAGTTCAAAATATTAGTAAAACAATACAACCCACAAGCTTTCACCATTTATAATTGGGTTATATAATAATTTGGTCCTCTTGAATTAGACCAAAATTAATAAGTTTTATGTAAGATGATACCTCTATAAAGTCTTTATTTGAAATTTGTGATCAATTAAACCCCTCATTGCACAATAATTGATTATATTTAAAGGTCGTTTTATGGAGTAACATGATAGCTTCCTATTAGTCGTTAATATGTTAGCTTGTAACACATAATTGGTTAGAATTTGTTTTTTAGTCATAAAAAATAGAAAAATCTAAATAATATATAAAATTATTTAATTATAATTAATTATAAAAATTCTTATAATTATGTTATGATTTTTTTATATAACAGTTAATATTTAATTTATTAGTCAATTAATCTGGAATGAGTATTACAGATGTTCCTTATGAAATAATTCTTTAAATTCGAACTATAAGCGTTGTTTAAATGATATAATGTTTCATCATGTAAGAGAATTTAAAGAAGATTTCGAATAAAAGTTTAAATGAGATATCATTTTATGTTGTTAATTGAAAAATCCTTTCGTATGAATACTTCGATATTATTTAATTCACGATGAGTTAACTTACTCTATAAAGCTTTATAAATTTGGTTTTATTATTGAAATTTAAAAGTGCATAAATTACGTAAATCATCACTGCACTTTATCCTTAAACTTATTTTGGTTATTAAAGTTTTAAAAAGTTCAATTTACTCACTGAAATTTATACATTGAACTTTTTTGTCACTAAAGTTTAGACATTGAACGTTTTTTTGTCACTCTTAAACTCAAACGGTCGTAGATGGTGATCGTTCGGTCCCAAATTTCACCAGTCACTTTGTCTCAACCCTCTAAGTTTGTATCTCAACCTCCATTTTATCGAAAAGTGCTCATAAGTTCACGAATTGGTCAAAAACTTTATGGTTCTGTCTCGTTGATCTCTCTCTTCCATTATTGGATAGAGCCCGTTTCTTAGTATGTTTCTTCTCTCGTGCCGATAAATTTTTCTACCGTTCAGATCTTAAAATTTTTTCATTCGTCGATAAATAAACATGTCAAAAAATTAACGAAAAAGTAACAAAAAATTTAATATGTAAACTCTAGTGAATAAATTGAACATTTGAAATTTTATTTATCAAAATAAATTTGAAAATAGATTTCAATAGTGATCTACGTAATTTAACCTTTCAAAATACTGCACTTGATCGACCCTCGAAATTTGATATTCGATTACCGAAAACTCCAGACTTTTGTGGACAGACAACTCAATCATTCATGGAGTTTACTACAGAGACGACAACATTATTTCTCAAGAATCAAGGCCATAGTTTAATCAATTATGATCACTTGATTTTACACATATCTGCAAGTGGTCCAAGATCCATTCATTCACCACTAATTAATTAAATGTCTTCAACCATACTTTACTAAACCAAATGGATAAGGTTGTCTAAAACCATTTACTTTACTTGCTGAACAACTGGACATTATAGTATAACATGTCGTAATCACAAGCTTTACGTTAAAGTAATGTTGAAATTATTACTTCCTAAACTGCTCTCCAATAACATGAAGTAGCCGAAATAACAAGAAACTCTTTGCAGTACGTAACTCTTTGCTTTCTATTAATCTTTATCTTAATTTAGTTGACGTATATGAATCATTGGGTATCTTGTTTTTGATGCCTTCATTTGTTTGATAACAGTTGTTTGCACGCAAAAGGAAGGTGGAATTACTAACTTTACATATACTTTCAGATTTCTCCATATTTCGAATAAAAATTATATGTCCTTTTTTAGTATCTTTAATTATATCTTAATATTATAAAATTAAATTTAGATTTTAAGATTAAGGTCTAAAGTTAGGATTTATGGTTATGATGTAAATTTAAACATGTAGAGTTTAATTTTTAAGGTTTGAAATTTAAAATTTATAGTTTAAATTTTAAAATTAAAATTTAATGTTTGATTTTTTAGAGTTGGAACATAAAAAACTAGAAAATTCGTGTTTCCTTCTCTCGAAGGAAAGTTAATTGGAATTCATAAAAACGTTTTTTTCTGTTTAATGAAATAGGAGTTGTTTTGCATGGAAGTTTTTGGATTTTCTTGAAAGTCGATTGGGAATTCATGAAAAACCGTGTCCATGTTTTTTTAGATTTTAAATTTATATACGAATGTGGTACAATACATCATCAAAATAAATATATGTAGATATGTTATATTGACATTCGTTAATTGCTAGTTGATTAAAAGTTTTATTTAAATATGAATTAATTTGAACTAAATTGAAATATGAAAGATTAAAAGTTTCAAAAAATAATAAAAGTCAAAATAATTATTTAGTTAAATATTAAGAGTAAATTTTAACTTTATACGTTATTCAAACAGCCATTATACCTTAATTTTTACAGTTTATATCTATTTTACTATTCATGTTAAGGTTTTATAATTATTTCTTTCACCAATGCTATATTTAGAATTTTAACTCGCGTTATAATCTTAAAAATGCAATATACCTAATCTTTGTGTATAATACCTAATCTTTTAAACTATTTTTTTAAAAAATAATATATTTTTTATTTTGGTAATTATACCATACACTGGCAGTGAAATTCTTTTATTTTCACAAACACCATAATTTTAAGAGTTAGAGGTTTAGTTTAGGGTTTATAATTTAGGAGTTTAAGTTTATGCTCTTAGGATTTAGAGATTGTGGTTTAAATTTAGGGTTAAGAGTTCAAATTTAAGATTTATAGATTAAAACTTAAATTCTTAATATATTACCTTAAACTCTAATCTTTAAACCCTAAATTAATACCACAACTCTTAAATTCTAAGCACATAAACATAACCTTTAGACTATTTATCATAAACTAAATT
Organism: Hibiscus mutabilis; assembly: GCA_019671005.1. Lineage (NCBI taxonomy): Eukaryota > Viridiplantae > Streptophyta > Magnoliopsida > Malvales > Malvaceae > Hibiscus > Hibiscus mutabilis. The sequence continues at coordinate 14,242,672 of CM033756.1, read as the reverse complement.
TTTAACTCTTAAAATTAAGATGTTTGTGAAACAAAAAATTTTCGCCACACATAGATGATATATTTTTCCTTTTTCTTTTTAACTACGTTATCTTACGTATTATGAAAATAATTATATTAATTAAAATAACTATGTCAATCGGAATAAAAACTGTTTCAACCTTTTTGATCTTATTTTATGTGATTCACGATATTGATGGGAAAGATCTCACGATATGTTTGGTCATCTCGTATCTGACAACTCACCATTGTCTGACACTGAATCCCCGAGCACCGCACGTGGCTTCGTTGTCAATTCTTACACAAATCCTACAAAGTTAATTAATCAAATAATGTGATCTGATTAATTATATTAGATCATTATTAATTTAATAATTGTGTCTGATTTGTACTTTAGAATAATTAGTTCAAGTTGTAATGATTCAAATGTAAATATATAAATATAACAATACGAGGGCCTTATGTTGGGGAACATGTTTATTGTAGAATTTGCAGGTGCTTTTATTAATGAGTGTAATTATAACCGAGTTAATTTAGGATTGCTTTTTCTGCACCCTAAATTCTCATAATTAATTAAAGTATTAAAAAACCCCTCTGATGTATTTAATATGTTTAATTTTAGTTACAAATTTCTAAATCAGTGCAGAATAGTCCCTCATTTTGATGTTTTTTTTGCTCTGATCAAACAATGAAGATTGTTCTTATTGTTAAACCCCCCCCCTTCAATTGGAATAATTGCATTTAGTTACATTTAAAATGCAGTGTCATATAATCATATCTATTTGCCTAAAATAGCTACCTAATTTAAATCAATGCAGCCACTTTATACCAATCCCCCAATTATTATTGAGAGCATAATTATTAGTGGACCACTTCATAAATTATAAGTTTCTACGCAACTTTCTACTTATTCATATCATCAAAATATAAATAAAATGATTGCCATAAAAAGCGGTGGTACCCAATATGTCATAATGTGCATTTTATGCACAAATTACCTCTGCAATTAAACAAAATTGAGCAAAGTGACTTCTTTTTTCTTTAATTAGATGTATGCTTTAACAGAAGGGAAGAATTTGTTAGTTAGGAAAACCAGGACAATGAAAATCATCGTTTTTTTTCCCTGTAAGCTGGCCGATAGGGGAACTTCGCTCGTTCTGAGACAGTAGATTATAGTGCGAAAACTAATTACTCAAAAAATAAGACTAAATAAGAAAAGAATTAAAATTCAATCAAACAAGTCGAACAAATGATAGATACAAATAAAAAACATCGTCGATGATGAAATATTAACACTATCAACACAAACATAAAAATACATATAATAATGATTACTCGTTAACAAACTGATATTACCATAACTCAATCACGTCATCTGTAAAGACAATGTTAAATCAAACCATGAGAAAAAAAAAGAAATGTGTTACAAGATAAAATAAAAACTTCTACCAATCATTATAAATAGGATGAGTCTATCACGAGCGTCGAAAATCGCTGAACATCACTAATGCAATACATTGGTGAACACTATTAAATTTTTTAATAAAGATTAGAAATCTCAATAACTCGAATTTCAATTAAAATTATTTTAAAATAAAAATTAGATTTAATAAATCTTTTATATTTTTATAATTTTTTAATCAACACGTATAAATTTATTAAAGAAAAATTCATACAAAATATTAATATGTGTCTCATTAAAATATATAGATGACGTAGTTTTTTTTCTAATGCGGAAACCACATATATATTATTCATTTTATTTGATGCGACTTTTTTCTATCAATCTTCTTTTTCAAAGAATCCATTAGGGTTTATGTTAAAAAAAGAATAATAATCCATTAGGGTTTTTATCGTTTAATGGCGGAAGATAATATGATTAGACAGGACCATAACCCTCCAAAGTTTTGTAAAGATAATTTTTGGACTCTTAAAAATTAAAAAAAAAAATTTAATTTTTTATGTTTTAAATTAAATTATTTCCCATAATGTTTAAATTTTTTTTAAACTCTCAAAATTTTTTAAAATCTTGTTTAAACCTTAATATTTTTTAAAAAAATATATAAATTAAACCCTTTGATTTTAATAAAAAATTTAATTAAAACTTCTAAATTTTTTAAAAATTTAAGTTAATCCTCTTAAACTCTTTTAACAAGTTACATCACTATTCCCATTTTAAGTTGCCGCCAAAATCGATATTCTCTGATATCTTTTTTGACCATTCTAAATACCAATGAACTCACTTCATCCCCCTCTATCAGGTTTAGATTTTCCCAAAACTTATTTGAAACTCACAAAACTTCAACACAAAATCCAATAGTTTTGAGGGAGTTTAGAGTTTTGTATGATTTGAAGGGTTTGGGATATATGTCTGAAAATTTCAATAGTGAAAATTATCTATCCAAAGAGAAAAACATCATATTACAAAACTAGTCTCATTGGATAGTCACCAACGAAGATCAGACGAAGAGAAGGTCGAAACATTGGCTTAATCTTTGTAGATTTTGAGTGAGTTTCAAAGAAATCATCCCGGAAAGAAGAAAGATGGGAAAAATGTTTTGATGTCATATTATGTTAATTATGTTACGAATGATGATTGACGACGGTTAAAGAAAGATTAGAGCTTTTAAAATAAATAAGAAAGAAACTACCACGTAATCATGAATGAAAGATTTAATAATTGAGTGACTAAAAAAATTTATATGTTTACTATTATACTTACAATTTTTTTATAATTTAGTGACCAAAATAAAAGTATCGTCAATAAACTTTGACCAATCGTGTAGTTTACTCTTTAATCTTTTCTCACCTTAGTCAGTAATCGATTAATATGTGATATTAACTAAGTCAGAGTTTTATAATAGGATAATTATTTGATATACCGGCGGTGAAAACTTTTAGTTTCTACAATTGCTTTAGTTTTAGGGTTTAAAGACTTAGTTAAGGTGTAGGGGTTTAGGATTAGTAGTTTATAATTTAGTGATTGTGAATAAAATTTAAAGTTTAGGGTTAGAATTTAAGGTTTATAGATTAAAATCTAAATCCTCAACATATTATTCTAAAACCTAACCTCTAAACCCTAACCCCTAAATTCTAACAATTACTCCTAAATTCTAAACTCATACACCTAAACCCCTAAACACTACACCTTAAATTGAATCTCTAAACCCTAAAACTAAGGCACTTAGTTTCCACTCCGGTGTATTGGATATAAATCCTTTATAATAATAGAGATAATAAAGATACAAACTTAAATCGGGATAAATCTCTACTTAAACTAAAATAAACATAGACATAATCCATATGTAATAAAACTTAAATTAGAATAAACTAAATAAAAATGATCTGATATTTTTTAGTGCCTCTTTCTATACCCGAACACTAAAAAATTAAATTTTAAGCATTAATCCTAAATCTTAAATATTAAACCCTAAAAATACATTTTACCTCAATTATCTAAACCTTAAATCTATTTTTTAATATATAGACATAAATATGAGTAACAAAAAGAGGCAAAAAAAAGTTCTATTCGAATAAACTTAAAATAAATTGGACATAATTTACGTATAGCATACTCAAGACTGAAATATAAAAATTTGAAGCACCTGGCCAACGTCATTGGCACAATGAATAAGCTCTTTTTCGTGAATATTCATGAAAGTGGGGCAGAAAAGTAGTTAAATATGTAACTCGTAAATTCATAAAAAGGTTGAGAAGTTGAGAAAAATTTTTTTGAATAATTTTTACTTAAAGAAGAAGTAATTTGAATTTTGCTCTTATTAAGTCTTGAACGTATAATTTAGAGGAATGAGAGAATGTCAATTAAGAGTTTTAACCACATACTTCAGAGATTATTAACAGGAAACTTAACAGAAATAATCAAACTTTGCAGAAAACAAATGTAGCCATCTGTAAGCTTTATTGTTATTCCTCATGAACGCAGCAAAGGTTTCATCTATGTATATACCGGTCCCCCTTCTCTTTTCCCTACCCAAAATTGCTGCAGTGGACAAATAAAAGCTTTGATCGATCCCCAAATCCCGGTTTTGCATACTTTTTTCTTCTTCTTTTCTTTCGGAGATTCCAATAAACAATTTGTTTGGCTCTCTGATCAATGTGCCTAATTCTCATGTTTTTTGTTACACATTTCAAGGGGAAAACAACAGTGTTCAACACTAGCCATTAACTTAAACAAAATGTCTAAACTGTGCTTATGTTTTGGAAATCACATGTCTAAATTATTGCGCCTAAGAATAATTAAAAACAGGACAATTAGGGATAAGTTACACGTAAGATTATTTTAATACGCTGGTAATCAATTTTTTGTGAAATAAATAATCAAGAACACATGATGACGTATTAAAATTGTTTGCGAAAAAAATCGGATATTTATCTTAGGAGATTTGGGTTCAATCTATTTGTCTACAAGGTGTGTGTACATTATCAAAGTGTTAAAGAATATGTATGATCATAAATTATCTTATAATCAACTTTAGACAATTCAAAAAATGTTTGCGAAAAAACTCTTCATTTGAATTGTTATATTTGTCAAACATATTAAAAAGTTAGTTTAGAAGTGAACTTAATAATAATTTGATACGAGATTACTCAAAACTAAATACATAATAATATGTGAATATACAAAATATATAGAACTTAAAATAAAGGTGTTCATAGAACGGATTGGGCTGAGTTGCAATTTGAAAATTTTGAATCATGTAATTTAATCCGTTCACATAAAACTGAAAATAACCCATTTTACAATTTCAGAAATAATAGTATTTTTAACATAATAATAATAATAAAATCTTTAATTCAGTTGTTGTTACTAGTTAATTATACACAAATTCAATTGAATTTTTTTCAAGTTAATCATCGAAGTGAATCAAATGATTAATCATACAAATTCTACTGCTCCATATCGAGAGTAGACACTAACCACAAAATTTAAAGTTGTTCTACATTCAGTTAGGAATAAAATCTCTAAAATTAATTAAAGTAAGAGAAAATCTTACCATCTCGCCTGTGATTAGGAAATAATTTTTTATATAAGAGATATGATAAATATAATTTGTAAAAACGCAAAATATCAGTATATTTTAAATAAAATTTAAATTAAAAACCTTAAATTTTTTATACCCTTTGAGATCTCAAACTTCAGGGGTTAGTTTTGGGTGCGACATGGTATGATGTGGCGATGGTGCGGCACCAACCGAAAATGTTGTAAGGCAGAACTTAAAATGTATTCACTAATCTAAAATGTTATATTTTTTTATAACATTTTCAGTTGGTCGTTAAGTATCGATATTTGTTTCTGAGTATCGATATTTATCGTGTTAAATACCAACCTAAAATGTTATAAAAAGTGTAACATTTTAGGCAGTGGCAGAGCCACATATAGTTTATGGAGTCAATTAACCCCACTTGATTTTTTGTGGTATGAGATTTTCAAATAGTTACATGGGGTTTTCAAAGAGTTAGTATAAAATTTTTCATGAAAATATTAGAATTGACCTCACTTGATTTGTTTGGGTATGAGACCAACAATATTTATATTGTAGTGATATGAGAATTCTCGTACTTCAAAATCTGCCCTGGCCCCACTATATAAAAATCCTTACTCTGCTATTAATTTTAAGTTGATAGATAATATTTTAAACTCTATTTTATAACATTTTCGGTTGGTGTTGTCGTACCATAACATTTATGTTCCACGTTAGACTCCGCCCAAACTTCATCCTACGATAACAAACACAAATCTCGTATACAAAAAGGCGATAGATTTGTCGAAAACAGGTAACTAACTGGCTGCCTTTATAAGAGAAGCTAAAAGGAAAAATGAGTTGTCTTTAACGAAAACAAAAATCTTTTTCACATTAACCCATGAACCCCAGTTATCATTTATGCGTTTACGTCCTTATCAAAAAAGTGTCCCCCTCTCTCTCACCACAAAAGACTAACTCTTCTTGTTTGGGTTGCCCAAATCTCTAATCTCAACACAAAATTAATCTCTGACACCGGTGTTGTTTTTTCCGGCAAGGCGGTACCACCGCCGCCTCTCTGTTCACTTAAAACAAAACCTCAAAGCTAAGATAATCATTGATTAAAGCAAAGAGAAATTTTATTAACTGTTCGTTGATTACATCTTTTTTCTTTCTTTTACTGTAACAATGAATAAATTTAAGAATCCCAAGGTAGAAAAAACATGAAAGGACCCAGATTATAACAAAAGGAAAATCATTTCTGAAATGAATAATAAGTGTGTTAGGCTTCCAAAAATCCTGTCATTCTAAGAACTGAATTTCGAACTTGACTCAAATCCCTTCCTTTAAGCGTCCTTCCGTTCCCCGTACAAACCGAAAACGCCATTTTCCCAGCAATTCTCCTCGCTAAAACCACGTGGGGAGGCTCCATTTCCCCGTCGTCGTACTCCTCGAATTCGACGCCTTCGCCGCCGCAACGGAAAGCAGCACCGCCGTGATGATGTTGGATGTTTAAAGGAAGCGAGATGGCGACCGTCTTGTTGTTGGTTTTGTCGGACTTGTAGCTACGTGATGATCCTGGGTTATCGAAGCAGACATCATCATCCTTAACAGCAGCAGAAGCCTCGTCATGTGCGCCGTTATGATTGCTGTTTTGGTCGGAAAACAAAACCTCGGACTCCTGGAATTCTTCTTCAGCCATGAAAAACAAATCTGATTTAGATTTAGATTGAAAGTAATTTGTAGATGAAACAGGGAAAAAGGATGGTGGAATGCAACAGTAGCAGAACATGGAAAAGGAAAGGAACAGAAAGGGTATTTATAAGTAAATCATTATTATTTACAAGAAAACGTCAGTATATAAAATAATTATATAAATATTTATACTTGTTGTTTTTAAAACATTTCGAATTTATTCCATTATTTTATACTCAAATATATGAGTTCGTGTTTGAAATTATAACATTAACGAAATATTTTTTTGGAAAATAGATGACGTAATTAATTTTCCCTTCACATAATATATTTCTTTTTTGCAAGTTTTTGTACTTTAGTGCAAGTTATTTAAAAGTTTCTTGTAGTTTCACGTTTGATAGTGTGATCGTTTTGCTCTGAATGGTCAACTTTTAATGCTAAATGTAAAACCAAATAAAAAACAAAATTTTAAATAAAAATAGAATGATTCTCAACCCAAAAACTAAGTAAAAACCAGAATTCTGATTGATTGAATGTTATTTTTATTTAACTTTAGAATATTTTAAGAATTGATTTTTTTAACATTTTTATAGGTTGTCTTTATTTATTTTATTGTTCGAGAGTAATTCTTTTTAGATCAAATGATTTTGAAGTAAAATATTTCTATGAACGATTAAATTTAAATATTTGAAAAGGAATTTACTGTCATTTCTTACAATCAATATAAAAATATGCTCGTTAGCATAAATTTATTAATACTTGACTGATTTTTGTTTGATTTATTTATTTATTTAGGTTTAGCTTTGTGTCTGTCTTTGTGGTTGTCCAAGTTGAATTCGGCTGCCTGCTTCTCTAATCTGTTCTCTCCTTTTCTTGTGGCCTACGGTTTTTTCCATGTGTAATTACTTCTTCAGCTTTTATTTATTTATTTTGTCTGATTAATAATCGATTATTTATTATATTTCTTTTTTTAAAGTAAGTTTTTTTTTTTAACTTATAAACAACATGGTTATGTCTGTTTAATTTCCTTGTTTTAATTATAATTTTTAGTAGTTTTTTTTTTATTTTTTTATTTAATCATCAGTATTTGGTTTGCTAAATGACTAATTCGAATTACGTTTTACATACACTTGATATAGGGCGATCCTTCTAATGTAATTTATAGTTCTTTTATTTTTTAAAAAGAAAAAAAACATTAATGTAATGTTTAAACTAAATTAAAAATACAAATAATTTCCTTTTAAATTTAACATGTGGAATAAAGTTAATGTCATAGATTAAAGAATATTTAAATATAAAAATTTAATTAAAATAATTGGTGACAATTTGTTATATACTTTAAAAAAATTTAAAATTTTAATTTAAAACCCTATATATATTTAAACAAATTTTGCCCGAGGAAGGGAGAAGAAATTTAATCATAGCGATTATTAAATTCACAATCTAAAAAAATAAAAAATTATTAACTGAGAACCTTTTTAACTATCTACTTTAGAAATTGTTGAGCTATATATATGTGGGATATATAAACATTCATAAATTCAAGGAGAGACACAAGGTCATTAAATGCCCAGCGTTGGGGTGCTACCAAATCAAATTATACATAATAACCAAAGTAAAAAAAAAAAATCTAAAAAGCTCAATTAGTTAGAACTACAATAACGATTAATAAGTTTTAATAATTACGATCATAGTAGATAACTATAGTGCATAAATGAACAAATTGATGATCAGTATATATCCAAAATTAGTCAAGAATAAATCTAAACTTATTTCACATATAATAAAATTTAAACCAAAACAAAATGTAGACCGAAAACTTATACACACTTATATTCCTTCAAATCAATATAATATAATGTCAAACATTTATTTTTATCAAGAAATTAGGTTTCATTAAATAAAAATAAGGAAGAAGGTACAACAAATACAGCACATCCAAATTATAAAAAAAACCTTAAAAAAGTCTATCAAAAATATTCTTGAAGAAAGAAAATTAAAATATATAATATAAAGGATGTGAAAAAATTTGAATATTCCCTTAATTCGAGACTAATTCATCTTGGATTTAGAGTTCAAAAAAGAGAGATTAAAACTAGTGTAGAACAAGCAAAGACAATATATAGAAAGGTGGTCCAATTAAAAAGCAACAATTTGCGATACTGGTTGGGCATTGAATTGGGTACTTGACGTACCTATTTTCTTTTTAAAGAAAATGACCCCTTACCCTGCCTCCACGCATTTCCCCCCGTTGATTCTCAAATGTCGCTCTCTTGAGTCTCTTCTGCTTTGTATTCTTCCTGGATTTTATGTAAAGTTTATGATATTGACTCCAATGATGATTGGAAACTTGAAAAAAATCTTCAATGGGATAAAATAAAAATAAATTCCATCTTCTGTTTACTTACAGAGTAAGAGTAAACCATTAAACTATGAAGGAATTACTGTTTTGGTCATTAATCTTTCAAAAATTACAAAATAATTATTGAATTTATCGATCCGTTACAAAATAATTAATGAACGTTATAAATAGTGTAACAATCAGATTAATTTAACGATAATAGTTTGATAAATTTAATGGTCATATTATAATTTTGTAAGGTCAGTGACCAAAATGATCGTTTTCATACTTTAGTGATTACTTGTGTATTTTACCCAAAAACATAAAATGTGTGATAAATTTTTACATAATACATCTTTTATGTATTATTTTGTTAAAGTTGTGGGTTTGTGAGAGTTTGACTCACGGGAATAGGATTATGCTGGAAGTTGCTTAATTCTGATTAAATTGGTGTTTCAAACTTTGAAATTTAATTTGATGATATATCTAAAAAGTCAAATGTTTTTTTTTAATTCTCTTAACCATTGTAGTTTTGTACCTTTCGGATACAGTGTACATGGGTTTTGAAGAAAAGTATCGAATATAGTTGATATTGTAAAAAAAGCAGTATTTTTTTGAAGGAGAACCAAAAAATTTTATACATGGATACAAGTGATTATACATATTAAGAGTCAAATTTAACAAAAATATAAAAGTAGATTAATAATTTAACAAGTTAATTGAATAGTTAATAATAAATAAATATCGGTTAAAAATATGTTGGTGCAAAAGTTTTGGAAGCATTTTTTTCTTAACTAGTGGTCGAAGTAATGACCACTAAATTAAGTGTTATAAGATAACAACAAATATAATGATCACACAACAAAAATACATTACTGTCGAAATAAAAAAAGATTACAAGAGATTTGTGGAATTAACTTAATATCTAAATATAATCTATAGTGTCTAATTATAGCGTTAGTTAATTTGTTACAAAGGAAATTTGCGTAAAAATAAATGTGTTACAAACTCTAATAGTTTCCAGCTTGACACGAATTCTGAAAGTGCAAGGAGTTCATGACAAAAACTTAAACTTTGATAATAAAAAATGAAATACGAAAAAAATATTCTTCACTTTGACGAACAAGTTCTTCACATCTTCTATAAAATCCATAGAGTCATTTGGATCACGAAAAAATGATTATCAAGGAAAAAACTTTTCTAAAATCTAATATAACATTTGCGTTGAGAGGATTCCGCCATGGCGTAATACACACTACCAACACTAGCGTTTTTCTGAGTTTAATCTATCATTCTGTTAATTTTATTAAGTATTTGACAATTCTTATCATTTAAGACAAAATTACCCCTATAAAAACATATTTCTTCACATATATCCTTCCTTCCTTTCTTACAAAACTTATCATGAAATTCTTTATCTCTCTGCATCGATCTGAAATCCCTACAGAAAAATAAAATTAACTTATCAGAGAATATTATAGTGAATTTCTTTCTAAGCAAGGTTCTATTGTGACGATAACAGAAGAGAAAATAATTAGGATAATATTATATGAGAGAGTACCTACAACTAGCGTGTGTAGTTAGGTTAATGATTCATGTCTCTTGTATTGAGAATATTATAGTCAGTGACAGAGACATGATTACGAGTTGAAGGACAAAGCATAAATATATGAAAGTAAAGACAAATTCACAATTAATCTATTTTTTAAAAAATTATATATATAAATAAAAGCTAAAAAAATTTCTCTGTGTGGGGTGGGAGGAAGAGCCCTTCTACGTTGCCATTTGCTTCCGTTGTAACACCATAATCAGTATTCTATAATAAATACTACTTAGAGTATCATAAAATTAGCTTTATTATTATTATTATTTTATTATTATTTTTTATCCAATCAAATTAAGTACGATTTCAGGCAGCAACCTAACAATTCTTACCTATATATATAACTGTCTAAAACTTGCTTGAAATAAAATCTACCCGGTTACTTAATTTATCTCTATTTGGTTCTTACCTGATTTTAATAATAATATGATTATTCATCATTTATTATAAACATAAACTAGTCTATATATTATTACAAAACATATATATAAACTAGTGTATAACCGGTAAATTTTAATATTTGCATGCCAACTAGAAATATCAAAATACATTAAAGGATGTTGTTACTGATACCGTTAATATTTTCCGAATAGCATGATGCCCGCTCCTCACTCTGATTCCTGTCTTTTACCTACGCGTGAAAATCATCACACGCTAAGTAAATACTTAGTGAGGCAATAATAATATTCGGTGCAAATAACATAACAATAATTAATAATATGTAATTGTTTCAATGCATTTAAATCACTAGATATAACTTACCATCATGATAATCATACATAAATATGACATAAGCCGGGTATATATTTTCCTACCCATATACTTGCCATAATTTTAAGAGTGTACAAACTCTTTAACTCGTGTATCAAATATTTACCGATTTTATAGCCCGATTTTCTTAGCCCGATTTCATAGCCCAAATATAGACCTATCAGGACTCTGGATACACGAGTCGAATATGCACCGAAGTGCTTCCCGCACATTTATAAGGTTGTGCTTACCATAATACATGCACATTTATAAGCCTGTGCTTACCATACACTAGGTGTCCTCTATGTACACTATAGTGTTATCCCGGTTATACAGCGTGCTGCTGGACTCTATGGCATGCCAACTATATCCTGTCCCTCAATTGACTTATTTGGGCATAAATTATGTATTTAATCCATCCATGACAATTTATATCAACATAATTTAACATTTAGCAGTTCACACCCGAATTAACATTCATAGCATACCATCATCAATAACTAGTGATCAATGCATTTGTTTTTAACCTTTGACATATTTAAAATATGTCTAATATATGATCAGTGGCATAAATATCATGCCAATATAGAAACCTGGTAGACTTATCGCAAGTCTTACCGTTGATGTATAAAACATCCATGTATCATGTTATGTATGCATTGCACTCACCTGATGCCTCACTAGAAATATTACTGTCGATTTAACCTTATTCTCGAACTTTTTCCTTATCTTTAGATTTGCTCGTAGTACGATCTTGATCACGGTCACGATCTATAAATCACTGTTTACCAAATACATACATTTCAAAGCGTATGCTAGTATTTATCAAACATAAGTATATATATTAGGAATAAAATTCCTAAAAATAACAATAAAGTGAATTCTTGTAGAATTCATCTCAACTTTCCAAATTATTCAAAATGGTCCCTTGCCATTAAACTTTAAATTCAAGCACTAAACAACATATCCAAATATTCCAAGAATACTTTCAAACTTAACATATAGCTTTCCAATAAATTTCCATTTCAATTCCATATTTTCCTTAATTTGCTATTTGGTCCTAAATACTTAGCAAACTTCTCAAGATGATCCAATTGAATCTTCTAACATAAATTTTCAGCACAATACCTCAACTTTTCAGCATTTACATCTTAATCCCTAAATTTCCTAAAATATGCGAAAAGGTACCTAGAACTTAACAAAGTTCCAAACTAGTCCAAACAACATTTCAAGCCTTGTAACATCATTTTTCCATGATTTCTAACCTTAGGAAAATTTTCCACAAATTTTCCCAATTATTTCCCTAAAAGCCGAATTTGAAGAGTCACTCTAGAAAAATTTCCAAATTAATTCAAGCATGAATTCAACTTCTAAACCTCATATCCAAGCTTCTATAATTATTCCCATAACAAAATCAATCCAAATTCAACTTCCTATTAAAACCCGAACTTTAAACAAATTAGGATTTATCTACTTCCAAGTAGTTTTAATCATCATACAAGCTTGAATATGATTCTACAACAACAACTACATCAAAATCTCATCTTAAAATATCATATATAAACATCTCCTTCATCCAACTAAATCACAAAACTAAAGTTCCAAGCAAGAAAAACATGAATAAATGGTACCAAAAGATAGAGAAATTCATGTAGATTAATTCCATGTTTCATGTTTTCATCCAAAATCCTAGTAATTTGGCTTGAAAAATCAAAAAGAAAATATTTCTTACCTTAGAAGAGGTTCACGACAACTTGAGAAAAATGAAGAAAATATGAGAATTTTCTTGACTTTTCCTTTGTTTTAATTAATGACCATTTGTCTCTACTATAATAAAAATGAATTTAAAATTCATTTTAATGTCTAATGGCCTTTTACCCTTTTAATCCAAAGCTCCATATTAAGCCACATGTTTACGTACCAATCTAAGGGTCCAAAACAATCCAATGAGCTAGTGATTACCAATTTTACTCTTGAAATTTCTCAAAATTACCATATTGCCATTTTTCATCCAACGGCTCATATTTAACATGGAAACCTACTTTAAATCCAGAGGTCCATGTTAAATCCTACCATTTTAATACATGGAAATGACATTTTTAACCTTGCCTTATCATCCTTTAAAATATCTTGAATTTTCGATTCAATTCGATTATCCGAATATTTTTTCAAACTTTATCGCTTTATAGCCAAAAACACAAGCTCCGTACGAAAAATCCGAGTGTCACGAAACGTCATTCTTGGGGGTGAACTATTCATTTATGGGACTAAAATACATAACTTTTGAAAATTACAATTTAGTCCCTAAACTTTTCCAAAGTTTATACTTTGACCACCAAACTTTCAAAATTTTTATTTTGGTCACTAACAAAAAATTTGGGATATTACAATTCTTCCCCCTTAAGAAAATTCATCCTTGAATTTTCCTTACTTGGTTCAAAAAGGAACAGGTACTGCTTTTTCATTGTTTCTTCTGTCTCCCAAATAGCTTCCTCTACCTTGTGATTTCTCCACAAGACTTTAACTAGAGGAATCTTTTTATTCCGTAATTGTTTTCTCCTCGAGCTAAAACTTTTGCAGGTTCTTCGTCATAGGTCAAATCTGATTGAATCTCGATCTCTTCTGGTGTAATAACGTGAGAAGGATCCGATCGATATCTCCGAAGCATGAACACACGAAATACGTCGTGGACCTTACTCAAATCCGATGGTAAAGCTAATTGATACGCCACTGGACCAACCCTCTTTAAGATTTCATAAGGGCCAATATATCTCGGACTAAGCTTCCCTTTTCGTCTAAAGCGTAAAATCTTTTTCCAATGTGAAACCTTTAAAAATACTTTATCTCCAACTTCGAACTCAATGTCCTTTCTTTTAAGATCTGAATATGACTTTTTTCTGTCAGAAGCAGCCTTGAGATTATCTTGAATTATTCTCACATTATTCTCCATCTATTGAATGAGATCTGGTTCGATGATCTTTCGATCCTTCAGCTTGAACCAATTGAACGATGTTCGGCATTTTCTTCCATATAATGCTTCATAAGGTGCCATATTTATATTTGATTGACAACTGTTGTTGTAGGCAAATTCAGCTAATGGAACATATTTTTCCCATGAACCTGTAAAATTAATTATGCATGCTCTAGGCATATCTTCAAGTATCTGGATAGTTCTTTTCGATTGTTCATCTGTTTGGGGATGGAAAGTAGTGCTGAAGTGTAACCGAGTTCCAGTGCTTCATGTAACACACTCCAAAACCTTGAAGTGAATCTTGGATCTCTATCAGAAATGATGGACATAGGAACTCCATGCAATCTAACAATTTCCTTAATATATAACTCTGCCAACTTGTTCAAGGAGTAGTCTGTTCGAACTGGTATGAAATGTGTTGTCTTTGTCAATCAGTCCCCAATTACCCAAATCGAATCTTTCCTACTCGGTGTCAAGGGTAAACCTGTTACAAAATCCATTGTAACTTTTTCCCATTTTCACTATGGAATTGAGATTGGTTGGAGCAATCCCGATGAAACTTGATGTTTTGCCTTAACTTGTTGACAAGTTAAGCATTTAGCCACAAACTCAGAGATAGCTCGTTTCATGCCAGGCCACCAAAATTGACTCTTTACATCTTGATACATTTTGTTGCCTCCTGGATGCATAGTTAAAGGATTGAAATGTGCTTCCGAAAGTATTTCCCTTTTTAGATCCTCATCTTCAGGAATGTACACACGTCCCATGTAGTATAATCATCCATTTGATTTTACTTCAAAGTCTTTAGATTCACCTTGTTCCACTTGCTTCTTCTTTTCCAAGCATTCTTTATCCCTAGCTTGCAACTCTTTAATCCTTTCCATCATAGAAGACTTGATCTAAAGCTCAACCATTATTGCACCATTCTCCTACAATCTTAAATGAGCATTCAATGATCTCAAGGCAGAAAATGTCTTCTGGCTAAGTGCATCTGCTACCACATTAGCCTTTCCCGGATGATAATCAATGATTACGTCGTAGTCCTTGATCAATTATATCCATCTTTTTTGCCTCAAGTTAAGCTCCTTTTGAGACAACAAATATTTCAAACTTTTATGATCAGTGAAGATGTAACATTTTTCACCATATAAATAGTGACGCCAAATCTTCAAAGCGAACACCACTGTAGCCAACTCTAGGTCACGAGTAGGATAATTTCTCTCATGAGTTTTGAGTTGTCGAGAAGCATACTCTACCATCTTACCTTCTTGCATCAATACACATCCCAAACCATTATGGGATGCATCACTATATATGGTGAAATCCTTCCCAGATTTTGGTTGTACCAAGACTGAAGCTTCTGTTAATATATTTTTTTAATTTGTCAAAGCTTTCTTGACACTTTTCTGTCCAAACAAATGGCACATCTTTTCTTAGTAGCTTAGTTATTGGGGCAGCGATCATTGAAAAATCTTTCACGAACCGCCGATAATAACCAGCTAATCCCAAGAAACTTCTCATTTTAGAGACACTTTGCGAAATTTTCCATTCCAATATTGCTTGAACCTTCTTAGGATCAACTCGAATTCATTCCACGAAAACTATGTGTCCAAGAAAAGCTATTTTAGACAGCCAGAATTCACACTTTGACAGCTTTTGTAATACCCCATTCCCGTATTCATAGCTGAATACGAGTCAGAGATATCACAAAACATTTGTAAAACCCTCTACATTTGTAACTCGGTAAAAAATTTGATTCTTCTAAAAATATAACAATATATTTAGTTTCTATTTACAAATGTAGTTAATCACATATAGTTTAAATATAATATTTTAATCTTCAAATCGAGTTTAATTTTAGGCAGCAACTTATTAATTTAATTTGACTTTATATAATAAATGAAACTGCCTAAAAACTGCCTGACTTAAAATTCATCCAGATACCACATAAAATACAAATTCTATCAGAGCAGACATATCATTTTAATATACATGGCAACTAGTAAATATCAAACAACGTCAAAAGACATCTTACTGATACTGATGTACCTGTTATTGATTGATGATGTCCGTTTATGCTTTTTACTCCAACCATTTCTTCTTTCCTACGTGTAAAACAATTACACGCTAAGTATTTACTTAGTGAGGCAATAATTTGAATTCAAGTGCAATTGTCATAATATCAATATTAATGATTAACATTGCATATGATCACCTTACCATTATATGTTCATTAACATAAATAAATATGTATATCAAAGTGATAAGATTAGATCTTACCAATACCATTGCCATTGCATCCGTAAGCTTTAAATTCTTACCAATATCCTTTTCCCATTTCTATCTGCAAGCTTTCAAGCTTATCTTCCTGATTCTTTTTTATTCTTTTCAATTTATTTAGCCTAAGGTATCGAATTAAGAGATTCTATGTACACGAGTCATCCCCACACACCCAACCTTTCTTGGGTATATGCATTATTAGCACTCTATCGGGAGTGCTTAGCACCGAAGTGCTTCTGATACTTATCGGAGTATACAATATATCCCTCATTTAGTTTTTATGAAATTACACCGAAGTGTTTATCACCCGTAGCAAGTCCGTATACTCAAACCATGCATGAGTATACTCCTCAATGAGTATTTATAATATTTGCACTTTACCTGAAGTGCTTAGAATATTTATACAGCTGTTTATGACCTTATGGATATCCAACTATACCATCGGATCTCTATATCATACATTGGGCTTTATTTCATCATTTAAGTCATCAATGGCAACATATATCAAAATATATCAACATTTAATAGTTCTTAGCTGAAATAACATTCATATTATACCATCATTATGAACTAGTGATCAATGTATTTATTTTCAACCTTTGACATATTTAAAATATGTCAAATATATGATCAATGACATAAATATCATGACAATATATAAACCAGGTATACTCATCGCAAGTCCTACCGGCGATGTATGAAACATCCATGTATAATGTTATGTATGCATTGCACTCACCTGGGCCATTTATTAGTATGTCTCACTAAGTCCTTTTTGACCCTTTCATTCATTGTACCTCGAACCTCCCTTGATTCGAACATAACTGAAAACCGAGTTTCGGGGCTTAAATCGAGCTTGGAAAATTTTCTTCTTCTTTCCCCTCTTTCTCTACGTTTCAAGAAATGTTCATCTTTTCACCATTATTTTAAACATATATCTATTAAATGAATATTAAATTCATTTAATGGTAAAATTACAATTTTGCCCTTTTTATCCAATGGTTGATATTGATTTTATCATCAATCAAGGGTCAAGATTTAATCTTCCATTTCCTCTTTCCAAAATTTCCCTTATAACGTTTTAAATATTTCAAAATTACCATTGGGGCCAAATGACCAATTTACCCTCCAACTAGTCTTTATTTACTAGTTTATTTCCAAATTGCCATTCCATTAAAATCTAACTAAATCTAGTTAGAATTCAACCAACCATAAAAAAATATTCATAAAATAACATTTTATGACTTTTCCATAGCTTTTGGATTAGTCTCAAAAATTTCCATTCGATCCAATATACCGATAAATAATCCTTTACTCAGAAATAAACTGTAGGATTCATCTTGAATCAAACTAAAAATATTTCCAACACATGGAAATGACTTTTATAACCTTTCTCTATCATATGGGAAAATTTCAAAATTTTCCAGTTTGATCCGGGTATCCGAATTTCACTTAAACTTTAACTGCGATTTTCCCAATAATCGAAATATTAGATCGAACCAAAATCTTCACATTCGATCCACACCCTTAGGTGATCTATTTACTTATGAAATAAGAACCCTTACTTTTAGGAAATTACAACTTTAGTCCCCAAAATTTTCCAAAGTTTATACTTTAGCCATAAAATTTTCAGAATTTACATTTTGGTCATTAACATTTTAAACTTCAATTCCCATTCCAATTTTCCTTGAAATTCAACCAAACCTTAAGAATACCTTATTCAATTCACTATCTATCACATGATACCTTTAAACCTTGGAAATTTCCTTTTCAAAACCCATAATTAAATAAATCCTAACTTTTGCATTTTTGTCATTTTAGTCACTAAGTTAGCTTTTAAGCTATTATATTAGTACTAAATGACCCTTAATCAACTTAGTAAATTTTAGGTTGTTACAGCTTTGCATAAGCTTATTCTCTCGAAGAATCTAAAGAACTACCCGAAGATGAGTATCATAATAAACCAATATATCATCTATGAATACCGCCACAAACTGATCCAAAAATAGTTGAAATATCCGATTCATCAGATCCATAAAAGCGGCAGGTGCATTTGTAAGTCCAAAAAGCATTACTACAAACTCATAATGCCTATATCGAGTTCTGAAAGTTGTTTTCGGTATATACGCTTCCTTGATCTTCAATTGATGATACCCCGATCGAAAATCAATTTTAGAAAACACCGTTGCTCCTTTAAGTTGATCAAAGAGGTCATCAATCCTTGGTAAATGATATTTATTCTTCACCGTCACTTTATTTAGTTGACGGTAATCCATACATAACCTCATTGATCCATCATTCTTTTTCACAAATAGGAGTGGAGCTCCCCAAGGTGATATACTTGGTCGAATGAAACCTTTATTCAATAATTCTTACAATTGAGCCTTGAACTCTTTGAGTTCTGTAGGAGCCATTCTGTAAGATACTATTGATATTGGTGCGGTTCCAGGAAGCACATCAATACCAAATTCCACCTCTCGATCAGGGGGTAGCCCTGGTAATTCATCCGGAAAAACATCTAGAAATTCTCGTACCATGGGTATATTTTCCAGATCTATCTTTGTCTCCGGAGCATTTATCACATGAGCTAAATAAGCTAAATACTCACATGATAACAACTTTCCAGCAGCTACAGCTGCAATCACACGGCTCAAATAATCATGTCTTTCTCCTTCAAATACTACTTCCGAACCATCTGGTCCTTTTAAGACTACCATTTTTAATCGACATTCAACAGTAGCATCATATGCCGATAGCCAATCCATTCCAAGAATAATTTCAAACTTTTGGAAAGGCAATTCCATAAGATTGGCTTGAAACTCTCTTTCTTGGATCCTTATAGGACACTTTTTACATATTCGAACTACTTTGGCGTTTTGTCCTAGGGGATTAGTAGCAACTACCTCATTTGAAATTGGTTCTACTGGTATATTAATTTCAAATACTACTTTAGAACTAACATACGAATAGGTAAAACCCGGATCAATTAATACAAGAATAGATCTACCAAAGAGTTCGATCATACATGCTACGATCTCTGAATCCTCACGATCATGTGCAGTCTTGATATTGTATACTCGAGCAGCACCCTTGGTTTCCCGACCAGATATGGTTGTGGATACTCCTGGTTTGTCACCTTTATTTTCTCTGTTTTTCTGGGACGCTGCAACTAACCGATCAGAATGAAGCTTTGGGCACTTTCTTTTGAAATGACCGGCTTGCCCACAATAATAACAGTCTCCACCAGTAAACCAGCATTGACTAGAATGCCTCTGTCCACAATGTTCATATTCTGGAGGATGATGAAATTTGGAACCCTGAGTACCCGCAGTAACAACCTGAGTTTGTTTAAATTTCCCTCTTGAAAATCTCTTTTCAACAGAAGAAACTGATGATGCCTGGCTTTGCTGTGTAAAACTTTTACTGCATTTGAATGATGACGCAACAAAAGAACTTCCCGGTCTTTTTCATGACTGGACCTGTTTTTCTGCTTTTTCCTCAAGATCCACTTTTTCTATAGCCTTTGCTCGATTCACAGCCTCTTGGAAAGTGGTAAAATTGCGGGAAACCAATACTCTCTCATACTGAGAGTCTAACCCAGCTATAAATTTATCGATCCTGGATTTTTCAGTTGGAAGGAACTCTTCTGCAAACCGGCTCAGTCGATTGAATTCACATTCGTATTCATAGACCGTCCTGCCCAACTGCTTCAAATCCAGGAACTGTCGCCTCATTTCCTCAATGAACAGGTCCCCAATATACTTTTCTTTAAATTCTTACTAAAAGAATTCCCATGTAACATGTTCTGGAGGAACCCGTGCAGTGACTACATTCCACCACACACTTGCTTGTTCCATCAAAAGAGATACCACTCCTTCCAGCTTTTCTTGTTCATCACAAGGAATCATACTCAACATGATCTTAATATCATTTAACTAATAGTCTGCAGCCAGAGAATCAGCATCAGTGTCACCTTTAAATTCTGGTGCTTTCATTTTCCTTAACTCCTTTGGAACTGATACTGTTGCTCGCCGATTTATGATAACATCCAAGGCTTGAAGAAATAAGCCTTGATCTTACACATGCATATTTCTCTGTTCCTGAACTACTGGCTCCACATTCTGCTGTACTTGAGGTGGATTCTGATACACCTTATTACTTCCACTCTGAGCAGACATATCTTGCTCAAATGCCTGACGAGATACCCGATGATCTGACATCTATTAATGTCACAATCATCCTTTATAAGTAAGGAGTAACAACATTAATTACTAGGCATCCAATAATATTCATACAAATATCAGAAATCTTGACATCCTAGTGGCATGTATATAATTACAACTATTTATATTCTCGAATTATGTCCAGAACCGACTAAACCTGTAGCTCTAATACCAATAAATGTAACACCCTAATCGGTATTCTATAATAAATACTACTTAGAGTATCACACAATTAAATTAAATTTTATTTTTATTATTATTATTTTATCCAATCGAATTAAGTACGATTTCATGCAGCAACCTAACAATTCTTACCTATAATATATATATATATATATAATATAACCTCCTAAAAACTACCTGAAATAAAAATCTACCCGGTTACTTAATTTATCTCTATTTGGTTATTACCCGATTTTAATTATAATATGATTATTCATCATTTATTATAAACATAAACTAGTCTATATATTATTACAAAACATATATATAAACTAGTGTATAACCGGTAAATTTTAATATTTACATGCCACCTAGAAATATCAAAATACATCAAAGGATGTTGTTACTGATACCGCTAATATTTTCCGAATAGCAAGATGCCCACTCCTCACTCTGATTCCTATCTTTTAACTACGCGTGAAAACCATCACACGATAAGTATATACTTAGTGAGGTAATAATAGTATTCGATGCAAATAACATAACAATAATTAATATGTAATTGTTTCCATGCATTTAAATCACTAGATATAACTTACCATCATGATAACCATATATAAATATGATATAAGCCGGGTATATATTTTCCTACCCATATACTTGCCATAATTTTAAGAGTGTACAAACTCTTTAATCCGTGTATCAAATATTTACCGATTTTATAGCCCGATTTCACAGCCCAAATATAGACATATGAGGACCCTGGATACACGAGTCAAATATGCACCGAAGTGCTTCCCGCACATTTATAAGGTTGTGCTTACCATAATACCCGCACATTTTTAAGGTTGTGCTTACCATACACTAAGTGTCCTCTATGTACATTATAGTGCTATCCCGGTTATGCAGTGTGCTGCTGGACTCTATGGCATGCCAACTATATCATGTCCCTTAATTGACTTATTTGGGCATAAATTATGTATTTAATCCATCCATAGCAATGCATATCAACATAATTTAACATTTAGCAGTTCACACCCGAATTAACATTCATAGCATACCATCATCAATAACTAGTGATCAATGATTTGTTTTTAACCTTTGACATATTTAAAATATGTCAAATATATGACCAGTGACATAAATGTCATGCCGATATAGAAACCCGGTAGACTTATCGCAAGTCTTACCGTTGATGTATAAAACATCCATGTATCATGTTATGTATGCATTGCACTCACCTGATGCCTCACTAGAAATATTACTGTCGATTTAACCTTATTCCCGAACTTTTTCCTTATCTTTAGATTTGCTCGTAGTACGATCTTGATCACGGTCACGATCTATAAATCATCATTTACCGAATGCATACATTTCAAAGCGTATGTTAGTATTTATCTAACATAAGTGTATATATTGGGAATAAAATTCCTAAAAACAACAATAAAGTGAATTCTTGTAGAATTCATCTCAACTTTCCAAATTATTCAAAATGGTCCCCTGCCATTAAACTTTAAATTCAAGCACTAAACAACATATCCAAGTATTCCAAGAATACTTTCAAACTTAACATATAGCTTTCCAATAAATTTCCATTTCAATTCCATATTTTCCTTAATTTGCTATTTGGTCCTCAATACTTAGCAAACTTCTCAAAATGATCCAATTGAATCTTCTAACATAAATTTTCAGCACAATACCTCAACTTTTCAGCATTTACATCTTAATCCCTAAATTTCCTAAATATACAAAAAGGTCCCTAGAACTTAACAAAGTTCCAAACTAGTCCAAACAACATTTCAAGCCTTGTAACATCATTTTTCCATGATTTCTAACCTTAGGAAAATTTTCCACAAATTTTCCCAATTATTTCCCTAAAAGCCGAATTTGAAGAGTCACCTAGAAAATTTTCCAACTTAATTCAAGCATGAATTCAACTTCTAAACCTCATATCCAAGCTTCTATAATTATTCCCATAACAAAATCAATCCAAATTCAACTTCCTATTAAAACCCGAACTTTAAACAAATTAGGATTTATCTACTTCCAAGTAGTTTTAATCATCATACAAGCTTGGATATGATTCTACAACAACAACTACATCAAAATCTCATCTTAAAATATCATATATAAAATCCCCTTCATCCAACTAAATCACAAAACTAAAGTTTCAAGCAAGGAAAGCATGAATAAATGGTACCACAATATAGAGAATTTCATGTAGATTAATTCTATGTTTCATGCTTTCATCCAAAATCCTAGTAATTTGGCTTGAAAAATCAAAAAGAAAATATTTCTTACCTTAGAAGAGGTTCACGGCAGCTTGAGAAAAATGAAGAAAATATGAGAATTTTCTTGACTTTTTCTTTCTTTTAATTAATGACCATTTGTCTCTACTATAATAAAAATGAATTTAAAATTCATTTTAATGTTTAATGACCTTTTTACCCTTGTAATCCAAAGCTCCATATTAAGCCACATGTTTACCCACCAATCCAAGGGTCCAAAACAATCCAAGGAGTTAGTGATTACCAACTTTACCCTTGGAATTTCTCAAAATTACCATCTTGCCATTTTTCATCCAATGGCTCATATTTAACATGAAAACCTACTTTAAATTCAATGGGTCCATGTTAAATCCTACAATTTTAAGACATGGAAATGACATTTTTAACCTTGTCTTATCGTCCTTTAAAATATCTTGAATTTTTGATTCGATCCGATTATCCGAATATTTTTCCAAACTTTATCGCTTTATAGCAAAAAACACAGGATCCGTACGAAAAATCCGAGTGTCACAAAAGCGTCATTCTTGGGGGTGAACTATTCATTTACGAGACTAAAATACATAACTTTTGAAAATTACAATTTAGTCCTTGAACTTTTCCAAAGTTTATACTTTGACCATCAAACTTTCAAAATTTTCATTTTTGTCACTAACCAAAAATTTGGGATATTACATTCGTCCTTGATTATAGTAGATTTTTTTTCGAGCAATGCTCTACAGAGGTAAGATCGTTGATCGATTTGAATTGTCTAAATAAACTTTTTTTTGTTCGTTTTTAATTTTGATTTTTGCATAGGTTCACTCAGTACCAATTGAATTGAGCATAGCCATGCATAACTACACCAACAATCGATCTCAGAGGCTAATCCAAATGTATTTAAACTTGATCCTAGCGTAGTTTATACCAATGAAGGAAGCATATTCAATCACCGAAATCTCGTGTTAATAAAACCAAATATGAGTATTAGAAAGGACTTATGCGTATGTTGTTGAAGTCCAAAGATGAGTGGAACTAGATAGCTAATGCCATTGAAAGAAATCCTCATACACATAAAGTTGATGGTGAAATCATTCTAAAGCTTGTGGAAAAATAGATCAAATTTGAGGTAAAAACTACTACTCATAATTTAAAGGCGTTGAATTTTATTTTTGGTGGCGTTGATTAGTAGGAGTTTCAATGAATATCCGAATTATGTGCACAAGCTTACCAAAATGATATTTAAAAAAAAAAGATGTACACAAAAATATCATCTTACTACACACAAATTGATCAAATTAACTAAATTAATAACAATCAAACTCAAAATTCATAGAATTATCAAAGTAAAAACATCTAAATTACGTTATCAATCGCCAAGGACGAAAAACTCTTGAAATATTTTTAAAAGATATATTAATTGTTTTTCCTCCCAAAATTTGGAGAATTAACTTTTAGTCCTTTGAATTTTTTTTTAATTTAGGTCCTTCAAAAAATTTAAAAATATTAATATATTTCAAAAGTTTGAACATTTTTAAAAACTTTAAAATTTCTCATTAAATCTCAAAATTTTTAATTTTTTTTTTAAAACTTTAGATCTAAAAATTCTTTAAAAACTTATGGTTAGATTATTTCAACGAAAGTCTTTAGCGGTAGATTATTTTTCAAATGACTGGATCAAATGTTTTTTATTATCTAAATAGCCCTTTTTATTATTAGGCCGAGTGGAAATATATTAAAAACTTTTGGCCCAACATTAAATTTGAATCCATCAAAAAGGGCTAACTCAAGCAAATGTTAAAAAAGACTTAAAATATGTACTTGGTTTCTGAACTTTTCAATTATCTCAATTTATATCTATTTTTTTTGTTTTTGTTTTAATATAGTACTTGAACTTTTATTTCCTCAATTATTTTGATACCTATCATTAACGCTGTTGAGTTCAATAACGTGACAATGATGATTATATCGCATGACATCATCATCCAAAAATTAATAAAAAATTAATAATGGAAAAAATATCAAAATAGTTCTATAAAATATAAGAAATATATGAAATTTAGTAAAAATTAGAAAATACATTTAAATATCCTAACAAAACTATAACATTTAAAAAATGTGTACTTTTGATAAAAAATAATTATAGGATATATAAATGTCTAAAAAATAAAATATATATTTTTAATAAAATAAAAATTAAAAAGTATTATTTTGTAAGATATATATTATTTCATAAATAGAATATTTTAATTTAAAAATTCTAAAAAATTTTGAAAAAAATATTTATATACATTCTTAAAATATTTACAAAATTCAAAATATATAATAAATTCAAAAGAAAATTTAAACTATAAAATATATAAATATATTCATTTAAAATAAAATATTAAATATCTATATCTATATATATATATAAATTTATAAAAATAAGAAACAAAAACATTAAAAAATAAATCTAATAAAGTCAAATTGATCAACGCTTGATTAATGTTGGTCAACACCGTTCAATGGACAGTCAACGATAGTAAAAAATAAGATTAAATATTTTATAAATTTTTTTGAATAAATTTTATTTGATGTTTCACAATTTCGTACTGCAAGACTTAATTTGTTCATGTGAAAATACATTAAAATATGCTGGCCCAATCATAAAATATTAAATATCTATACCTAATGATTTGCATTTGATAAGTGGAAACCACGGTTTCCATTGACTGCATCTTTACATTGATTGTGTTCCTAAACCCATATAAAATCAAAATTATTCAAAACTTAAAACTAAGGACTAAAATAAAACTAGTATTTCTTGGCCTAAAAAGGGGAAGTCTAAAGATCAATAAAAACTAAGGTAAATATACTGCCATGGGACTTCTTACATGATAGTAACCATCGTCCCAACTATAAAAACCAAACACATACTCAGATTTGGTCACTGTGGGATCATTTGTAGGTGACACTGTAATGGTGAAACTCAGCTTCTGTCCTATTCGTTTGAACGGCAAAATACTCGGCGTCGCCTTTACACGAACACTTAACGGCGGTTTCGCGGAGAAGAAATATGTGCTCTTCGGTCTCCCAATATTTGTGACTGTCCTCCTAATGGTGAAGGTGGTATTAAGGTTGGTAATTGCGAAAGATGGATAATTAAGGGTGAGAGTTGAAGGTGGGTTAGCCGGGCACTTGAATGTAGAGCCAAGTTCAATTAGGGAATTTGGACCAGCAGTGCAGAGATAGAGAAGGTAGTCGTTGTACGTCGCATCGTAAATTAGGCCAGGATCGACTGCCTTAGTTGGCCGGAAATGGCCTGCACCGAATTGGAAGGGAGTTGCATCGTTGCCGTTGGCATCTGTAATTGGCTCGCCTAAACTGTTGGTTATTGCGGCTGTGACGGTGAAATGAGATCATTACTAATGAGACCAAATCAACCGGCCATGTAGCTATAAGTGAAACTTGTGTTACCTGTAGTCATGAGAGCCGACTTGATAGCAGCAACACTCCAATGGGGGTGTATGGCCTTGAGAAGTGCAGCCGCACCAGAGACATGGGGGCAAGACATGGAAGTTCCAGAGTATATGTTATATTTCACCGATCTGTGATCCTCCGGCAGCTTCGATGGAGACGATGCTTCACTCCATGCTGCCAAAATATTAATTCCTGGTGCCGTTATATCAGGCTATAATCACAAGACAAGTTAGAAGCTGGCAAACAACCAAAGCCTAAACATCACAGATAACAAATTCACATAGTACCTTTAGAATGTTAGGATCAACCACATTTGGACCACGACTGGTGAATCCAGCCATGGAGGGAGCTGGCTTGTAGTGCAATACTGTCCTGCCTGGACTGATCTTCGCCATCGGGTTCTTTGTAGAATTGATATATTCAAGAACCTTAATGCCACCATCGTAGCTCAAAGTAGTTGCAGGAAGAAAATGAGCGTCGCATGCTATTTCATTTCCATTTGCAATGGTGTTGGCTAAGACCATACCGACGCCTCCAGCTCTTTTCACTTCCATGCCTTTACCTACTCTCAAACCGGCCCCTCTCGCGCACACCACAATCTTCCCTTTCGTCTTGGTCGGGTCAAGTGAACCGGGAAGGCATTGCCTAAAATAACATTGTCCCCATTTATTCAAATGAGATAATTAACATTGTGAGGAGCAAATATGTATAAACAAAGGGAAAGAAACTTACCCTGTTAGGTTTTGAGCCACACCAGGGACAACTACATCTCCTGCATAGACTAATGGGTACATCTTCTTCATCTTGTATGGTGTAACACTTTGTCCCTGTTAAATTAAACCATAATTCAGAAACATTAATATAAATCTCTTGAAATGAAAACTATAGTGATTTTAATGTATGATTTGATTGTATCTTACAATGATTTTCATTCCATTGCCTAGCTTAACGGGTGCCAAAAATGCACGGTCGACACTGCTAGCACCGACCGTAATAATCCACGGGGAAGTGTTCGACAATGTCCCAGGAGCCGGACCACTGTTCCCAGCACTGCATACAACGAGGATGTTGCGCTTGGAAGCCTCTAAGGCAGCGAGACCGATTGCATCATTTTCAAAAGCTAAAGGTTGAGTGGATCCAATGGAGACGCTAAGTATGTCAACCCCATCAGCTATGGCATCATCCAAAGCTGCAAACATATCCGCAGAGAAACAAATGTTCCCATCCGCTTTCACTTGGTTAGGGATTGCCCAGCAGGCCTTGTATATGGCAAGGCGAGCCAAAGGCGCCCCGCCCGAAGCCGTACCTTTCGCGAACCCACCGAAGGCGGCAGCATCGTCAACTTGTCGTCCTCCCGCTGTGGATGCAGTGTGCGTTCCGTGGCCATCCATGTCTCTCGGTGAGAGGAAGTCCTCCGTCGCATTTACCGATCCGTAATGAGCCTCGAAACCCCTTACATAGTATCGAGCTCCAATTATCTTCCTGTGTCAACAAAATTAATCAACTGAATCAAAATTTTTACATATGAACATTAAATTAACCTTCATTCTGTTAATTTAGTTACAATCAAATAATTCAGGCTGAGCAGGACTAGGTACCACCAAAGAAACAAACAAAATGGACTGACCCCAATGGCTGGAGCACTGTATCAATGATCACATGATAGTAAGAAAAAAACAAAAGCAATAAACGAGTCAGAATTGGTATCTTGTTTTGGGTGAAATGGAC
The DNA here is from genome assembly GCA_019671005.1 of Hibiscus mutabilis. Classification (NCBI taxonomy): domain Eukaryota; kingdom Viridiplantae; phylum Streptophyta; class Magnoliopsida; order Malvales; family Malvaceae; genus Hibiscus; species Hibiscus mutabilis. The sequence continues at coordinate 14,214,212 of CM033756.1, read as the reverse complement.
AACCAAACTGGGGACTCATCGATGCAATTTCTTGACAAAACGACATCGTTCCAATATTCTAGAGAGGACATCCGGCATGTGCATACAGGTTAAGGCTAGGCTGCTGGCTCAAATTACCTTTGAAAATGTCTTGTCATTTGGAAAATGAACAAGTACTTTTTATTTAATTATAGAACCTTGTTGTACCTATAAATCCAAAGCAAAAGGGTCCTCCATTTACCAAAGATAATTGGGCTTATTAGGAAACATTTTCGGATCGTATTCATGAGATTTTGACGGATGAACAATCGAAAAAGGAAATACTCTTTGTGCAATGAATTTACAAACCAAATAATACTAAACTTGGTACATAAAAATTTAAATAAACATAAAACAAATACATGAATTATTGGATATACTTACTTGTTACAATTGGATGAGTTAAAAGCGACACCTTCTTGGCAGATTCCTTTCCATGATTTTGGGACGGGATCCATTCCCTCGTCACTGAAGCTCGGTGATTCCGGCCATACACCTAAATGAAAAATAAGATTATATATATTGGTAATGAAATTCTTACTAGGAAGTTATTCAAACACAACAAAAGCAATAAATGCCCAAGTCAGTCACATGAATGTGCAAAATCTGGATAAATCAGGACAAAGTATTAGGGAACAAGAAGGAAAAATAAAAAAAAAGGTGTTCGAATTCATATGAAAATTTTACCGCTATCCATTACTCCAATAATGATATTTTTGCCATATTTAGCTCTTGACAACAAGTTTTCTCTTCCCATCTGAAGTTTTTTCCATGAATGGCTATCTCCTTCATCTAGCCCTACGAATTCCCATGACCTTGTTGTCTGCACCGAGTACTTTCCATGTGAAGGAAACACTGATAAAACCTCCTCCATTTCTGTGAAGAAATCAAAGCATTGTTAGGTATAAATTTACGAGGGGAAGATGAAGCTAATCAGTTTACCAGAGAGCTTGGAGGCTTCATCTGGTGTAAGCTTTGCAGCAAAGCCATTGATGCTGTATTTGTAGCTGTAAAGAAGGGAAGATTTAGCATCTTCTTCGGATTCTTTCACTGACTGTAAATACGAAAGATGGAAATTCTCATTCTCATGCAAAACTTTCTCCCCATTGCTGTGTTGGCCGAAGTAAACTATATACACCTACACAGACAACAAATACAGATATATTTTATATGAAAATTAGCATTCCAAGAGTGAACTTTACTGCAGAAATCTGACGAAGAAGAAGCAGAAAAAGAAAAAACTACTTTATTGTCAACAGATGAGGCCAAGATTGGAACGAGAATCAAGAGAAGAAAGAAACAAGAGAGAGTAATCTTCATGGCGAATGATACTAATACACTATGAAGAGATAAGGTAGGTATTTATAAGCGTATAGAAGAACAGTTTCAACTGGTAATTACAATGTTTGCGGATAAATATGGGGAATTAATGAAATTGATAGAATAAAATAAAGTAAAGCATATTCTGAATTAAAACGTAAATTCTACCATCTTAATCTCAAAAGTTATTAATTAATTAAGTAATTAATTATAAGGGGGCTACTTAGAGATGGAAGTAATTCGCAACTCTAATTGTACGCAGGTCAACTCATGAGTGTGTGCAGCAAAGCCAACTATTTGTTTAGGTTCGGCAACCATTAATTAATTATTTTTTGTACATGCCTCCTAAAAATTGGATGTGTTATAGTATTAATTTTAGTGAATTACAAATTCATAAACATTAGGAAAATTATTAGCATATATTTATTTATTTGATTAAATAGTGAGGTATTACATTCCTATGTCAGAATTTTAACCCTTATAAGATAGAATAAGATGAACATTCTCAGCCACTAAACCAATTAGTGGATTTCACATTTTTTTTATTTATTGACTATATATAATTGGATTTCAAATTTTTGGTATTTTATTAGTTTTTTAATGAAAGTATAAGAATAAGTGTCGATCATAATAAAAATATTACCTTTTGATCTATTTGATTAAATATGTTTATCTGATGATAAATTAAACAATCTAAAGTATATTATTTTATCTTCAAAGTTTTGATTTTTCATTAAATTTAAATATGAATAGGTGATCAAACATCCCCTTTGAGAATTTTAAAGTTTTAAGTTCAAATCTCATAAGGTTTCTTAAGATTTATTTTGATTTAATTTATAATATCAAGCCTAAAAGAATTATTAAGAAAGTGCTTTATATTCATTAAAAAACTTTAAATTAAAAGAAAATATACGAAACAATCTTGATTTGGATAACTCAAAATAATAAACGAAATAATAATTTTATTTAAATAAGTTTAAATCCTTAAATGTTTCACCTAGTATGTATTAATCTTTAAAGTAATTAATTAATTTAGATTTGAAAGAAAACAATTCAATTAATTTCCATTAAAATCCACCTCATTGGATTTTTTTGTGCTAAAAAATTTCCATTAAAATAACAAAAATATTTAAAATAATTAATTAATTTAGATTTGAAAGAAAAAAAATCCAATCTTTAAAGTACATATCATGCTACTCAATTTGTTTATTGTTCATAGACAAATATACTTGATGTGATACACTTTAAGTTAGAGTATGAAACCTTATTGACGTAGATTAATTATTATTCAAGTTTAACAACTTTTTATCCATTTAATATTTATTTTTTGGGTAAATTACATCTAAGGTCACTCAACTATGAGTTTAGTAATAAAGAAGTCAAAATTTTCATCTAAAAGTTACAAACATACAACTCAATTAAAAAAATGTTACAAACACGTAACTTAATTGAAAAAATGTTATAAACATGTCACTCCATTTACAAATAGGCCACTCAATTAAAAAATGTTACAAACATGTCACTCAATTAACACATTGTTACAAACAAGTCATTTTTCTTCTCATACAACATGGTATTATAATAATTTAATAATAACTTGTTGCTGCTTTTATGACAGAATGTAGTTATTGAAATACTGATTTGATTTGATGAACTTGTTTGCATTGACAATATCACAAAAAGACTAAATTGATGATTTTTTAAATATAAAAATATATTTATTGAATTGTTTCGAATTATGACAAAATTAATAAATGTATAAATTTTTGGGACTAACAATGTTATTATACAAAGAAAAGTGACATATTTGTAAGTAGAATGACATATTTGTAATTATAACAATATGTTAATTAAATGACTTATTTATAAGAATATGTTAATTGAGTAATATATTTATAATAATATATTAATTAAGTGGCATATTTATAACTTTTATAAAAATAATATTTGTTATAAAACATATAATTAAATGAACTTGCGTGTAGTTTACCTTATTTTTTTAACCAAGAGCTATCGGAGGATTTGACCCTTGCTAGATTAAAGTTAGTATTATTTTTTAATTTAAAGAATACAAGAAAAGCATAATACTGGTTTTTCGTTCTAAAAAGTTTTAGGTCATGATTGGTAAATAACGGTTTAAGCTAAAATTAGAAGTTTGAGTTAAAATTAAAGATTTGATTGATCAAATTTACTAATTTGAATGTTTGGTGAATAGCAGATTAGGATAACGGACTGGGTTGAAACCTCTAATTTTGAAAAATATGTTAATAGGAGCTTTTTAAAAATTAGAGATTTTGATATTCGAGTTATAAAGAGACTTCTACCCTTAGCAATTATAAAAAATCTCCAAATAACCTAAATTTAACCTTTCTTATTTTAATTGTCCACCCTCACGTATTTACATTGTGACATTTGTAAACTAATGTTTTTTGTTTTTCTTATTTATTCTCACACGTTTATATTTGTATTTAAATTTAATAATTAATTAAATTATATTAAAAATACTTATATAAATAATAAATTAATATATAGATCATTCAAATATGTTTAGTAATGTTATATTAAAATTTTATTTTTTATAATCTAATTAATATTAATAGATACAAAATATTGATAACTAATAATTTATTCAAATAAGTATCGAATATAATCATGTCCTTATATATTATTTTGCTTGTTTAAATAATCAAACAGCTATCAACTATCAGTTAATTTTACCAAAAACTTTTATAGAATCAGCTATATAATCCTAGTCAAATCATCTAATGCTATAAACTACCAGCTATTAGCTAATGTAATCTGTTATCATCTATAAACTATCCGCTAATTGCCAAACAAGACTTTATTTTTTTTCTTTATTATTCCTTTACCATTTGATTCCGCGTAAAGAATTTGACAGAAATTTTGCCTTAGCTATCAACATCCTACCTTTTCTTTTTAAAAAATAATGATAAACTAATTGATTATGTGAATGGAATATCCCAATCCACTGACAGAGATTATGAAATTAATATACATATCATTAATTTTTTAAATAAATAATTTTAATACAAAGCCGATAGTATCTAAATCTTTCCCTGCCCGTAAATTGGAGGGATATTAAACGCTTAAGCATGTTTGATCTCATATCTTTTTGTATATTATACTAACAACAATACGAATTAAATTAAACTTAATCGGTCATAACATCAATAATTAAAATAGGTAGTTATATAACATGCTAAAGGGATTAAAGAACTTAATTCCGTTTCAAATATAAACTCAATCTTCATGGAGTCCGTCTTTGTCAGTGCAAAAGGTGGCGCATTATCAAATCCATTTGTGCATCTTCTGATTATCACAAGAATGTTAACTTAAACTACATCTCCCTTTCACCCTTTAATATTGTCTTGTACTTGTTTGTTTTTCTAACTTTTTCAAGTCCTTCCAAACTCTAGCTTTCAAGTTTTAGCCCACAAAATTTCATTGTTGACATTTCTCTGGCTTGCTTTTTAGGTGCATGACCACTTTTAATTTTGGTACATTACCTATAGTTAGTATTGCATGGCCATTTCGTTAGGCATATTAAGCGCAGGCAACTGAATTGCGTGCAATTTTGCAGATCAAATTAGTCAAAATTATGGGCAGATTTTGGGATTGATTCTAGCTTTTAAGGCCCTCTCTACAACATAGCTTTGCCATACCCTTCTCAGTGCCGACTTTGCTTACCTTCTTTTGCCCCATTGCCATTGATACTGATGGTAAGCAAGTTGAAAATATATATATATATATATATATTATTAATAATAAAATTATTGCAACATCGGTGCTGATTAATCCTTTTTTAGTATATTCAAATTTGGGAGAGAATATCCAATGCCAATTGATCTAGTAAGACGAGATTTTTTAAGCAAGGTTAGAATTTTGAATCTTGATATCCTGAATAAAATAAATTGAATTTGGATGATTGTTTTCATAATGAGCATTTACAATATTTGATCCGAATTAATCAAGCAATAAATTGGATATCAATGATTATAATTTTTTATAAAGAATTATTATAAAAATTGAGAATGAAGTGGTTTTAATTTTCTCATTGATGCGAACTTGGACTTAAATTTTGTGACCAATTAATCTTGGTCAAATTGTATGAAAGGTTTCTTTATTTTTTTTCCGTTTTACTTTTCGAAACGGGTACATTTAGTCTCAATATCAACTTTTTAGTATATGATAACTTTTTGGGTAAACTACTGGAATGGTCACTTATGTTTAGTAAATGTACATTTTTAGTCATCAATTTTTAAAATTGACCGTTATGATCACTTACGTTTTTGTTGTGTAAACTTAAGGTCACTCGAAAGCTAGTTTCTGTTAAGTGTTGTTAAATGGGCAACGTGACAATTATAAAAATTTGTATAATAGTACATTTAACTCTCCATATTTACACATTCAATTAATTTAGTCATAATTTAAAATAAATTATTTATTTTATCCTCATTATTCATTCTTTCAATTTGATTCTATTTTATATTAAAAATAATCTAGTATTTTTTCTCCAACCAGAGAAGAAGAGAAGGGCAATGGCCTGGGCATCATATATAATAGTATAGGGTATATAATATATTGATGCCAATTAAATCATATAATAGGCTTTAGCCTAGTGGTTAAGTGCATGTGCATTATTTAACCACACCCAAGTTTGATTCACCTAAACCCAATTTTTGTAATTATAATTTATTTCAAATATAAAATAAGATCAAATTGAAAGAATGTCTAAATATGAGGCTAAAATTATTTATTTTAAATTAAGACTAAATTAATAGAATGAGTAAATATGGAGGGTTAAGCGTGCTATTACACAAATTTTTGTAACTGTCGCGTCACCCATTTAACGACACTTAATATAAACTAGTGTTCGAGTGACCATGAGTTTACACAACGAAAACGCAAGTGACCATTCCAGTAGTTTATCCTATTTTTTTAATAGTCTTAAGGTTACAAGATAATATATGTTCATACATAATCTAAACCCTTTGACAAAAGCACATACCCCTTGCAGACAAAGTAATTTGAACCCGAGTCTCTTAAGAGGAACATTATTCTCTTTTCCACTTAGACCACTTGTTGGGTTTAATATTTATTTTTAAATTTAGAATAACCATCGTAAATAAATTTTGAATTTCGATAAACCCCAATGGATTAGTACTAATTCTTTTATGTACTCAGCCTAATTAATTGTATTTTTTCTAAACTTTAAGGTAGTTTGTAAACTTAACATCCAGAGAAGAGAAGGGCATCTTATATTAAGAGCTTGGTGTAGATTTTTGCTTTAGAATCAGTAAAATAAACTTTATGACTTTCATTTATTATCACCCAGAAAGAATAAATAATTTGCACCCAAATAAATTCATGTATGAAGGAATAAATAATTTATACCCAATAAATTCATGTATGAATGAATAAAGGGGATTTTTTTTTTGCTTTTTCTGAATTGATTTATAAGCAGTTTTGTGGTCGAACTATATCGAATGCTTCCCCATGAACATTGGTACAAGACGACTCAGCATCTTTCTTCAGATATGTCAAATTTACATTTTGCAGTCTTATTCCGGTGCATGGATTCTTGGCACTGCAATCAAATTTTATAGCTACCGGCGTCGACGATGTTCCTCGGATACCTTCGTATACAATATCTGTAACTTTTTACACCGATACCTACAATCATTACAACATATTCAAGAAGTGATTATTCCAACCATTTACGGTGACATAAACCCGAAATAAATAGAAACCGAAGATGCAGAATTTTGAATTAATATTATACTGACAATGTTTCATACCTGGTTAGGACAATTTAGATTGTGTGGGCAATAATTCTGATCAATTACAATGGGATTTTGTACATTTACCATCAGAGAATCCATAAACCGAACCCCTTGAACAAATCCAGAACTGGGCCTGGCCCATGACTTGATCCTCAGCCCGTTCTGAGTGCCCAAAAAGATTGTCTTTTTCACCGTCACATTCTGGACCCCTTCCTCTTTCAAATCTTTAGCTAAGCTGCCGATGCTGTGGAGAGCAAACCAAGCAATTATATCATTTAAAAAGGAAAAAAAATCATGGTTTGGGAAATTAGTAAGACTACTTGGAGTTGGGGAATACAATGAAAATATGAAATGAAATAATAGTAGATGAAAAGACCTAATGCCATGACCGGGACCGCAAGTGACTTGCTCGATCCATAAATTCTTGGTACCGGGGCCAATGGAGACGCAGTCATCCCCCGTTTTAATGGAGCATTTTATGATGTTCACGTTTTTGGATAACTGCACGTGGATGCCATCGGTGTTGGGACTATTACCGGCGGCGATGATCCTTACCCCTTGGACATGCACGTTTTCACATCCATTGATCACGATGTGAAACATTTGGCTATTCAAGGACATCAATCTATGGATCCTGATGTTTTTGGAGTTGGTAAAGCTTAATGTCTGCTCTCGCACACAAATGAAAATCACCAAGTCAATTTAACGAGATACCATATTGAAGTTCTGCTCAGAATGGCAAACGAATTCAAAATAGGATATTGAAAATAGTACCGTGGCTCCGGCAGGACAGTTGGTGTGGGAAGCTTTGCAAGCCCAGAGAGACGGTCCTTGGGCATCAAGTGCACCACCACTGATAGACACGCCGTTCACTCCTTCAAAGCGGATCCAGTCGGTGGATTTTCCGAGTACTCGATAGTCTAGAGGGGCGACCAGGGTGCCATCGATGCTGATAGTGATTCGGGGGCTTTTGCAGGCACCTCGGAATGCCATAGCACCAACCAAATACCGGCCTTTGGGTATATATATGATGATGGAGTCTGGTGAGGCACAGGCTGCTTCCCATGCCATGAGGAAAGCCTTGGTGGAGTCTGTTTTCCCATTTGGCTTAGCCCCAAAGCTTAACACATTGTACTTTGTTGTTGCAGACGTTGAATTGATGCCTAACATGACAAAGAGAATCACAATAATTCCACCAAAAAGCGGACTGAGATTCATCGTTTGCTTGAGAGAAGGTTGAGACACTGATGGACTTATAGATGAGGAAGTGAATGAATGTAGCTGAAGCTGTATTGTGATGGATGAAAAGTGTTGGAGAGACCATGGATATTTATAGTATTGCAGATTCAGGATAAAGACTAAAAGAAGTCCGTATAATCGTCAAGGTGTAGGATGGAAGGCTTTTGTGTTGGTATCAAATACAGTTCGCTGTCTCGGCAGCTTGCTTGGATTAAACTTCAGCGGCAATCAGTTAGGAAAATGGCAATACATTCATTCATTTCCAGTTGAATGCATTTACAAATTTCGTCAGCCTCTTCCTTGTACATGGGACAATCTAACTTCTTTTTAATTATAAATGGTTTGTTTAAGTTGCACTCACAAAATTGTCGTTTTAATTTTGATTAACATTAAATCTCAAATTTGATCACAAATAATTCCTCCCCATTCTCCTTTATCAAAAAATAAAATAATTCACCCAACTGCTTTTTTTGTACACGTTGTTTCATGGATTTAGAACATAATGTCATATATGAAATATGCCACGTATTTTATAATTTTGAGGATCCAAGCATTTATATTTACTCATTTGAAAAGTGTGATTTGTAGAAAGCATGAAGCAATGATATTTGAAGAAAATTATTAATATTTGTATAAATTCGTAATACCTAAAAGTGTATATTACCTCATATCAAAACATATTTGTCTATTAAAAAAAACATATTTGTACATGAAAAAATGTTATATTTTAATATACAAGCTGTGTAAAAAAAATTACACAACCCTATATATTTAAGCTATAAAATCTAAAACCTAAATCCCTAGCCCTAACACCTTAAAACTTAAACTTTAAACCCTAAACTTTATATTCTAACCACAAACCTTAAATTATATACCCTACAACCTAAACCCTAAAATACAACATAAATCTCTAAACCCTAAAATTGAAAGAATTGTATAAACTAAAATTTACGCAAGCTTGTGTATCAAAGTATTTTCCATGGAAAAATATATGTAATGTCACTATAAATTTTAGTTTACGCAAGCATGCTTATTTTAGAGGTTAGAGATTTAGATTAAGGTTCAAAGTTTAAGGGTTTAGATTTAAAGTTTATTTTCGTTTAAAGTCTTAGGGGCAACAATCCTTACCAGCTCCTTCGTAGCATCGTACATGCACGTCTTTTTATATATTGTACTAACATGTCAATCGAGTTAAATTCAATCCACATATTAATGTAATTTTTAGTTGTGTTTTGTTTGTATACCATTTATCCATGTCCATGTCTTGCATTGTAATATGCAACTCCTTGATTAATAAAGCTTTATGTAATGTTCAAAAATAAAACAAGAGTTCCCATCAAACATCAGAACATCGAAATCCATTGTATTTGAAGATTAAAAAGTCATTTTAGATCAACGAATGGTCGTTTACAGAAGTTTTCTATCCACCATTGAAGTTCTAGGTATCACCATCTGCTGTCAGTCCTACATCCCACAGGACACCAGTAGGACCTTTAAGACTCAAGAGCATAGATTTAAATTGTAGTTACAGTTGCGTTTCGGTTGCATTGCGTTTATCATGGTTGTAGATATAACGAATATCATTGCGGTCATTGTGGATATAGTAGTCGCAAATTTTTTTAATAACAGATATTATTGCAGACAGCGATTACGAGTATCATGATTTCGGACAGTGCTGCTACCGTTATAAACTTATATAGCGGTTGTTATTATGATTTCGGACCGCTATTTAAATCTCTCTCAAGTCTCAAAAGTCACAGCTTCTGAAAGCTTCTTATTGACATTCTTAGCAAATTTCTCTGATATTTCCAAGTGCAGAACAAAAATCGCAAAGGAGAAATTGGAAGAAATGAATAGACGAAAAATGAGTCCAAAACATTTCCTCTTTCCAGTTCCTACAATCCTTTAAATGCATCTTCTATTTGCTTTAACCAAACAAATTAGTACCCAAAAAAAACTATTGAGAATGATGATAATGATAAAAAGAAAAAAAAAAGAATTAATTGATGTTTAATATCAATCATGATTTGATTTCGATAAATGGCTAAGAAAAAGGGTAAAATTTATAGTTTTACACTAGTATCGAAGGGAAGAAATTTACTTATATTAGTATAAAATTAAGTGTGTTTTCACATTTCTATAAGCTTTTTAAACGATTAATGTTTTAACGAGTGTAAGAAATTTTTGAACTTTTTATCATTGAATTTATTTTTACTCTTAATTAATTACTTGAACTAATAATTAAATCAATTAAATTATTTGACTAATATTGATCATTAAATCTTAGCAGTTTTTTTTAGATATTACTGCAATATGATACACCATCGTTCTATCATATGACATTTACAATTTTTTTAAAAAATATTTTTATAAGTTTTATATGTTTTTCAATTTTTTAAATAAAATAAAAAATTTAAACTTTAACATTTACAAAGCTCAATGACCATTTAAAAACTCTAAAATCTTGAATTTTTTTTTATAAAAAACCTTATAAATCTCTAAAATCATAAATCGTCATAGCCGAATAAACTGTCACTGCTCACAACTTCCATCGTTGGACCCCAATAATATTTCACTCTTATAAAATCGTAAAAGTACGAATGATGTGCTAATTGAACGTCAAAGCTCTAAAGCTTTCAATTGAGTGTTGTTCGTCATTGATTTTGTGGCGATGTGACGATATAGGAATTTTTTTGTATTTAGGGTTATAGATTGTGGGATTTGAGGGTGTTTCGTGATTTAGAGTTTTTATGAGAAATTAGAGTATTTTAGGAGTTTTATTAAAAATTTAAGAAATTTAGATTTTTAAAAATAAAAAATTAAAAGAAATTAAAAACCAAAGTCTTATGTCAAATAATGATGGAGTGTCGAATTAACGGGTTGACCTTAAAATAATAACGGGATGAAACATTAGCCACGTATTTTAACTAAAAATAAAATGTTAAATACATGCTTTGACAAAAAGAAAACCCTTTAAACACTTAAAACAAAAGTAAAATAGTTTCAATACTCATTTTATAATATAGCCGAAAATATTTATGATTATAAAATATTAGTATTTGAATTTGAAATAAAACCCTAAACCCGATATTCAGATTCTAAAATTAATCAACGGTTAAGCGAAAGTCGACTAAAATATACTCATATTCTACTGCTCCGATTTGTAACATTAAACAACTTGGTTCCATAAGTATGATTATGAGAAATGAACCAATAAAATGAACCAGATCGAACCAACTTAAGCTTGTGTAGTAACTACAAACTAACCAGATATTTGAGAGTGTGCCTGTGTTATCTTTTTCAAACAATTACATTTTAATACTCTAATAAAGAAATCTGGTTGGAACCCTGAGATTATGAATGGAATATTTTTAAGTAAACTGCGCACAATAAGAATATTTGAAGTTAAACCCAAGCAAACATATATACGTGTTGTATAACATTTAGATTATGTAAATATGTATACTTTAATTCTATCTATTTTATTTATGGTTTAAGTTTAAAATTTAAGATTCAAAATTGAAAATAAAATTATATAGTCTAAATTTTATATGAAATGTATATACAATCTAAAAGCTTTACATCGATTCACCATCAAGTTAACACGCCTGCCATAAGATCCATTTGATTATTCACAATTTTCAAAACATATCATTTTTATATAGAATGGATAAATAATACCGATTAAATAAATTATCTCATCTTGTAATTACATTTTAAATGGTATCAGTGTATGAATGAATACATAATACACCATAAAAAACTATATTCATCGATTGATTTTTTTACCATGTTAGTGATTTTAGACTAAAGCTTCGTTCGGTATTGCTTCTCCACCCAACTTTTGAGAAGCTTCGCCGAACACCTAGCTTCTCCCCATTTATGCCCAGCTTTTTCACCATTTTTGGTCTCAAACGTTACTTTTGGAGAAGCTGAAAATTTCAACTTCTCCTCAAACGCAACTTCTCCACCCAACCCTCTGTTTCAACAGCTCCGCTGAACGGAGCCTAAGACATGACATTCAGAATAGTAGGAGAACCGTGTTAAATTTGTAAAAAAAACTTGAACAGTTTGACTCTACTTGAAAAGGTTTCAAATGAAGTTTATGATACAATAAGACTCATCAACTCGACTGATTTAAAATTTTTTAACTCGACTCAACTTAATCGAATACTCATCTCTGATCTAACGTGTAAATAACTATCGTAGACTATATCATGGATATCATTATAATATACGAGTAATATTGAAAATTATAACATATGTAATATTTAATGTTTATTATTTTTTTTGATAAAAAAGTAATATTTAATAATTATATGATGTGTATATGAATTTTGTATGTTACACTATATCATAAACTATATTCTAATACGAAATTAACTATGCATACTATACCACGGATCACATTCTAATATATGAGTATATGATATTAATATTTGAATTTGTGATTAAACCCTAAACCCCGATTAGTTGCATGTATATGAGATCAGAAATCTTAAAAAGGTAACATTAAACGACTTGGTTCCGATATGTATGATTATGAGAAATGAACCAATAAAATAGACCAAATCGAACAAACTTTAGCTTGTGTAGTAAGCAGGAACGGACGCAGAACTTTATGTTAGGGAAGAAATTGTATAAAATTTTAAGAGGGGCGAACTTATAAAATGGACCAAATCGACGGAACTTTAGCTTGCGTAGTAAGTAACCTGGTGTTCTTTGCTGGTATCCAGTTATTTGATAGTGTGCCTGTGTTATCTTTTCAAGCAATTACATATAATAATAGGGAAACTGTTGAGGACGAAAAATAATTGGAACGGTGAGATTATTAATGGAAACATTTTAAGAAAACTGTGCACAATATGAATATTTGAAGTCAAACTCAAGCAAGTATATATACGAGCGGAATGAAATTTAAGCTATATAAATCTATTTATTTATTTTAATTCCATCTATTTTATTTGAGATTTAGGATTTAAATTTTAAATTAAGAGTTTATGATTTAAAATTGAAATAGTTAACGGATATGACAATGGTACCAGTTAAATAAATTATCTTATTTTGTATTTACATTTTCAAATGGTATCAATGTATGAATGATTACTTAGTACACATTTTAAAAAGAATTAAAAATAAAAATCAATAATAAATTTTTTTTTCTATTTGTTCTGAGACGGTTATAAGGAGTTTTTAAGCTCTTCAAAGTTCTTCTTTGCTAAATTTCTTTTTCTCCAGCGGCCTTTGGCCGTTTTGCTGATCTTGTATATAAATAAAAATTCATCTTTATTGATAAATTTTATTTGCATGTTTTTCTTATTTTTTACTTTGCCAGATTCATCTCATATATGCCTTTTTGCAGTTTTTTCGTCTGTTTTATGACAGTTGTTTCGTTTGCTTTTATGACAGTGTTAGTATTATATGCTTTTATTAGTTTAACGTTCGTATGACGAATATCACTCGAGCATTGTTAGCAGCGAAAATCGGTGGTTAGTAAAGTTTTGATTCCCTTTTGTGGTGTTGTTGTTTTGCCAAGATCAAGCAACGAAAGAATTGCTTTCTTCTTATAGCACTCTGGTCAAAGTAATAGTATTGCTGGATTTTTATCAGAAGATTGTTAGATCTTTTGAAAGTAATAGGTCTTGTATTTTATTGACTTTTACACCTTTAGGGCTTTATTGTTTTATTTAATGTATAGAAATTTTAATGTTTGTGGTGTGATTTTTTGTAACCTTTTCACTTTTGAATACAATCCAGTTTTCAAAAAAAAAATAGAAAAAAAATCTAAACAATATAAAGTGTACAGATCTATTATCGAAGAACAAGAAATATACAAATGATAATTATTTAGAGCACTGAATTAGTAGAAAAAATAATTTAACATACTTATTTACTATGTGTACTGAATAATTATTCATATATAAATATATATTTTATAATACATAAATAAAATTATGTTTTGATATAGATAATATTCACTTTTAGGTATTACGAATATATACAAATGTTATTAATTTTTTTCATATATCAGTGCCTCATGCTTTCTACATATCAGACTTTTAAACGAGTAAATATGAATGCTTGAATCTTTAAAATTATAAAATACGTGGTATATTCTATACCTGACATTATATTTTGAATCCATGTAACATATAGAAATAGTAGTTGGATGCATTTTTTCTGGTAAGGACAATAAGGAGGAATTGTTGCGATCAAACATAAACATATAGTGTCAATCAAAACTAAAAACAAGGTTGGCCGTATGTGGCATACGGACTCGTTTGAATTTGCGTTTGTTCCATCTAATGGCAGATCGGGTGGTGTGTTAATTGTATGGGAGGGATCGTGCTTTAATCTTACAAGAGTGCAAAATGGATCGCACTTTGTCCTGGTTGAGGGTACTTGGGTTTCGAATAATTGGTTTTGTTGCGTAATGGGCGTTATGCTCCTTGTCGATTGCAGGAGCAATCGAAACTTTGGCAGGAGTTGACAACCGTGATTGTGAATTGGAAAGTTCCTTGGACATGGAATGTCCGTGTTTTATCCCTTTGCTTGATACAACAAGAGTGTACTTTGAAGTTTAACGTCGATCATAGAGTCAAATTTGAAGGTAGCTTGGGTTTTCAACATGAGAAAATGCCATGGCGATTGGAACAGTGGTTTAGACGGATTGATATGGCTTGTAATGTGCTTCATGGAGTGTGTTTTAATCATATTTATCGGGAAGCCAATAGCCTAGCCGATGCTTTTGCCAAATGGGGAGTTGATAGATCGTCTTGGTTTCAATCGCTGTGATGCATTGGTGATCAGGCTGTGGAGTTGGATGCTGTGTCATTTACATTTGCATATTTTGGTGTTGCTTTTGCTATTGGCTGTAGAGTTTACATTAGTTGCTGAGATGGGTGTTTATTCCTTTTTTGTATTTTGCATGGCCATGAGTACAATTTTCTTTTGACTAGGCTTAGGGAAATTTTTAATAAGGTTTATGGTCGTAATGGCCTTGTATGATCTTTCTAATAAAACATATATTTTGCCGAGCAAAAAAAAAACAATATCTTTAACGAGTGGAACATAAGTAAACATCTCTAGAATAAAAAACAAATTAAATTGTCCCATGTATGGATCTTCAAAATTATAAAATACGTGGCATATTCAGTATCTGACATTATATTATGAATTCATGTAACATATTATGTATAAAAATAGAAGTTTGATGAATATCTTTATTTTTTTTACTTTTTGATAAAAAAGAATGATGAGAAATTGATTGCGATGGAATCTGGAATTTAGTTTTAATTAGAACTAAAGTGAAATCTTTTTACCGGCACAACATAAGTTTGGTCAACTGATAAACCATCTTTATAAATAAAAAGAAGTTAGATTGTCCCATGTATAAGGAAAAACTAGATTGTCCAATGTACAAGGAAGGTGCTGATGAAATTTGTAAATGCATTCAACTGGAAATGAATGAATGTATTGCCATTTTCTTAACTGATTGCCACTGAAGTTTAATCCAAGCAAGCTGCCGAGACAGCACACTGTATTTGATACCAACACAAAAGCCTTCCATCCTACACCTTGACGATTATACGGACTTCTTTTAGTCTTTATCCTGAATCTGCAATACTATAAATATCCATGGTCTCTCCAACACTTTTCATCCATCACAATACAGCTTCAGCTACATTCATTCACTTTCCTCATCTATAAGTCCATCAGTGTCTCAACCTTCTCTCAAGCAAACGATGAATCTCAGTCCGCTTTTTGGTGGAATTATTGTGATTCTCTTTGTCATGTTAGGCATCAATTCAACGTCTGCAACAACAAAGTACAATGTGTTAAGCTTTGGGGCTAAGCCAAATGGGAAAACAGACTCCACCAAGGCTTTCCTCATGGCATGGGAAGCAGCCTGTGCCTCACCAGACTCCATCATCATATATATACCCAAAGGCCGGTATTTGGTTGGTGCTATGGCATTCCGAGGTGCCTGCAAAAGCCCCGAATCACTATCAGCATCGATGGCACCCTGGTCGCCCCTCTAGACTATCGAGTACTCGGAAAATCCACCGACTGGATCCGCTTTGAAGGAGTGAACGGCGTGTCTATCAGTGGTGGTGCACTTGATGCCCAAGGACCGTCTCTCTGGGCTTGCAAAGCTTCCCACACCAACTGTCCTGCCGGAGCCACGGTACTATTTTCAATATCCTATTTTGAATTCGTTTGCCATTCTGAGCAGAACTTCAATATGGTATCTCGTTAAATTGACTTGGTGATTTTCATTTGTGTGCGAGAGCAGACATTAAGCTTTACCAACTCCAAAAACATCAGGATCCATAGATTGATGTCCTTGAATAGCCAAATGTTTCACATCGTGATCAATGGATGTGAAAACGTGCATGTCCAAGGGTAAGGATCATCGCCGCCGGTAATAGTCCCAACACCGATGGCATCCACGTGCAGTTATCCAAAAACGTGAACATCATAAAATGCTCCATTAAAACGGGGGATGACTGCGTCTCCATTGGCCCCGGTACCAAGAATTTATGGATCGAGCAAGTCACTTGCGGTCCCGGTCATGGCATTAGGTCTTTTCATCTACTATTATTTCATTTCATATTTTCATTGTATTCCCCAACTCCAAGTAGTCTTACTAATTTCCCAAACCATGATTTTTTTTCCTTTTTAAATGATATAATTGCTTGGTTTGCTCTCCACAGCATCGGCAGCTTAGCTAAAGATTTGAAAGAGGAAGGGGTCCAGAATGTGACGGTGAAAAAGACAATCTTTTTGGGCACTCAGAACGGGCTGAGGATCAAGTCATGGGCCAGGCCCAGTTCTGGATTTGTTCAAGGGGTTCGGTTTATGGATTCTCTGATGGTAAATGTACAAAATCCCATTGTAATTGATCAGAATTATTGCCCACACAATCTAAATTGTCCTAACCAGGTATGAAACATTGTCAGTATAATATTAATTCAAAATTCTGCATCTTCGGTTTCTATTTATTTCGGGTTTATGTCACCGTAAATGGTTGGAATAATCACTTCTTGAATATGTTGTAATGATTGTAGGTATCCGGTGTAAAAGTTACAGATATTGTATACGAAGGTATCCGAGGAACATCGTCGACGCCGGTAGCTATAAAATTTGATTGCAGTGCCAAGAATCCATGCACCGGAATAAGACTGCAAAATGTAAATTTGACATATCTGAAGAAAGATGCTGAGTCGTCTTGTACCAATGTTCATGGGGAAGCATTCGATATAGTTCGACCACAAAACTGCTTATAAATCAATTCAGAAAAAGCAAAAAAAAAATCCCCTTTATTCATTCATACATGAATTTATTGGGTATAAATTATTTATTCCTTCATACATGAATTTATTTGGGTGCAAATTATTTATTCTTTCTGGGTGATAATAAATGAAAGTCATAAAGTTTATTTTACTGAGTCTAAAGCAAAAATCTATACCAAGCTCTTAATATAAGATGCCCTTCTCTTCTCTGGATTTTTTTTTTTTTAATTTAGAGTGAAGTTTATAAGAAAAATAGTTAAAGGAGTGGTTTCAACGGCATATTATTGCATTGTAACGTGACAAATCATTTAAAATATTATTATTTAACGATCAGAAACGGTCAAAAAACTTAATTAACTTAATTATTTGCGAAAAAGTTTAAAGATCGAATTATATTTTTTTCTTCTTAAGTTTGAGATCCTTTAGAACACTTAAGCCTAAAAAAATCAAATTACAATAGTGGACCTTTCATGCAATTTCACCAAGATTAATGGGTCTCAAAACTTCAAGTTCGCATCAATGTGAAAATTCAAATCATTTCCAATGAACTTTAATTTATGCGATTTGTTTATCAATTAATTTTCCTTGTATATCTAAGCATAAACTACCATCACAATCACTGGACTGCATTAGAAGGATAGAGTGGTCGTTTAATAATCTCGAAATGTATACATTCCTCAAAATTTCTACTTTTTTCAGTATGGTTCATATGATTGATAATCTAAAAGCAGCAACATGCATTTCGGTAAGTACATTTGTACAATTAGTTATAATTAGCATTGGCTATCATCAAAAACTTAACAACGTGAACAGCAGGCAGAGCCCACATGATTTCTAGTCATGCCCGATAACCACTCCGGCACGTCCACGATTACGTTTTTCAAACTCTTACTTTTAGTTAATATGGAGTAATTAACTTTTCTGGTATTAGTAGATTTCATCGAAATACTCTGGTTTTGTTATAACCACGATATATATATTCATTTATTGAACAACTAATTTAGATCGGGTACGAAAGGTTCGTTATTGGGATAAACATTTTAACTCAATTTGCTTCATTCTTAAAGTCAAAATTTAACAAATAAAAAAATAAAGTCAGAATTTAAATTCTTAACCTTGCTTAAAGGACCTAATATCTCATTTTACTAGACCAACTGATAATTGATATTCAATCTCCAAATTTGAATACGCCAAAAAAAGGATTAATCAACATTGGCACCAATGCTGCAAAAAATGTATTATAGTTGTTGTTCTTTTCAACTTGCTTACCACCTGTATCAATGGCAATGGGAAGAAGCTCAGCAAAGTCAGCAATGTAGAGAGGGCTTAAAAGCTAGAAGCAATCCCAAAATCTGCCCACAATTTTTACTAATTTGAGCTGCAAATTTGCAGCAATCCAGTTGCCTGCCCTTAATATGCCTACTGAAATGACCATGAGTTAGAAAATTGATAATCCAAGAAATAATAAATCAATAAAATACAAATATTTGTATTGAAATATTGAATGAACTGAACAAGAAATATAGATACAATATACTAAAATCAAACAGATTGGGAACGAGTTGAGGCTTGTAGCTACACAGTTTTCTTAAGACAGATTTTCGACCACTTCGTGGTGCTTGAGATTTTTGGTCGTTTGTCTCCCACGATACAACAACTAGATGATCAGCTACAGTAGAGATTACGAACTATAACATTGCCTTCTCCTATCACCAAAAACTACTTTTGAAATCACAGAGTAAAACAATAGAAAATTCTCTGTATTTTTTAGTTGTGTTTAACCTAAAAGGTTTACACTCTATTTGTAGGAGTTTCATGGGGTATAAGTGGAAACATTTGACCTAATGGAACATTTATGATTTTGAGAATTAATGAGCCTTTAAAGAACAGTTTTCAATATTATTATCTGAATTAAAGGAAACTTTAATATTTATCCTTTTAATTCCAAAACAGAAGTTGGCAAATATATGCTCTTATTTGAGGAAAAAATATTTCAAATTTGGGTCAAAATATTCGCAAGCCCACAGAAGGCCCGACCGGTCTGGACATTCGCGTTACCCACGTCGTGTACGTCTGCACATTTACGAACCAACAATTGGTTCCACATTTTCCTCAACAACGTTTGGATCGATTTCTCATTCAAAGCTCCAAAATTATCAAAATTTTCCAATACCATGCAATACTAACTATACGTAATGTACCAAAACTTAAAGTGGTCATGCACCTAAAATGCAAACAAAATAAATCTCATCAATGGAATTTTGTGGGAACTTGAAAGCAAGAGCTCGGAAGGACTTGAAAAAAAAGGTTGAAAACAAAGGATTACAAGACAAAAATTAAGGGGTGAAGGGGAGATATAATTTAAGTTAACATTCTTGTGATAATGAGATGATGCACCACTTTTTGCACTGACATATTTTAAAGGATAATTATTTGATACACTAGCGGTGAAAATTTTAGATATAAATCCTATTTTAAAGTACACTATATCAAAACTTAAAGTTGAAATATGAATTAACGGTTGCATGGATTTTGTTTAGGATTAAAATTTTTGTTTTACATTAATCAAGGCATGGATCCTTAAAGCAAGAAACAAAACCCTCTAAAACAATGGCAAAGGAGGAAAACCCATGAGTTCCAGTTTGTTGTTTACAATACAATGACTCGGCAAAAAGGAGGTTTTCACGCCTAAAATCTCTGGACTACATGCAAGTCTGCAATATCATTGTCTATGATTTCAAACCCAATTTTTTCGCGTTTCATTTGCTTTAAAACCCAACAGGAAATCTCATTCCAACTTAAAATATGGACTATTTGATTATAAGGTTTTTTAGATTTTCCAAATTCAGTTCCAGATTTAGTCCCGACAAGAAACTCTAAGTTTGATTATAAAGTTCTTTTACTGATTACATGTACGAGGTTACAAGGTTGGTGATGTGAAGTCAATGATAAGGTTTGAATCAATCATGGATAGTGCGAATCGGCAATCAAAGCATTGATGAGAAAATAGGACACACACACGCACTGACGCACATTAATCATTCTCTGTAGAATTATAAGAGCATGCTCAAAGCATATATGGAAAAGGAGTTCTTATCTGGAGTAACAAACTTTTTTATTTTTTTTATCACATTACACACACTCGACATAGCCTCGATTCTCTGTTGAGTTAAATGCTATGAAGCAGCACGGGGACGCCAATACAAAGCCGTCCCACGTCCCCAATACGGTGCGGGGATAGTTGGAGGACGTCCCAAGGACATCTCAATTTTATCGAGGATGGTCTAACTTTAACAGAGACAGTCAACATTAATTGGGGACGTCTCCAAATAAACTTACTTAAAAAAATATAAAATAAAATCTCCATTTTCTTTGTGACCAAGGTTTTAAAAACCATTAAACTAATCCGAACTTAAAAAATTCAAAGATAATTCTAAACTTAAAAAGTTCAAATTATATCTAACTTAAAAAATATAAACTTAATTACATGTGGCAAAGGGCCCACATACACTTGATCTCAACCAAAAAGCCAAAACTAAATTGCTTCCTTGTTCAAGGGGTTAGGCACATATTTATAAGCTGTTTTCTCTCCTTGCTTTATGTATGTGAGATATTGGGTGTGTATTGTATTTGTAACCTGTTTCAACTTGTTTTAACGCTTCTTCACTCAAGCTTTAAATTGGGATGGGTAAATATCTATTTCAGCCATGTCATCTTTTAATTTTATCATTTTAGTCATTAATTTTTTCTTAATTTAGAATGTAAAGTTAAATTTTCGTTCAATTTAGTCATTTAATTTTAGTAATCTTTCTAATTTAAGTGTTAGAAAATAATTTAAAAATCATTAGAAGTGAATTTAAATAACTACAATTATAATTATTGTTTAATACAATTATAATTTTAGTCCTTATTGTATTATGAATTTTAATGTTATATATATATATATATATATATTATATTTGCCGTATTCGTACCCTATAATTTTGAAAATTGTCGTTTTCTTTCTCCGTCCCCGTTTCCGTATCGGTATCCATGCAACTTAGGTTAAATGGAGGTGCAAGAGGGGTCAGACAAGGGGACGCCCTCTCCCCCTACTTGTTCATTCTCTGTGTAAATGTGCTATCTTGTTTGCTGAACTTAGTTGCTGCTCATGGTGTTTTCGATTTTCACCCTAAATGTAAGAGAATGGGGCTCACCCATATTTATTTTTGCAGACGATCTTCTAGTTTTTACTAGGGGTGATGTTGAATCTGTTATGGGTGTTAAAAGGATCATGGAGGTTTTTTATAGTATTTCTGGTTTGCAGTTGAATGAGGCTAAGAGTAAGCTTTTCTGTGCTGGCCTCTCTTTTGTTGAGGAGCAAAATTTGGCTGCTATTTCTGGTTTCAGGCTGGGATGTCTGCCAGTTCAATATCTGGAAGTTCCCCTTGTGACAAGAAATTTGTCTAGGGTGGATTGTAAAAGCTTGGTGGGCAAGATAATAAAGATGATTGCTAGTAGCCTTCCAAGTGCCTTTCCTTTGCTGGGAGGTTGCAACTGATTCAGGCAGTAATTTTTAGCATTCACAATTTTTGGGGTCGCATCTTTCTATTTCCCACCAAAGTGATTAAACAGATAAAGTCACTTTGTGGAGCTTTCTTGTGGAAAGGAGAGTGCGGGTCTGCTAGAGGAGCGTGGATCAGTTGGTTGCAAGTTTGTCACTCAAAGAATAAAGGGGGTTGGGGATTAAAGACTTATGTGTGTGGAACAGGGCTTGTCTCATAAAGTGCTTATGGTTGATCCTTGTTAGTTCTGGTTCATTATGGGTTTCTTGGGTGAATAAGTACATACTCAAGGGCAACTCGATATGGGAGACTCATGCAAAAAATCATCATAGTTTGGCTTGGAAAAAGATATTGAAGCTAAGAGTAATGTGACAGCAAACGACTGTAAGCTTTCAGGAGAATTTCAAGGCAAGGTTATTATGGAAAGAGATTAGGCACAAGCAACAAAAAAAGTGCATTTGGGCAAAGGTTGTATGGGACAGTCCTATTCTTAGATTCTCTTTTATCACTTGGTTGATTGTTCTTGATAGGTTGCCTACAAAGTCTCGGATGCTCTCATGGGGATGTGTTGTTGATCCCTCCTGTTTGCTGTGTGGTGCAGCAGTGGAATCAAGAGATCACTTGTTTGCGGACTGTAACTTTGTAAAGAAGCTTTTGGAGATGGTTTTTGGGCAGTGTGGTCTGCAGTTTGCTCACAGTGGGTGGACTGATCTTCAGGACTGGATGCAGTTGAGGGGAGGGGGTAAAAGCTTATTGTCAGCCATTCTGAGAATTGCATAGTGTTGCGTTAACTACTCTGTTTGGCAAGAACGGAATATGAGATTGCATGGCCGAGTTCTGCACACTGTTGATGATTTGTTCCTGCGTGTCAAGAAGGATACTAGCACGAAATTGGGGGAGTATACAAAGCTTATAAACTGCTCTTCTACTTTGGCAGATAGATGAGGATTGATTTAATTGTTTAATTTGTTCCTTGTATAGGGTTGGTGTTTGTCTGCCATGTTGGTGTGTGTTTTTTATTATTTTGTTTGACTTTTGTAACCAATAATTATACTTTTATTAGTATATTATAGATGTGGGCAGATATGAATTGAAGATTTGAGAGATTGCATAAAGTGCTCAGAAAATCATTCAAGAGAAAAACAGGAGAGGAAATCATTTTTCCAACTTTGAGCAGTTTTGATCAACTCTTCGATCGGAGGTCTATCCGTGGTTCGATTAAGTTGATTTTTATACAGCAGCTAGGCGACTTGGTGTTCTTGACTTTGTACAGTCGAATTTTTCATCCGAGTCTTGTAGCGTCAAATATCTCCATTTTACAGCAGCTACGTTTTTAGTGATGTTGTCTCATTTTTTTCTCTTTTGTTAAAGACTACTTGTTATTAGCCTTGTTGGAGTTAAATGCTTGTTGTAGGTTGGATATTGTAGTCTTGTAGTTGATCATTTGATTATAGTGGAGCTTTTGATCGAACTTTAAAGTCCCGTAGTTTTTACCCTTGATTTAGAGGTGTTTTCCACGTAAAATATCGTTGTCTCAATTTACTTGTGTTGTGATTGTATTGTTGATTTGTGTTTAATTAGTGTTGCTGGAGAACATATTTGTGATATTGTGCTTGCCATAATTATTGACTTGCGTTTTTGGGAGAGAAAGAACATCGGTTGTGCTTCCGTTTAATTTCGGTTGTTCGGTTTCTTCTCCAATACTGACATCAAATTCATGTTCTGCATCTTCCTCTCATTCTCAGCTATCTGTGCATGATTGATTAATCAAGTACTGAGCTCCTCAAAACCATACGAACAAAAGAAAATAGTAGATATATAGTATATACCCTTGCTCGGAGAAGTTGGTTATTGTTCTGCAAGTCAATCTCCTGCGGTGAGCAAATTCATCAAAACCAAATGGTATGAGGGATTTGAATATTTAAAAGTTGGAATTCTTACCCTTTTCTGCATATACTCAATTTCTGCAAACAGCTGCTCATTCTGGTGGCGTTTTGGTGGAAGAAAAATCAAACCAGAAGGGGAAATTTGTCAGTGGTAAGGCATGTTCAAAGGATTGTTTTTGGTAGATATGAAAATGCATTACTTTTTGGAACGGATTTTGCTAATTCCTCTTTCTAAACGAGTCTCCAAGCTCCTTCATAGGCACTCCCCCCAGTGACTCACCCAGCATATGCCTGGAAACATATAATTTGTTCTATTTAAAGAAAATGGGGTTGTATATCAAAACCATACAGGATGGAACTGATGGAATGAAGAACAATGAAGATTAACTAATATAACACCTGTTCATGTCCTGCAAATTCCGGATTTGAACGCGTAGTTTGTCAGCTTCTTGCTGGTAGAACTGAGATTTACAACGGCAATCAATAACTAAATTCAGCGTCTAATCCACCATTTGAGTAAGTATATGACATTTATCGTATGAAGATAGGGTTTTGGACTAGAGGAAAGTTGTGGATATATAAAGTTATCATTATGGACTGTGTACATATGCAGAGACGGAGCTAGATCAAACATCAGGAGGGTTAAGAGTCTGTTAAGCATTTAAGTCTAAAAATCAAGAGAGATAAATATTTTATTTGACTAATATTTAAATTAAAAAGACCTAAAATATCATTATGCCAAAAAAATTTAGAGAGACAGCGGTACCTCTCACACTATATACGGCTCCATCTATGTACATAGGTAACCTTTTATTTCAGTGTGCTATTTCAGATTTATTATTTTTTTAATATTTACATATATTCATAGCCTAGCTTTTAGTTTTTTTATTAATATAGATTATATATACCTCAATTGTGTACAAATAGACATATAAATATGCCTCATTTACGTATATAAATATGTAAATATAAAATTATTAATTAGATTCAATGAATGATTATATTATATAAAATCTAGTATATTTTATTTTCAAATGTAATTGTTAAAAGTTATTTTAAAATATCACAACTTTTTACTAGATGAAATAAATAGATATTTGATTGAAACAGATAGAAATATACCCAAATTATCAGAAGCAAAAGAATAAGTTTGACTAGGTACCTGAGCATTAGTTTCAGAAACTGAGCTTGTATTGGAGGAATCACAAGCTTTTTTGTACTTATCTATAGTTGCTCTGACACTGCAAAAAAAAAAAAAACAACGTTAATTACATTATATATAGATTAAATATAAGATTATATTTTGATACACAAACTGTGTAAAAAAATTATACAGCCTTGTATATTTAAATTATAAAATCTAAAATCTAAAATCTAAATCTCTAGCTCTAATACCCTCAAACCTAAACCTTAAACTTTAAACTCTAAATTCTAACTATAAATCTTAAATTCTACACCTTATAACCTAAATTTCTAAACCTTAAACAACAACCTAAATATTTAAACCTTAAAATTAAAAATTTTGTATAAACTTACATAAATTTATGTATTAAAATATTTCCTTAAACATATTCATTTCAAATAAATAAGCACTAGATCATTATACCTAAAAGCATAGCTATTAGCTAATAATTAAGCTTAATGGTCAAATCAACCAACTTTCTCAGTTAACTGAATCCAATACGAAACCCTGGAGGAGGAAGACAGTTTCTTTATTTGATAAGACCCCCAACTATAGCTTTAATGTTTGATAGCTTAATTTCGTCGAGCCAGTAATTGGATGTCTAAGCCACGCTGGCACTGTTTCAACAGTTTGATTGGCTCAGAATTTTCTATGCTCAAGCCTAGTGCCAGGAGTCAAGAACACGTTGGATAATACTCGAAGGTCGTAGGTTATTTTAGTTATTGACCACTTTGTTTTATAATTTTAATATATAGAATAGTGATTTTAATCAACTCCTGTAGAACTGCGAGTACATCAGAGCCGTCCCTTGTTGGCAGAAGCCATAGTTTTACATTTTTCACGGAAGAGAAAAACCAGAACCCACAGAACTCTCCCATTGGTTCGCAGTTGTCGTACGTTGTCTTTCTGAAACAACACTGCTGACTTCACTTTCTTTCTTTTTAATCTCAAAATAACTTGCATCAATGGCAACAACAGTGAAGTCCTTATATTATAATGATGAAGAAGAAGAAAAAAAAAAGGGTTTTTGTTTATTTTTATCAGTGTCTCATTAAATCTTATAAATTTGGGGTTGAACTTCAAAATGATGTAAATATAAGAGAAGCAGTTTTGGAATCATGTCAACATTTTTCAGCAGTCAAGAAACTGAAAAAAAATCGTGTGTGACGTGACCAAAAGATTCTTTAACTAAGACTGAACACCAACCTTATCTTAGTATGGGCTCATCAAAACCCTAGATAGATTTCAACTGTGCCAAAAAAGAAATAATAAAAAAGGGGGGAAATATTTGTAGGGTTGTAATTGGTTGATGAAAGAGTACTACTTTACTTGATTTAAGGGTTTGCAATTACAAAGTCTTGTGTTGTTAAATTTTAATGGCAAAGATAAAAAATTTAAGAACCCTAATTTGGTTACATGTTTGACTATGAACTCACTTTATGCAAAGTGGGACTTTCGTGTAAGAAGGGAACCCTGATCTGATTTAGGGTTATTCAAATCAGGGTTTTGAAACCCTAATGTGATTTGTTTGGTTGGGGTTGTTTCTTAGGCAAAAGTAGTTTTCCCTTTCTTGATGTAACTTAACTGACCTTGCCAAAAGAGAGAGCTTGGGAGTTAATGAGAACTTGACAACTTTGCTGCCATTTACTTTAGTTCCCATGGTGAAAAGAAAGAGAAAAAAATGGAACAACAATGGAGGAGACCTGCAAAAGTATTCGATTTTCCCAAAATATATGCTTCAATTTTGTTTACTACCACATAGTGTTTTCTATTGCTATCTCTTGCACCATATCTGTGAATCCACCAAACTAGCAACTCAAGAACTGCTCAAAAACAACCCCAAAAAACCAACAGAAAGATCTGTTTTTCAAAGCCAAAATCTTGAACCAGCTGACACCCAATCTGTCCAACAACATGTTTTTTCATTGTACTTTATAAACTAAAGTAGAAATTTGAAACCGAGAAAACTGTGAGTGTTTTTTTTAAATTAAGAAAACTGAAAGGGCCTGATGAGCTGAAACCGAGAGTAAAGATACCTGTTATTAGCATACTCATAGAGGCGGCCGCGGTTGGAGAAGACGATCAGCGCAACTTCAGCATCGCAAAGAACTGATAATTCATAGGCCTTTTTGAGCAAACCATTGCGCCTTTTGCAGAAGGTAACTTGTCGATTCGTCGTGTTTTCTATCCGCTTGATCTCAATCTTTCCCCTCCCTGCCGTTCTCTTCGAGTTCTCTTGGGATTCATTGGGTTACACCATGTTTGCTAACTGAGAAAACACAACTTATAAAACAACACTAACAAATGATGAAATAGTAACATTTTTAAGCTATCTTGATGATAGAGGTAAGGGGAAAAGATTGAAAGTTGAAACCCCAAAAAGAAGTGAAGCAATGAAAAAAACATTTAAAAAGGATTAAGTTTCAGTTTATAGCCGACATATTACCTGGAGAGAAAAAGAAACAAGAGGAGGGAAAGTATGATAATTAATTAAGAACAGCTGCAACAAAAGGAAACTGGGTTTTTTTTAGGTATTATTTCTCTGAGCAGAAGAGATGCAGAGAAAATGGAAGCTGGAAGGAAGGGTTGATAGGTTTCTATTTATAAAAAGTAAACAACCACCGGTTTTGATTAACACCATTTGCAAAACCAGCCAATTAATTTGCCTTTTTTAATACAAATATATGTGGCTTTTTAGTTGTATATGTATCTGGTTTCCATTAACGTCGTTTTCAGCGGTGTAATGGTAAGACAATTTGTTCATTTGAGGAGAAATTTTAAGTTTGAATTTAAAGACGATATTATTGCGAAGGATAATTATGAATAAAAAAAATAGTGTTTAAAAACTGTAAAATAAATATAGAAAATGGTTTTTTAAAGTTTAAAGAAGCAAAAGAGTTTATAGATTTCTGGAATTGATCATCGAAGCATGACATGTCGTGTAAAAGAGAGAAATAAATAGAAGCCAAAATGGTAAACCAACAATTTTAAGCTTAACAATCCCAAACCTAACTTATTGAACACTAATGTTATATCCATGATTGATGTTTGCTTGGACAAGGATTTTTGAGGGCCAGCTTGTCTCAATTATTTTATATACACGTTATTTTGTTGAACCGAAATTTGTTGAATAATTAAAAAAATAGAAGCAAAACAAACAAACAACATGACAATCATTCAAACACATAAATCACTACCAAGCTTGAAACATCTCTGATCTTATTCGTATCATCTATTGCTAAAGTAATACCCATTTTACTCATTTCTCACCATCGAGTGGATAGATCAATTGGTACGCGGTGATGCCCTTGTAGTCAAATATTGCTAAACGAGATTAGTCTCAGTTTAGATTGTTAATCAAATGAGTCAGACATCTATGTTGACATAAAATAAAATTCACTCGTTTCTCAAAAAAAAAGTTAGCTTAAGATTTCCCAACCCATCCTACATAGAATATATCACAGGAAACATGTCCTAAACTTGCCAAGGTTGACACTTGGAATTTTCTAACCATCCAATTGCAACCTTTGGGTCAGATACAATTATCAGACCAAGTTTATTCTTCCACTTGTTTTTTTTTACTGAAAATTGTTTCAAGGGCAACTTTGATGGCCAAAGTTTATTTAAACTGAACTTAATTTAGATTCAAAATGGTAAAGAAAAAAGAAAAGAAGGATTTTTATGAAGGGAAAGAAGTACCACATTTTTATAGTTTGAATGGGTAAAAGGAATCTTGGGAAATGAATATGAAAAATGTTTAAACTCTTAATTTCCCGAGAATAAACAATGGCTCATCCATACTTGAAATTTGAAACTCTTTCATCCCTAACAAGCCAAATCGACTAAAATGCGGTCATAACACTGTCAAACCACTAATAGCACACCTGAAATGGGAGAGTTAAAACTAGATCCCTCAAGTGGATAGGTAGAGTGAATATGTGTTGCGTCTCGGATTTAAATTTTTTTAATCGTTTTGGGTCGGGTAAATTTCAAGTACGAATCATTTCAAGTTTAAGTTGTTTTAGATTCAAGTCATTTTAAATTTAAGGCTCTAGTTTTTTAAGTTTTGTCAGTACTGGTTTGTATCATTTAATGTCTTGATCACTTCAGATTGGGAGCATTTTGGGTTACTTGTTTAGGTCATATAGATTCAAATCATTTCATCATATTTATAGTTACTTTTTCAACTTGTTTATCGTTAGTTGGCTAACAGTTTTTATCTACGGATGACAATTTTGACCTAAAATAAAATATTGAGGGTTAAAGTGCTTCAAAAAATAATATAAGTAAAAATAATTATCCAGTCAAACGTTAGAATTATTTTTTGACATTATATCTCTTTTATTTAGGTTGTTGACTCTTTATGATCAAATCAGATTGAACCGAATTTGAATACAAATTTTTAGAAATAAAAAAAAGAAAAGATCATTCTAGTCTAATCAAATATAAAGAAGAGGGATAAAAGCTTCAAAGTTTGAAATCAACACCAACTCGAGTTCTACAAAACAAAACAAAAAAAAGACCCAAAATAACACATGATTGATAATAATAATTGATATCCCTTCCCCAAAACTCCTATCGTAAATTAGAGTAAGGTATTTACAAAATACATTAACCCGGGTTACTACTTAGTAGTAGCATGAGCTTTAGTAACCAAACATACTATCCTAGTCGATTCGGATGCCATACCATTAACTACAAAGGAACCAAAATGAAACAAATATCCCCTTAACTTAATCACAATAAAAACAGATGCAGATGGATCCATTTCTTCCAACATAATATCACTGCAATAAATTCAGCCGAATTCAAAAGCAAACCCCAATTTCCCAAGTTGATAGCTTCAATGCACAACTTTAATTAGACCCCTCATTGAAGCAATCCAACAAACACCTGATAGGCACCAAACGAAAATTGCTTGCAGTGAAAATGAAATAGTAATTTATTTTGTTCAACAGTGTTTAACATCCCTTTTGCAATGTAATTGATTTTGACATAACAATGGCAGTGGCGACAATATTAGATTGACTTGACTATGGTTCATCATTTTCATAATTTATGGTCCTTTATTTCCTTGTCTACATTTGGCCATTCATTACTCTGTTTATTTTAACCATCAGCTGCTCTTGCTTTGCTTTTTTCTTTTTGTTGGATTTCTGGGAAACTACGGGTTTTCAATTAAGTTAATTTTGTTTTAGAACTATGTAAGAGTAACTATTTAAAAAATATAATTAAAAACTACTTGTTGGTAATACTCAGTCATGTGAGTACATTTGGTCGTTCGTCTATTGTAACAATTACACACATCGACGCGAATTTACTTTTAAGATAGTGGTTTACAACGATATGGTTTTCGATTCTTTTATTTAGTTATTTTGATTATTTTTTATTTTGTCAGCGATAACGTCTCATTTTGCACTAATATTTTACCAACACTACTTACTAATAGTTTTAAGGTTTTGCTGGGTAGAAAGAAAAAGAATAGAAAGGATGAAAAAATGGGTGAAATAGAAAACTGGAAGAATGGAAGACACATATTTTCTTTCCTCTTTTTTACTTGCTATGATGAAAGAAGTAGAGGAAAAATTATTTATTTTTTAAATCTTAATACAACAAATTTACAAAAATAAAAAAAGTTTATATGTGATTTCAATGGAAGCTAAAAACTAGATTCGAAAGACCAAATAAAGCGAGTAGTTTGAATTATTTTTAGGCTAGAAGAAATTTGAAATTAAAAATTAAAAAAATAGACAAAAAAAGTTTAGGTAAAGATTTGAAGGAGTAAAACAAGAATTTTTTTAATATAATAAGAGGTAACTGAATCATTTTCCTTTCAAAATCAGATTGACTATTTTTCCTTTGATTATTTTCGTCCAATTAAAAATAGTTCTTGCTTAGTGGTAAAATGTACAAGTGAAAGTAAACAACTCAAATCCTGCTATTAACATTTTTAGTCGTATTTTTTTTTAATTTTTCTATAATTCTTAAAGTAACATTTTATTTTCGGCCCCGTTAACTTTTAATTTCTAGCTTCGCCTCTGTTAATCGTTAATGTTAACAACTTTAGTAAAACATACATGTGCTTTCTATATATTTTATTAAATGAGTGATCAAATTATAATCATGTAAAATAAACACATCGAAATTTCATGCAATCATATGGATTGCATCAAACAGGAAGCCATGGATTTTCTTTTTTCTTGCTCCATATAGTTTGGCATCTAAGAAACTTTGGCCAAATTTACCATTTTCTAAAGTAGAAATGCCGCTGTGATTATCTCTTTCCCACATTCCTCATTATCTGAATGTGGATGGCAGAAACAAAATATCCTACCTTTGTCTACGTCGGGACCAGCTTCCCTCTTTTCTTCGTACTTCAGCACAATCTGTAATTAAAAGTCAAATTTAGTTATGGAAACTCTCTCCCAACAAACATTATGATGAGAATTTGGTTTCACTAACCGACTAAACACAAACCACATAAATACAAATAAAGTTTTTAAATGTAGATTGTATTTTGTTAGCCATAAGTGTTTCTCATCTATCAGTTTAACGGTTTAAATAGATACTAATCTCATTGAATTGAGTAGGACTATAAGAATAATAACTTTTTCCCATCAAATATTTAACAAGGTTGTATTCCCAAAGATTCAAACTTGAAACCTTTGATTAAGCTAAAACAACAACGATTAGTGAAAATTTAGTATTACGATATTTCCACCGTTTTATTACAACCAATTAAACTCTTAAAATTTACTATTATAATATTTCCATCTTTATTCTCTCATTTTCCCGTAAGTCGTGGATTTTAGACCCATTAAAAGTACTTCTTTTTCTTCCCTAGAGTCGCGTGGCCCCTTCCCTTCTCTTCAAGTAGGATTAAGATTAAATTAAAATTTATAAAAAATTAATAATTTTAATTCTAACTTTCAGGATCAAGCCAAAATTAACAACGACGAGGGAAATAAAGAAAATGAATTCAATACATTATGAACATTATACCTACCTCATCTATGAAAGCAAAAACCCAATCCCACAAATGTATTTTTTTTGGGATAAATAGTTGTTATTTTATTTATCCAAGAAGAGAGTCTGTTACAAAAAAACATATACAATCAAAAGAGCACAAATGCAATTTTATGCCGTCAGCATCTAGGGGTGAGAAACAAAATCGAGAAAACCGAAAAACCGGTTCGAACTAGGCTATGCGGTTCGATTCGCATTTGCATCTTGAGGTTCAAATTTCAGTTCAGTTTAAAATTTAAGTTTATCAATTCAGTTTGGTTTTGAGTTTTCCATATGAAACCAGTTTATTCCATATCAACCCGAATAAAAAAAACATTATGACCCAAATCAAATGTACTATATTTTAAAGATAGTCTCTTAAAATATTTGGATTTGTTTTGAATGTAGTCTCTTGGAATATTTGAATATGTTTTTATATATTAAGTTGATTGAATATTGCGTTTCAAATTAGAATATATTTTTATAATATTTACTATTCAGGTGTTTTATGATGTTGAATATTTGAATTTTTCTTTAATCAAATAATATGTTAGACTGAATATTTGTGTTTAATGTTGGTGGTGTAGAATCATTGTGTGAATATTAATTGAATGTATATTTTATGTGATTTAATTTTTAGATATGTTGTCTATTTGTAATCATCGTTATTTTTTAATTCATTATTATTTGAAATCTTAGATTTGTCAAAGGCTCAAGACTTATGTCTTTTTGTTCTTAATAACAAATTAAATTGGTATTTGAGTGTCCAATGGTAAATTAAAATATGTTATGTGTTTTGCCTATTTTTTTAATTTCAATAAAAACCATTAAAACCACGATTTTTAACCGAACCGAACCGCAAAATTTGATTTTTAGTATTTCGGTTTTTTTACCATTCAGTTTCGATTTTCATTTTAAAAAACCGCAAACTGTTATTCAATTTATATTTTGTAAAAAAGCCAAACCGAACCGAATACACCCCTATCAGCATCTCACCCCCTCTTTTTTATTAATGGGGATGGCAAATGCCATTACGTTAACAAGCTAATAAGCGCAGAAAAGGGGACCATGAATGTCCATGTACAAAGCATCATTTGTTTAAAAATTATTAATCAAATCGAAGTCAACAAGTGTCCCAATAGAAAAATGGATATTGTTCATCCTAAGAGTTTCGGTTCAAATCGCTTTGTGTTGAAACATTAATTTTGATATAACTTAAAATAAAAATATTTTTAAACTTAAACTAATTTGCAAAAATATTTCAAAAGCCTATAAACTTGAAAAATATGTTTGAAATTATTTCAAATGGTTTTTGAAATGTGTCAAATGATTTTAAATAGCCAAAGGGTCAAAAACAGGCCTTGAGTACTGATACGCATGTCCCCGTATCGATAAACATAGTTCCCGTACCGATACGAATTTTCGCGTACTGATACACCCATTTGTCCCGACTTTTGGCAAATTCCAGTAGCCAAAATGAGTACCAATACGGCCTAAGCCGTAACGATACCCTTTGGGTAGTACCGATAAACCTATGTAGCGTGCCGATACCCCTGTGTTATAAATACTCCAACGGCTAGTTTTTTGAAGAACAAGTATCGATACCGGTCTCCGCGTACCTATACCGACAAGCCCATAACTGCATTTATCGCGGGAAATAAAATCTCCAACAGCTCCAAATCAACCTCAACGGCTAGTAACGACCACAAACTCCTTAGAGGGTTTAAAAGTAAGCTTTAAACAGCCATGCAAGTCTAAGAAACAACTTGCCAACATTCGATGTATAGAAAAAGTGTTTTGTACTTTTAGTTGTCATTTTCTTTGTATAACACACTTGTGAGCTTAATTGTCATATATGCTTAAGTGTTAAGTTTTGGGTGAGAGCTTAATTGTGCAAACATTGTACCTTGTGGGAGTTTTCTAGTTTGCTATTTGTTTTTCTCTTGTAAGAGAGGGTTTTCTCAAAGCTTTGGGGTATAAGCTTTGAGGTTGTAAATGTTTCCTCTTGAGCCTAGAAAAAGGGAAGAAATTCATAGTGAATTTGGGAAATCTTTAGTGGGAAACTAAGGTAGTGGATGTAGACTTTGGTTAGAAAGTTAAACCACTATAAATCCTTGCGTCAATTTTTAAATTCCTATTGCTTTCACCATAAACACACAAAATCTAATTCACCCCACTTTTGGCTATCTTGGTTGATCGAACGAGCCTCCCAAAACTTTGTCTATTGCGTATTGTCAAAGGGTTAAGAATATGTTTAATCAGATACTACCTTCTAATTACCTTTAGACAATTCAAAAAACAATTATTAATCGAATCGGTTAAAATTTAATTCTCTTACATCTTGAAATCTGTTAGATTAGATTACATTAACTGAAATATATATATATATATAATATTTAATACTTTCTCTTAATACTGTTAATTAACTAATTTTGAATCAAATTAAACGATAATCATTAACCAACCAATTAATCGAACTAAATTTTGATTCAATTGGTTAATTCAATTTTAATCGAACAGTGAACGACCAAATTACATTTCCAAACTTCAGTAATCTAAAATCTTGAAAAAACCCAAGTATTGGAAAGAGTTTTAGAAAGTTTCCATGAACGTCTTAGTATTAAGGTTTAAGGATTTAATTTAAGGTTTAAAATTTAAGGATTGTGATTAAAATTTTTGAACCATAAACTATAAAACCATAAACCTTGAACTAAATCTATAGACCCTAAAAACTGAGGCATTTGTGAAAAAAAAATCATCGCGATTGTATTCAATATTAAATCCTATGAAAAATTATATAATGCAGGGGTTAGGCAAGGCCATCTTCATCTAGAAAAAAACAAAGTGATCCCAAGACTGAAAGTGAAAAAATCAAAAAGTTCATTTACCCAGGCTTATAAGATGAACTTAACGTCCGTTAGGCCTTTAATGTTTAAGGACCTGACCCAGTAATTATATATTGTAAATATTGAAGGCCCAATGGTCCTTTCAAATATTTGGTTTAATACATATACTCATGTTATAGGAGTGAACAAATATTTTTATATAAAACGATATACAACAGTAAAAAAAATTGTTTAACTGTCGGAATAATAGGAATTTATTTGTAAATCTATCAACTTCAAGTGTGATCCTTAAATAAAAACTTACAAAAAATGTAGTACAAAATGCAGTTCTCACTTCTCACGCTATAAGGCAAAGGCCGAGAGAACAAATCTTGAAAAATACACCCAAAAGAAATGAAAAAAAGAAAATTGTATGCTCCTGGTTACATACACTTGTTCTGTTTAGCCAATAAACCCATCAAATTACGCAGAATGATAATCCTTGGAAGATGAAGCATCAGCCATTCATATGCTGCTAGTAGACTGAGACGAACTGCTACGGCTGCTTGGACTACTAGAATGATTTTTCTTCAGCTTTGCCTCCAGATTCCGAAAGCATTTTGGTGGTCTAATCTGTACATATTGCAAGAAACCGCACAGAAAATGTTTCAGGCCAAGGGTAAAAGAATGCCAAATTAACAAAACTAAAGACGACGATCCTTTTTAATCAGCTTGGTGTGGACTAATGACCTAGATTTGCTAGCCTTCAAAGAACGGTAAATTTGGAAAATATTTCAAAACATTGGCACTCGACATACGCTCTTATTTTCATCATAACTTCGGACCTTTCATATGGTATCATAATTTATAAATACACCAGGTATTAAGAAGAAGCTGATTGCCTCGAATTTTAAATAGATATTTGCCCTTTTGTTTGATAAAAAGCTTCCAATATGAGAACCTTTGATGGAGAGATGTGCACAAGAGAATGGCAGAGTGTTGTTTTGGGGAAAGAGAGAATACCTTCCAATGCTTTTTATGACTGAAACTGTTGTGAATAGATTCCAGCTTGGTTATAATCTGTCTGAATGCCGGTCGCTTGGCAGGCTTCTCATTCCAACAATCCTCAATTAACCTGTAATTAGAAGCATACCATTAGTATATATTTTATATATCTATGTCTGCCCCCCTATATATGCATATATCGTCCTGACAGAGATGCAATGACTAATGTGAGTCGAAATTTCTTCAAAAGATTACCAGGTGCCTTCATATTAGCACATCCTTTCAGAAGAACAATTTTTTTTCAAGCTATGCATGCATGTGGGTATGGTGCCATGAATGTGTATATACTGAACAAAGAACTAAGAATTAAGTTTGATGACAAATCAAAAGACAGAAGCCAAATTACTAAATATCCAATAGGCAAAAATGTAGTACTCACTCTTTGAGCCCATGGGCATAATTCTTAGTTGGAGCTTTGAAAGGTGGGCGCTCCCTTGCTTCATATGCCTTTGGAACTTCATTTTCTTGCTTTGCGGTAAAAGGTGGGCAGCCTTCAATCATCTACAGTATAGCACAGTAAAGTCACTTATTAAGCCTATTGCAATCATAAACTCTGTTTTACTTCTTTAACACAATGTAAAATAAACATCTTTTAAAATATTCTTCTCAGTAATCAGCTAGGCATTCGAGTCAAAACTTACTATTTACTGATCATAAGATCAGAAACATGAAAGAAATTTACCTCCTGTAAGATAAGAGCAAATGAAAACACATCTACTTTGGTATCATAGTCATGACCACTGAAAACCTCTGGAGCAACATATCGGCCTGTATCAGTATCAACAAACATGTTTCAGCCTACAGGAAAGAGTTGCCAAATAAAGAATAACGTTCCACTAATCCAGATCGTTTCAAAAAATAATCATGTAAAACAGAAATAATAAGGATAACTAGAATCGAATAAACAGAACTCACAAGATGTGTCTAGACAAGTTAGAGGTTTATCTTCTTTAACAGTGAGCAGTTTGCTAACTCCAAAATCTGCAACTTTCAGATGTCCCGAATCATCCCGCAGAATGTTCCTGTTATTCCAATTGTAAGCATATAAAAAGTTCAGACCATTTCAAAAAATGCAAGGCAAACAAAATGCCTTTTCCAGTAGCCTAGAGCTACTTTTGTCCAGATACAAATTACTGTTAGTCAAAGAAAGGCCATCTAAACAACAAAACTTACGAAGGCTCAAGATCTCGGTGAATTATTGGGGCCGGTTTGTTCTCGTGTAAATAATTCATTCCCCTGCAAAAGATTGTAGAAGATATATTAATATTCAATTTCACGCAGAAGAGACTATCTGCCAGCAAAACATTCATAAAATAGATCATGCACTAATCAGTTTTATTTCTAAGACCAGCAAGCACGGTCTAATGTCTAACCACCAATTTTTCCCTATAGTAAAATGTATCATCATTTTGCAGCTTTTACATTCTCCTATATATATTCTTCACAAAGATTGTATATCATGCAACGGAGATATACTTGAGTACAATTAACAGTAACTCTCAAATTAAAGTTGACATCTAACTGTTCATTTATGACAAGGAATATACTTGAGTACAATTAACAGTAACTCTCAAATTAAAGTTGACATCTAACTGTCCATTTATGACAAGGAATATAGGCATTTGCCAACATGCCGTACTCAATAAATAAGGATTAAGTCCAGTGCAATAATACAATAACAAACCTTGCGATATCAAGTGCATATCTCAGAGCTGTCATTGGTTTCATTGGTCCTTTTTTCTCCAAAAATGCTCGTAAATCTCCCTGCAAAACAAACATCGATTAAGCCAATTTCTAATGATCAATTTGGATTTAAATAAAATGAGCTAAGCGATACCTTTAAGGTGAACATTTTATAAAATCCTACTATTCATCGGCAGATAAAATTAACAGTGCAAAGGAAAGATACGGCACTACGGTTCCCTATCAATGCCTTAACCAACGTTTCATACACAACAAAAACAAGTCACAACATCCCAATTACACAACAAATTGATATCACATCAGCAAGCAAAAGAGTCAAAAGGAAATAAATTATTCATATAACAGAATCCAGAGATGCCATGGTAGCATATAAGATGGAGATTAAAACCTTGGGTAAATATTCTGTCACAATCATCATAGGACTACTTTGAGTTACTGCACCAAGAAATTGAACTACATTTGGATGTCGAATTTTCTGAAATAATGCAAGCTCGTCTCTGAATGCCCTCCTGAGAAAAACCAACAATTCACATATAATAAGGTATTGGCAGAAAAGGACCTACGCCTAGTCCAATGATTCTTATCCCTAAGAGTAGGGATTCATGTTCTAGGATTTGAAGACCCAATAAAAGGTCCAGGGTCTAAATACCCAAAATAACAAAAGAGAAAAAGTACATAAAGTAAAATATGCCAACTGCACTCTTCAGCTCCTCATCTGACTCAAGCCCCCTCCCACAAAAACTAGTATAGACAGAAAAACTGGAATAACATTTTGAGTTATTGAACTTACACTTTATCTTCATCAGTAAAAACTTCATCTCCAAGCCTTTTTACAGCAACTTGCGTTCCACGCCATAATGCTATAGAGAAGGTTCCCTGCAAGTTATATAGATGACTTAGATCTGCAGCAGCTAAAGAAAAATTGGATATGCAAAGACAGAGGCTCATCAGGTTTTGAGTTGAATACATATGTATATATATAACTTGAAGTTCCAAAAAATGAAAAAACCAATATTTTTAGTAGGCACTTTTCTCATTGACATGCATAACTTGAAGTTCAAACCTGCAATGCATGGGTAATGGAAGTCTTTTCCCTGTGCAACAAAAATTACATATATCTTTTACTGGTCATCTACTGACTCTACATTGTCAGCTCTAACTTACCACCATAACTAGAAGACCGAAAGATCTTACACAGAGACAACCAAGCCAATATTTTCAAAATTACAAGCATTCTTCACAAACATTGATAAGCATTATTTTAGGCCACATTCCAATGTTCGGTGGGATTGAAAACAATAATGAAAGTGAAATAAGTTGCCAAAGGTGAATTTTAATGAAAGGGAAAATAATATTTAAAAATATTATTAAGATATCTGTAATAGATTAGTTTATGTATATTCAAATATTATTAAAAAATAAAATCTCAAAATCTTATTATTCACTTATTATAAAAGTTTATTTATCATTTTAAATGGAAAAATAATTAAAAAAAACTTTAGATAAAACAAAATTGAAAAAAAAAAGAAATAGTAAAAAGTGTTGAAAATAGCAAGGTGGGAGCAATTGGGAGGAAATATCCAGTCTCCCCCGGACCCCACAACGGTCAAGTTGTGCAATGATGTTGCAGTAGTGTAAGAATGGTAGTTGTACAATAATGGAAGGCGCCCAACCAAACGCATACTGAGTTTCCTCAGCGATACAAATGTTGCCACTATCAGCTAGTCTCCAAGACTTGCTTAATTCCCCAATCATTTAAATATGAAATCATGATCAATCACAATTCACATATATTAAACTAAGAGATTACCTTTGTAATGGTGACGCTGTTGGTAAAATCAAGTTCTTTAGGATCAATTTCATATTCAGGGACCTCGCGCGCGTGATTTACATGCATAGGAGCCATCTGAAACCAGAATTCAATAAGCACCATCAATTTGAAAGAAACCAGCAAAAGAGAGAAGAAGATTTCCAAATGGAAAATGCGAAGAAAGAAAACTTACCAAAGGCTCAGCTCCATGTTTCTCCAGAAGCTTAATCACATCATGATTCTTATAATAGATAGCATCCGCCAAAGGCTATTTAACCAAAATAAATAAATAAATAAATAAATATATATATATATATATATAAGAAAAGAGAATAGAAAATTTCTGAAAGAGCAAACAGAAGGCAATTTTAGTCTTTGCTTACTGTGCTTCCCCATCGATCTGTAGATTGGACATCAGCGCCACGCTGAAGGAGCAAGGAAACGACGTCGGTCTGTCCTTGACAAGCGGCAACATGGAGAGCCGTCCGATCATCGATATCGCGGAAATTAACGTCGATCCCCGAGTCCAACAGCTCGCGAATGCCGTCCAAGTCACCTTCGTTGGCCGAGTACATCAACCTTACTCCCCCATCTATCTCTTCTCCCTCCTCGTTCTCTCTTCCATCCGGCTCGCCTCTTTCTCTCTCCGGCGCCAACGACGACTGCTTCCCTAACGTAAACCTCACCGCCGCTTTGTTCTCCATCACTTTAACAAGAAAAAGGAAATCAAGAAACGATGGCTAGTTTATTAACTTGTCAAATCCAAACTACAAGTATAAGTTTTAGTTCGATTAATGCTTAATTAAACAGAATTAGGATCAAATGAGTAAATTTTGTTTGTAAAATGAAAGTCAGAGATTTTGGGAAGGTTTTATACAGAGAGTTCAAAAGGGGGCAAAAACGAAAGCTGGAAAAGGCAGTTGATAGTGTTTGATAAGGTAATGCGTCTTTTTTTCTTTTCTAGGAATTGTGGAATGCACGCGCTGTCTGGCGTAGGATAAGCGATAGTTGACTAACTTATAACGGGGGGTTAACGGCGCACAGAACAAGGGGCTAAGGAAAAGGAGAAACGACGACTTTGTACTTTTTATGATATTTGTGGAAATGTTAAACAGATCACCGTCCAGTTGTATCGAGATGTATGGGGACCATGAGATTTAACGTGGATTATAACATAGGATTGTCCATAAAATAATTAATATAACATAACTCTGCTCCTTTTTTTTTTTTCAATAAATCGATTATTACAATGAGATCTCAAACTTTTTAAAACTTTTATTTGGTTGTCGAAAATATTTTTTATTTTTATTTTAAAAATATGTTTTTCATATTTTCTTTTTGAAAACTGAAAAATATGTCTAGATAATGAAATATATATATATATAAGGCGTTTGATTTTCTATTTTTCTTACTGTAGAAACATTGTAAATAAAATAAAAAAACTCTGCATTTATATGGATTTTAACTAGGGTTTTATGTCAAAATTAACGGCCAGATAATAGAAGATTGATTAGAATGAAGTTTGTGGATTTAATTGAAAATTTTGAAGTTTGGGGATCAAATCCAAGTAAACCAAAAATTGTGGATGATGAGAGCAATTAACCCCAACAGATTTAGTTAAGGTTTTCTGTCGCGCACGTTTCACCGCATAAGCATTCGGGGTGGTCAGTATAGAGGACAAATTGATGTCCGCTTAAATTTTCATTTCAGCCGACATTGACAGGCATCAGCAGAAATAGGCAAAAATAAAATAAAATAAAATCCTGGATAAGCTTCAAAAATAGTCAAAATTAATAGTTAAAATGAACTTTTTTTTATTAAAATTGATTTATTTTTCTATTTTTCGTAAAATTCGTTAATGAATTATGCTCTATACATTGATGCTTTGTTTTAAGTTCATAAGTATTTGTTTTAAAATGTTTTTCAATTTAAACTATAGAAATATTTGTTATTTATTTACATATAATATATAGTGTAAAAATATAAAAATGATTATCAGAAAAAATATTGAAAAGGGTTATTATTCCGTTTATTGACTGTGGGAAAAAAATATCATACAAGCTTATTAGTTAATTTCAATTAAAAATAAAACTCTAACACCTAAAACTCTAAAAATAAAACTATAACACTTAAACCTCTAAACTTTAAATTCTAAATTAAATTCGTTTGTGGAAAATAATTTTTCTCCTTCTTAAATATTCAAATAAATATTGCACTTAGGGATATGCGATGCAGTCAATTTGCATTGGACAACCCTGAAATTAGGCCGCCATTATTCTGAATCTGTTTACATGTGTGTTTCAGCTGCCCTGTTTCCATTTCCAGTTTAAAACCATTATTTTATTTCTGGTTGGTTGAGTTGTATAAAATATTCAGTCCAATGATTTTTCCTTGGGCTTTAAAGGTAGCTCATCCAGAATCCAGCTCTATCTACCATTCCATTACACATTTTTCAGATCTGAATAACCAGGTTTCAATTTGTCCAATAATTTCCCAGGAAATTTCTCACGAATGAGGAGGCTTTTGAATACAGGGCATGGACTTTTCGTATGTTGAATTCTGTTTCTACAGCTCTTCAAATTGACAACAAAAACAAACAGCTTAAGCTTCCTTTTATTGCTTTCATACATATACATATACATATATGCTTTAAATTAATCAGAAACCTTATCAACCAGATAATTTTCTTGACATGTTCTTCGATCTCCTGCACGTAATCATGACTCATCTAAATCTGGTGATTATTAATTTTAATTATGATCACATGCTAGCTATTAAGAGAGGAACTTGCTCCATAAGATCATTGCTTATCTTTACTTTATAAAGGCATTGATTTAAGCAAACTTCCATTGACCCAAATAAACAAAAACTTACAGTATGCAAGTTGCAGCAGTCAGTGGACTTGGCAAAATACCTGCTTTATTAATGTCTACCAGCAGTTTTCAAGGTACGCAACCTTAAATAAATCCAACTTTTGATAACTTATACAGTGCATCATCACCTAAAATGCAAAGTATGAAAGGAGATTATGCGGTGAAACCTTATTCGGCGTTATTTTCTGCATTAGTGGCAGAAGGGAAAGAGCTAATTGGGACTAACTAATTGGGACTAAGGTTGCATTCAGCAACCTTCTCCCAGGATTTGAGAGTTTTGTCCTCGGTATCTGTTTTGTACAATGCAAGGCGGCTTATCTGGAAGCTCAGGCCACCAATGCTTTCATCGAGCGTATTAGCTTTATCTTGAGCTCTCTTCTTCTGAAATGTC
Organism: Hibiscus mutabilis; assembly: GCA_019671005.1. NCBI lineage: Eukaryota > Viridiplantae > Streptophyta > Magnoliopsida > Malvales > Malvaceae > Hibiscus > Hibiscus mutabilis. Next base: position 14,171,249 of record CM033756.1, on the reverse strand, counting down.
AGCATAAAGGAGGCTCATGTGTGGCATGTATGCTACAAGGAAATAGAAGTGTTTGTCAATTATCAAAGCCTCAATTTTTATCTTCAGATAGGATAGTAGTTCTCTAGTCTAGAAAACAGTTCTATTCCATTCTTAGAGACAAACAGCAATCGCCAACCTCCAGTTGTCTAACCACTCGAGTCTCGACAAACTAAAGCAGAGGACCTTGATTCAAGCATACACGCTAGAACAAGTTAACAAATGGCTTACTTCAACAAGTTGAAAGAAAAGAAATCAAATCGAGACGAGCATTTAGCCACACCATTAAAAAACTCCCGTAAGTTCAACACGAGCATCTTGCATTTTTAAAAATAAATAGAAAGATGCAGCAACTAAGTAATAAGTAATAACAATGTTAGAATCGCCAATTCAGCCTATTTCCCCCACCTTAACACCCTTTGCCCCCTTCTCAATAGAAAACTTTTAGCAGTCAAAATGCAATCTTTGTTTGATTAGTTACTCCACATTCTATAACTCTAACCATCTCTGCAGCAAAATCATACCTCAGGGGATATAGCTATAGGTTAGTCTAATGAATTTCAGCATTAACATGTAAAGGAGTTACTGAATATTCAGGGTGCAAAAAGATGTTAAAAAAGGCAAATACTTTTAAGCAGTACGACTTACGGCTTGAGCGCTTGTATCCAAAATGGCCACTACAATGCGCACTAGTTTCGACTACCTGGAGAAAATTAAAAAAAAAAAAAGCGAAACTCTTGCTTCAATCACTCCAACGAAGAATTGTTCTTCAAATTTTAGCAAATTGAAGGAAACCCAAAGCGGGAACATTACCTCGGAAGTGGGGTGAAGCAGCAAATAGACGCATTGATAAAAGAAAGTCCCAGTAGCCACACGATCGACGGTGGCATTATAAGACTTGAGGCCAATACAGGCGGCCCTGAACTTGGCCAACGCATCATCGGGAGCTAAACTGATGGACCCAACAACCGTGATATGGGGCGCGAGCGGTGGCCCACCGAACTCTGATTGTAAACCTTCCACCAACTTCTTCACCCTGGATGTAACGTCTTCGGTCGGAAGTGCCCACACTGAATACACATCTTTCTTGACAACGGCTTCTGGGGTTGCAATGAAAGTGAACGAAGTGGGAGTGGAAATGGACGGAGGTGTAAAAGAGCAATGGATTGGAATTGGAAAGATATTTTTGGAGTTTGAATTTGGGTTTTGGAGATGGAGAAAAATGGGATTGGGATTTTAAAAATGGCAACTTGACATCGGAAGAGCATATGCTCTTTGTGCTTCCAGTGGAACTCTGGAACCTGATGCCATGAGATAATGTTTCGGAAAACATATTTTTTTGACGTGTGAAAGTTTTCATTTGGATGATAGCTCTTTTTTACCACGTTTCAATCTTTTGAGCAATTCGAAAGGGTTTTTCTGGTAAATTACATCGTTGGTCTCTTTTGTTTTTGAACTATTTAATTTTGATCACCGGCTTTGAAAAATTATGTTTTGATCACTTACGTTTAGGGGTGATAACGCAAGCTACTCGAGCTCAACTCAGTCAAAGTTCGAATCGAGCTTATGCTCAACTCAAGACCTTAACAAGCAGAGCAAAGCCTAACCAAGCTCGACTCGAAATACTTGTGAACACACATACTCCAAATGCAGTAAAGCAATATGCTTAGTAAAAAAATACAAAAGCAAATTAGGCAACAAAAGAAGCACTAAAACAAATTAGGTAATATAATATTGTTGTTAGCTTGCCACTTAGAAGAGTTACGAGCCGAGCTTAAACTGTTCACTTCGAGGGATTATAATATTTTGGTCTGAGTCGTTAACTCCCGTTAGAATGATGGCATATGTTAGTAAAAAATGTTTATCCTGAATTTGACCATGATCTTTAGATAAAATATCAATTGGACCACTGAACATTAGCTAAATTTTTCGTCATCAATCTTCGCTCGCCTAGCCATTGATGTCGCTCACCGTCATTGTTGGTTCAAGTTCGACAACAATCTTTGAACCCAAAATGTATAATTCATCAAAAATTTCGACATACTAAACGTAAATTTGGTCTCTATTTCATCATAAAAAATGCTCTAACTATCCACTTATGTGAGTAAAGGCATTGTTTCATGTAAACTTGTTGTGCAAACAAATATGAGATACATTTTTTTTATTCTTACGACTCTTTTTTAAATTTGATTATTCTAACAGCATATTATCAAACACTTCGACACATTATTTACATACAACTGCGCAAGTACATTTTGAATCTTCACGAAATATTATATTTATTGTTGTCATTACCATAATCAGAATGAGCAATACTAATTTGTTATATTAGAGATATACAAAGACAAACATTAACAACAAAACAATAAAAAAAGATAATCGTAAATAAAATTTATTTACAAAAATCACAAGCTGAAGCAAACTTTCTATATATTATGATAAATTTTTCACACAAAGTGTGATTCTACTTGTTAGTAAAATACTACAAAACTAAGGGCGTTAGCACTGACCGGGTACGAATAAAAATTAACCAAATAAAATGAATTTAACCGTGTCGTGGTTAGAAACACTACCTTAAAATAGATTCACCCTAACTGGTATAGTTGCTGCTACAAGCAGACCATCCCCGAGGTTAGCACGGACTCTCCGAGAATTTGTACACCCAAACTTCAAAGTGGACTTGATGGTATTACTCTTCTCCCAAAAAGACTCAAAAGAATGGCAAAGGGTTGTAGAAAAACAAACTTTGCTAAAAAAATTAGAGAGAATCGGAAGTGTATTAGGCAATTTGAATTGTGCATTGGATGATTCAAAAAGGTTGAAATGCAATGTATTTATAGGCTGAGTTTTGAGGATAAAAATTTAGCGGCATTTAAACAAAAAATGTCGCTTTATACCGAGATTGTTGTAGTGGCTGTACAAGGCAAAGGTGCAGGCATGTTGGCTGATGTGTTTCACCGGGGTCAAAGACTGCAACATTGATGCACCCTTGTCGACCACGTGCTGCCCCATCGACATGGGTTTTCCGGGTGTTGTTGGCTCTGCAGGACCTCGAGCCGTTGTCGGAGCCTGGGACTTGTCACTGGAAGCCATTGGAAAGGACTTGGGGAGTATGGTCTGAAGATTGAAAGGGGTTATATGGGAAGTGAGAAAGTGGATGGGGAACGTGGAGGGGACATTTTGTTGCCACCTTGACATGCATGGAGATGAGGTGGCTGACGGTGGGCGAGGTGTCTCGCCAGGTGGTTGCTTGGGAGGGAAACTTGGGGCCGACGGGGGTCATCTTTTCAACAGTATCTTGTGAGTTTAGTAATGCCAAAGATTTCCTATGGCTTTATCTCTCTTTAAATTCGTCTTTTGATTATTTTTTACCGGTTCATAAATTACTACCATGTTTTTAATGTTAAACGTCAAATAAAGTAAATGTTAATTATTATAGATGGTAAAAATTTAATTATTTTGCATTTTCCTGTTTTATATCTGATTTTCTTTTTGTTTAAGCTCAAGATTGTTGTACTGTGATATATTTTTTTAGTTAAATAACGTTACAATATTATTCTTAAAATAAATGTTAATGTTCAAATCCACATAAAAATAAGATGAATAAACATCTATGACACACTAAACCAATCAACAGATCTTTGCAATATAATATACTTTAATACATGGAATAATAGGCTTAATTAGTGCTAGGAATTAATTATGACAATTAATATAATATATAAGCATTTATTCCAAATAATAAATTTTAATAGTTTTATTTAAAGAATTATAAAAAATGATAAAAAAATTATAATAATATTTACCGCATTTTATAAAAAATATTTTTAAAATCTTTTATTTAAGTTGACCGATTAACCTATGACACTAATATTACTTTTATTTTTTTATTGAATAATAATATAAATACAAGAAGTTAACACCAATATTAGAAGTTAAGTATAAAGGTAAATTTAGCCCTCAACATTTATTTTTTATTAAATTATTCAATATTTCTCTTTTTAATTTAAATTTAAACTTCAACTTTAAAAATATTGATAAAATATTAAAATTTTAACAGAATTAAGGTGACAGACCACATGATAATCTACATATACTTAATGTGGACATGATATTATTTGTTTTATATATCACATTAACAAATAAATAAAAAATATAAAACTTTAAAGAAACTACAAAATGTATAATTTTTCATGAAGTGTACATAAACTATTAGGTGAGACGAAATGTTAAATGAGACTCAAATCTAGCTAAAAGAGAGATAAGGGTGGAAATGAAAAAAAAAATCTTCTAAAGGCCGAAATTATTTTTTTGTCAAAAAGAGTTAAACTTATTTTGGTACGAAAGATTAAAATCTTAATTATTTGATTAATTATTTTTTATTATTTTTCTCTTTTATCCTTCATTCCAAGTAAAATTTTAATATCAATATTTTAAGGATTAGTAATCGGCATTAGTTATTTTGATTGACCAATATATTATTAAAAACGTGAAACTTAAGATATAGTAAAAATTAAACTGTAAACCGGAGCTTAATAAAAAGAAGACAAATCATAATTGGACGAAGAGAGAACGATAAAATTAATATTGTGGGTTGAACCTAACAAGTGTTCTAGTAGAAAAATGGATGATGTTCATTTTAGGAGACACGGGTTAAAATTGCTCTGTCTATAAAGTATATTCACATTGTTAAAATGTTAAGATTATGTAGGAACATATACTACCTTGTAATCACCTTTAGACCATTCAAAAAAATTAATATTGTGGATTATTTTGGCAAGTTTGTATTAAAGATGCGAATGCAAATTTAAATTAGGGTTTATATCATCCAACAACATTACATGAAATTAACGAATACTTTTGGAACTATATATCATTTCACCAACTTCATTTGAAAGAAACATGGAAAGGAAATGGAACTAAATCAGGAGCTACTTATTGGTTGTCTTGCGTTCATCTTTGTCCTCAGACCTGTACTTGTAAAACCTGGAAACAATCATATAGATAATGAAATTGGCCAAACTAATCAAAGACAGCAACAAGTAGAAGAGATTCAGATGATTCTTGTTAATATTGTTGCCTGCTAACCAACCCCCACTTGTATTATCTTTTGTCGCACGATTCACTACCTGAACCAATATGGTACTTATATAGTACCCAAGTGCCATGGAAGTCCACAGGAAGCAAGTGGATAGGGTTTTGATTTTCTTGGGAGCTTCGGAATAGAAGAATTCAAGAAGTCCAACGTAGGTAAACATGTCTGCAATTCCGAATATGAAGTACTGGAATGACAGCCAGAAGACACTGGTGGGCAATGGTTGGAGCACAGGCAAAGCATTCACCATGTTGTAGTCATGGGCCACGGATTTGCGTTTCACTTCCATGATTGCGGCGGTCACCATCGATATGGACGAGAGGATGAGGCCTACTCCAATGCGTTGAAGGTGAGTGATTCCGGTGAGGCGGCCGGTGAACTTACGGAGAAGGGGGACGATTATTTGGTCGTACAAGGGGATGAGGATGATCAGGAATATGACAGGGATGATTGGTAGTGATGCAGGCGGGATGTTGAAAGAGCCGACAATTGTTGTATCCATTGTAAGGCCTTGTTGGACTGAGAATGTTTGGAGTTGAGCTAAGCACAGGGTCATGATTATGGTACAGGCGAAAATCGGGACCATTCCGAGTACAATCTTTGCACTTTCGACTTGTGTTACCGTGCAGAGTTTCCATGGATTCGGTGTCTGTGATGCTGTCTGAATGGCTGCTTTATCCAAGAACATGTAAATGTCTCTATGAGGCAGGAATTCATCTTCCCAAGCAGGCGCAGCTTCTTTGTCTTTGTCAATCTCATAAAGCTCTAGAGGATTCTCAGGGAGTTGAAGATTTCTATTGCGGATTGCTGCAACAAAAACCTGAATGATTTCCACAATGGCACTAGTTCCTTGAAAGACATGGATCCTATACAATGGCCATCCTAGTAGAGCAACGACGAGAGCCAAGAACATCGTGATAGAAGAGACTCCGAATATCACAAATATCCCAAAATAAGTCAATATAAATTATTGACTCTGATCAAAACTGATATTCTTAAAAATATTTATATATTTTATCTAATTAATCTCAAACTTAATTATATATATATATTGAACATTTCATTAACATCACAAGATAAATCAATATGAACTACCACAAATTTGAGTATGACCAAACTATCATTTTAAAAAATATTTGTATATTTAAATTGATCAACCTTACATCTAATTATTTTTTTATAATAGTTATAATACGTTATAAGATCTACCGGGCAGGTGGGGACGGAGAATTGAACTGATTTATAATATAGAGGTTTTGGTTTTATTGCTTCCATGCTTTGAATTGCACAGTCAGTAGGTGGGGACAATGAAGGGTTTTCGAGCCTTATTCATGGTTTTTGCGACACTCAGTGATGAACTTAGGATGAAAGTTCAAGAGAAATTAATTATAAATAAAAATAAAATAAGAGTCGTTTTTAATTGTTAAGTTATTAATTTAAATTTAAATATTTTTAGAGTTTAAACTATTTAATTTTAAGATTGAAAAAAAAATTAAAAATCAAACCATTAATTAGAGGGTCATATGCGCCTATACGTGTTCAAATTCATGTCTTTGTATATGTTGCAATAATAATCATGTAATTTAAATTAAAAATTCTTTTGGAAAATATAATTAAAGGAACTAATATTACATATTTGGGATGAGTCTAAAGTAAACGTCGTGTACCAATATGTATTACTAATTATATGCATCATTAACTATTTTAATAACTTTTGAAATCATAAGATCAAAAGTGAGAATATTTCTTTTTACGAATAAAATATGTTAAAACACTCTTGTGCCACATTTTCTCCGAAATCCGAACGGTGAAAAACTTCATCGGTACGAGAGAAGCAACATATTGAAAAACGGGTTGCATCTGACGGTAGAGGGGGGAGATCAGTGAGAGAGAAACTAGAAGTTTTTGGTCGATTCGTGAACTTTTAAGCTCTTTTCAGCAAAATGGAGGTCAAATTTAGACTTAAGGGGCCGAGAGGAAGTGACTGGTGAAATTTGAGACTGAACGACCATTATTTATGACCATTTGGGGTTTAAGAGTGACAAAAAACGTCCAATGTCTAAACTTTAGTGACAAAAAATGTTAAATGTCTAAACTTCAGTGAGCAAATTGAACGTTTTGAAACTCCGACGCATGCGCATCCATGGTTGTCGAGGCGTGCGCGTCAAGAGCTGCTGCGGCGTTGAGGGTTGTCGAGGCATGCGCATCCATGGTTGTCGAGGCATGCGCGTCAAGAGCTACTGCGGCGTCGAGGGTTGCCGAGGCATGCACATCCATGGTTGCCGAGGCGTGCGCATCCATGGTTGCCCAGGTAACTAAAAGTTGCTCATCCGGGAATGCATCGCATACCCCTAAATCCGCATCCTCCTCCCTATTGCGTTCTAAACGTGATAAGTGATCGACCACTTGAATTTATGTTCCTTTTCTGTTCTTTGTACCAATCAAATAGGATCGGAACTGTGTGTTGGCCTAGGACTGCTCCTACCGTGAAATCATTGCATCACACATGAGCTCAAAAGGTAGCGTCCAATCTGGTAGAACGACAATGGGTGCCGAGGCAAGCGTTTCCTTTAGGGTTTCGAATGCTTGAGCGCAAGAATCATCAAAATTGAAAATTTGAAGACTTCATCCTGCATGTCCAAGAAAGCTTCGAATTCCTTTAATCGAACTTGGTGGGGGTAATCTCTCGATCACGTCCACCTTGGCTTTGTCTACTTCAATTTCCTTGGATGAAATCTTGTGGTCGAGCACTATTCCTTCATCTACCATAAAATGGCACTTCTACCAATTAAAGGACTAAATCGATTTCTTCACATCTTGCCAACACCTTCTCTAAATTGTCGAGGCAACTGTCGAAGTCACTACCAAAATTGAAAAATCATCCATGAAGATCTCAAGGAAGTCTTCGACCATGTCAGAAAAGAGTGCCATCGTGCATTTTCTAATGTTACTGTATATTTGAGAAAACTTGAGGAGATTCATTTCCGATACTTCTTATAGTCCATCCGCACCCTCTATCGGGTGACAATATTGCCCCAAAAGAATTGGGTCAATGTGCTCCCAACTACTTATCTTTGTGTTACCATGGTGGATGTGTCTTTCTTTCGTGTTCCCTTGTAGTCCATGCACATCTTCCACCTTGCTACTGTTCCTGAAGGCATGAATATATTATTAGGAAAAATTATATCCATTCCCAACCATTCAATTACCTTATTCTTGTCGACTTCTATCATGGTTGGATTTAGCCTTTGTTGTCGTGGCAATTGCTGCTCAAGCCAATTTTCGTGGCAATCAGTTGCCAAAATTTGCTGTAAGTCAAGGGAAGAACCAATTTTCTGAAAAGCTTTACGAATCCAAACACCTTTTTCTTTTGGCCTCTCAAACATCTCCATCAGTAGAAATTTCGATGGCTTCAAATCTACCAACATCGGTTCCTCAAGACATACCTGCAATGGACGAGGTGAGTTTTTAAAGAATTCAAAAGGTTCAACCATTACCTGCTCATATTCCATTGGCATGGTATTATCATCTCGTTGATCTTGCATGTGGTCATGCAATTGCCGTGGCAACTGTAGATGAGAGCAATCTGTAAATTCTGGGCATCAGGTTCCTCAGAATTTATTGTATTATTGTTGTTCTCAGCTTCACTGAGTGTTGTCGCTGTATTACTCTGTTCAGGCTCCTCAATCATTGCCGAGGCAATTTGTTGCTCATGCTCATTATGTGTTGGGCAGTCTTTCTCATCGACATACTCTCGACTTTGAGGTTTTAGTTGTTCCTCACACATCGGAGAGTTTCCTTGCATTGTTCCTTGTCATCTTGCCTTGGGACTTCAGTATCCCTAAGAATGAATTGTTGGTGCATGTTATCCATGACATATGTGGATCTCCTCAATTGATCTTCTGAATCCCCCAAGGTTGCATCCCACTGAACTATCCTCGTATCCATGGACTTTGATAGCTCTCGAATCTCTTCAATTGATCCGTCAAGTCTAGTCAAGGAAGCTAGCAACGTTTCCTCCAAGGAATTGGAATGCTCTTGAAAAAGACTACATTGCCATGACATATATGTTGCTGCGGCAAAATTGTTATGGTAAAAAAAATTGAGCTTTTTGATCATACCATGGAGAATTTTGCTGCTGGTTCCCTCTATGGTCCTCCATGTAGTCATATGCACAAAAAATGTGAGGGCAATTTTCAAACACATGATGTTCTCCACACATAGCACAAGATTTTTCCACGGTATAGGCTCTTTGGGCTTTTCTCGGTTGGTATAGGTAATCATCAAAAGGTGTAAGAAACTCTTGATTGGATTGATTCATATCTTCCAACATCAACTCTCGAATAGATCGACTTTTATTTCCCGACATGTTGATGTCCCTTAACTTGTAGCACGCCTAACTTTTTTTTGATAAAAAAACAAAAAGAAAAGTTAGTAAAACTAAGAGAAAAACATGCAATAACAAAAACAACTAACACCAATTGCCAATCCCCGGAAACGACGCCAAAAACTTGTTGCATGTAATAAGTGCTACGCAAACGGTGCAAGTATACACGTCGTAAGTAATAAAGTGATATGAGTATCGAGTATCGTCTCCACAGGGATTGGTTTGGGCCACTTTGCTTAAGTTACTGCACTGTGAAAATAAAAACACAATTGATAATAGGAGTTCTAATTAACGAGTAAACTAAGAGCAATAAACTAAAAGAAAAGATGAAATCAAATAAGAGAGGGAATAGGCCAGGTTATCGTGAGTTGAGGTGTGATAGCCGATTGGATCGTCTTGGTAAAAGAGTGCAAGGGCAACTCAGTTGCCGTGGCAACTTGCACAGCGGGGTTGCCTTGGCAACTAATCGATGGTTGCCTGGGCGACTAGCTGGACAACTACTTGGGCGGCTGGGCAGCAACTTCAAGGTTCAGCGAAGCGTTCTTCAATGGTTTCTTCTTATCCCTAAGTCGAAACTCTAGCTATTTGTGCATGCCTTGATAATACATTCATGCGTGAATCAAGGGTGAACAACAACCAATCTTGCGCTCCTCTTAGCCGTTGAAATCCTTAACTTATTCCTAAACCGGATTAATCTTCACCATCAATAGATTGAATAAAGACCATACTCATTCGTTTCTTGAATCTAACTCTCCCAATATTAGATAAATAGATGAAGTTACGAGATCCTCTCCCAATTCACTCGCAAACAAGAAGAAAAACCAAGAATGAGTAAACCTTGAATTGAAAGTGCAAACTCTTATTACCTAAACAAAATCCAATTGTTTCTCACAACCACAAAACACAATAACCCCAACCAATCAAGTTAGTTCATGGTTGGGTTCAAAAGATATACAAAGAATAATCCCCAAACCATGAATCTAATGGAAGCAAAGAAGAAAAAATCAAACTCTCTCCCCCTTGCTCTATTTTCGAAATCTCTCCCTTCTTGCCCCTTTGGAGTTTGTCGAAATTTCTCTCATCTCTTCTTCTTTAGAGTTTGTCGAAATTCCTCTCCTCTCTTCTTGCCTCTCTTTGACGGCTTGGTCCTTTAAATAGGAGATGGCTAGGTCAAAATCCTTTTTGAGGGAGAAGTTAAGTTGGAATTAAATATCTTTAAAGAATATAATTCTTTATCATATTTAAATTCCTTCTAGAACTTCTCCTATCTTCTTGAGATTTAATTTTTCTTTAACCTATTCATGGAAATCAAACTTCTTTTGGATTTAACTTTGCTCCACGTCATCTTGGGCTTATCTAGTCATCAATTTCGACTACCATATCACCTTATTCTTTGTCGAAAATTGCCTTGGCAACTAGCTCGGCATCTCCTTCATGCATTGCCCTGGCAACTGCGACGACATCTACTTCATGCACTGCCCTGGCAACTGGTTCTAGCCTTGTTTAGGCAAGTGATTCTGCACACACACAAAAACACACCAAAGCAGCATCTTTTTCCACAAAAATCACCAAGTTATGTAATCAAGCTCAACGGTGGAAAGAAACATTAATTAATGCATGAATGACTAATTATGCAACTAATATGAGCCTAAGTCTAACAATAATATGAGTAAAAAGGGTAATAAAAATAGTACTTTTGAACATTTATCAATCAGTAACGGTGTATTTCGATGTACAGTTTTAGGTTTATCGTTATTTTTAATTTTTTTCATTTATATTATGTATAAGACAAATATACCTCAATTACATACATATAAATATATTTTCTTTAAAATACAAATCTTAAAATTATTAATTAAGTCGAATCACTTAATTAAATGATTATATTTTATTTTTAAATGTAATTATGTAAAAGTAAAAATAGTTAAGAAAGAACAAATTACAAATTAAAAATTGGTTTAAAATATTAAAATCTTGTACACCTGCTATTGACCGAAATAGGCCGAAACACACCAAAATTACCATCTTCATTTAAATTACTTGATACCGATTTAAGATTAGTACGGCCAATATTGATACGGTATCAACTGCTATGGAGATAACCCCAAGTCAAATATTTTTCTCCAAGAAGTACCACTTCTTTCTGTTGTATATCAAGACTTCACCCTCAAATGGTTTTCTTGCTCTAACATATGATTGATGAAATTTCATATACATATACACGTTCATGTCTGGATAAATCATGATGATATCATGCATTACCATCTTCATTTGGATAAAAATAATCAGAGAAGAGACTTGAAAAATGTTGTTAGACAAAACTTTGAGTCCTATGATATGTTGATTTTCTAGTTAGTTGAGTTGAATTTGCTGTTTTGTAAATTAAAGAAACAGTCAGAGTGTGAGCTTTCAAACTAATGTTAATTTTGTTTCATTACTGCATTTTCAGCGACTTGAGGTCAAACAGGATCCATGGGAACATTCCTAACTCATTAAGAAATCTGATGCAACTTCAATACCTGTAAGTTCCTTACTGTCTATTTCTCGTACCGATTCATAGTTTCTTTTGATGTTAAACAAACACACACATATATATGTTTATAAAATCCTACGTTCACATTGATTTAATCCTTGTTTATAACAGTGATCTATCTTCAAATGATCTTGATGGACCTATACCTGACTTCTTTGACCAAATGAAGTCCTTAAATGTTCTGTGAGTATTTTCCAGAAATCCTCCACACGTGCAATTTATATATTTTTCTTGTTTAGAAATTTACCCTTTGTTTTCTACTATTCAATTTGAATCTATTTGAAACTCTGTCAACATTTTCTTTACTAATCTTTTACTCCTCATCTATTAAAACTCTGTAAGCAGCAAATTCCTGGTCTGGCTAAAGTGTATTTTATCACACATTGGTTAAACCTTAGATTATCTTTGGATTGACTATGTATTGTCAATTGATTTTATGTTAAATACTTAAAGTTTAGCATGGCTCATGTTACACCATGAAAATTTTATTTATTTTAACTCTTGTATTTTCATTTGTTATTTGACTGCAACGACTTAGCACAGAACCTACTGTCTGAAGTAGGGCTGTAAACGAGACGAGACAGATCGCGAGTTACTCGCGCTCGACTCGGTCAAAGCTCGACTCGATTAGACTCGACTCGAGCTCGAACTCGACCTGAGTTCTTAAAGAGCCGAGCCGAGCTACTTGATACCCGACTCAAAAAGCTCGCAAGCTATTCAAAAATATAATATACTAATTTTTTTATTTTTTATAATTTAAAATCTAAATTCTTATACTTAAAATCCTAAAATATAAACCCTAAACGTAAGTCTTAAACGCTAAAATGTAAATCCTAAATCCTAAACCCAACAACTTAAACCTTTAAACCCTAAACTAACACCCTAAACCCTAAAATTAACAAGCTTGAGTTTACACAACTTATGTATCAAAGTTTTTTCTTGATACAGCTTTAAATGATACGTGACAAATGACGAGCTATTCCAGTCCGACACTGTCAAAGATCGGTCAACACTTAACTTAATTGAGCTCGAATCAAGCTCGAACTCGATTTGAGCTCAGATTTTTAAGGCTCGTTAAAAATTATTCGAGCTCGAACTCGACTCGAAATCTTAACGAGCTTATGAGAGTTTAGGAAACATTTCAAGGCTTGAGCACCTGTAATGATACCCTTGTCATTAGTAGTTCACATGATTCTGCTTCTTGGTCTAATTCTTTTGCACTAACCATTGCACCAGTCTGTTTTGCACTTGGTTTTTCAGGCATTTATCTGATAACAAGTTAACCGGGACGCTTCCTAAATCTCTTGGAAACCTACAGAATGTCAATCGCATGTAAGGTTTCTCTCTTTATCCTCTTTTTTGAATTGGAACGGACTTATCTTCGATTTGAGTATAACTGCAGGGTGCTGGCAAACAATAAATTTCAAGGACAATTGCCTCGAAGTTTCTCAAGTCTTACAAACTTGAGGCCCTTGTAAGGAAAACTTTGCTCTTTCATGCTGTTTATCACAGTCCATACTATTTGTTCTCATTATTGGTTTTTCCATCTGCAGCAACGTTAGGGGGAATGAATTCATTGGTACGATCCCCGAATATATTGGAAATTGGAACCAGCTGCAGGTCCTGTAAGCACCCTATTTCCGAATTATTACAGCCATTATGCTGACTGAATGTTTCTAAACTTTGATCAGGATATTTGCTTAGAACATTTTGGTTTTAACAGGATACTTCAAGGGAACCATTTTGAAGGCCCTCTTCCTAATACAATCTCCTCCTTGGAGATGGTGACTGAGTTGTAATTCTCTTATTTGGAACCGGGTGGATCCGAAAATCTGAATTGGACTAATATCATTGTTTTAAATCTCTGATATCCTGTTTGGTGTTGACTGTGCAGGCACATTGCCGACTTGTATGGAAGAAGCGGAGAACTTTTCCCATTTCCTGATATTTCAGGAATGACACAACTTAATACTTTGTGAGTGTTACTTCTGAAATATTTGATTAATCTTTCATCAGGAAATATTTTCTTCATACTGATGATTGGCCTTTCTGTAGGGTCCTGAGAAACCGTTCAATCAATGACACAATCCCATCATATCTTGGTGGGTTCCAAGCCCTCAGCAATCTGTAAGCCACTTAAGTATATGCTATTTACTTGAGAAATGGAAATGTTATAAACAAGTGCGACACCGAGACAACACCTCGGCTCTTCCATACGGAAACGAAACTGAAACCTATAACTATTTTCACATCTGAATTAGTAGCATTCCTTGCAATTTGAGCAATAAGTGTTAGATTTTCTGATATTGTATAGGGACTTAAGCTACAAGTTGACTGGTGAAGTCCCGGATATCTCCGAGTATGGAAACCTAACAAATATGTAAGAGCAGTTGCTTTAGATTTGTGTCAGAAACAATTTTATAACTCTGTTTGATCTAAAACTTAGTTTAAAGGATTTTAGTACACCAATGTGCTCTCAGGTTTTTGCACCTCTAGAGATGATTCGTGTGATAACTGTTCTTTTACCCTTTGACCAGATTTCTTCGAGCAAATAAATTAACAGGGCCAATTCCTAAATGACTTACAAACAAAACAGAAGCAAATCTGTAAGTTCTTATTTCACTTTTACTTTCACCAGTGCACGTAGTTTAGGCATGTATAGTTCTTCTCTTTTTATTTTAAATAATTGAACTGGTAGTCTTTAAATAGAACATAAATTGTTCTTTGAGATAGAAATTATTCTGCTTCCAATCGTTTGAAGTGTGATGACGTGCAGGGATTTCTCAGAGAACAATTTCACATATTCATCTATTGCAGATGACAGAGCCAACAGGAATATGTAAGGCAAATTAGGAAATGAAAAATTACCCTTTTGTTTAATAGCTGCTGCTTTTATTAGTAATATTTTTTCATCCATGCATAAATTTTCAGGAATTCATTTGCATGCTGTTCTTCATCAGCAGAGTTGTAAACTCTATCTTCAAAGCTTTTTCCTCCAGTTTGACTTTATGTGAATGCTATTTCTAACCCTTTTTTTCCTCTCTATTTTAAATGGACAGTGCATGGGAAAATAACAGTTACTCTTGTGGTGAAGATCAATTGAAAAGTAAATAGCCGTTTAGATTACTGTCATTTTCAATCCGGCAGTACCTTGATTTCTATAATGAACTCGAAAGCTTAAACCATCATTAGGCTACTGTCAATGGCTTACCTAGTTAGTACTGGAAAAGCTAGCTATGTTAATCATCCGAAACAACGTGTGGCCTGCAGATGATCGGTTGTATATTAATTGTGGAGGTTGATGGTGTGTCAAACCACCAAATATAATTTCATGCTTTCTAAAATATAACAGTAGTATAGATAAGCAGGGTCGATCCACAAGGATTGAAATCTCTAATATCGCTTTTATGTGTCCAGATTTAATGTCTTGGCAATGGTCGTTTCCACGTTTTGCGGCAAATTGAACAAGGGGTTTAGTTAATCAAGAAAAAGAGATAAAAAAATCAATTAAAGAATGAATTGCTAAATGGAAAAAAAGAATCAAATAATTTAAGGTAAATTAGACAACTGAATGTTTAAATTCTTAGCCTTCGGCTCGGTGTACTCCAAACTTGAATCGATTCTTAAAATTGTGTTTTTCCTTTCTTTCAATAAGCTGGTTATGGTAATCGAGGACGCCTTAATTGCCAACTCTTCCTCATGTAGTTGATCTCGGTACGACCTGTACGTTCTATAAAAGCCCAACTCGAATCAACTACCTCAACCGCGTAGGTCGTTTAAATTCGATCATCACCTCTCAATTATACATTAATTGACTATCAACTTAATGGATCCTTTCGAGCACAACTAATGGCACATTGCTTAGAAATTGAATGCTAAACTAATGGCAAATTGCTTTACAAAGCATGCACGCTGATACAAAGAGAAAATGAAAAATGATGTCTCTCTAATAACCCACACACTCTATTTATACTAGTTCTTAAGGAACTAAGTGCCATAAACTTTTCCTAAAATTGTGGTAACAATCAAGCACAACCACACACTAAAAACAGATTTGAACAACATCTTTGAACCCTTCACATTTCAGCTTTTGACCGTTCCTTGCAGTAGCCCCAACTCCCTTGAATTTAGTCTCCAGACCTCAAATTTGCTCTTCATTCTTATTTGGCCAGATTTTTGTTTGCTGTTGGGTTTCGGCACTCCATTTTGTATTCCTGATAAAATTCAACAAGAAATCATGTTTTTAGTAGGATTCAATTCAAAAATTAATCGAACTAAGTACAAAAAGTGTGTTGAATTAACTTCCTAACAGAGGTGATAAGGTAACAACAGTCGAAGGTACATTCGGAAGCGATGTGAGTCCAGAAGGAGCTTCAACATTCTCTATCAGTGATGACAAGAAATGGGGGTACAGTAGCATGGTGATATACAACCCGGAGCAAACTAAGTCCATGAGTTATGCCAAATCAATTGAATCCCATGAAGATTGTGGATTTGAAAGTATTCAAAATAAAGAGGTATCGTTATACAAGACAGCTCGTGTTACTCCGATATCTCTCAAGTATTTAGGGTTCTGCATGAAAAACGGCTTGTATACAGTAAAACTCGATTTTGCTGAAATCACATATAAAGAAGCTGCTTATCATAAGAGCAGAGGGAATCGCCTTTTAGGTGTCTTGATTCAGGTAAACTTTTAAGTTATTTTATCTATAAGGACTCAATGAAGTTGTACTTATCATAGGTGATCGGTACTGCAGGGTACAAAGGTCTTAGCCGATTTCAACATCAAAGAGGTTGCTGGAGGTCAAAATAGGAACGTTTCCAAGACGTTTCAAGCTGAAATCAAGGGAAACAACCTTGAAATTCACTTATATTGGGCTGGCAAAGGCTCGAGACGCGGTGCCTTTGAACTCTATGGTCCTCTTGTTTTGGCTATTTCAGTAGAGCCTGGTAGCACATCACTTCATGCTAGTTGCACAGCTTTTTTTACTTCATTTTACCCTTTTTTTTTAACAAATATCAACTTCATGTTTGAATGCAGTTCTCAAACCAGTCACCAACTTCTAAAAGGCATAACGGCATATCCCAAAATTAAAATTTAGTCCACTAGTTTAAAATATTTATCAATTGTTTATCTTTTATTTAGGGTTTTTAGTTATTTTACCTTGTTAGGATTCTTGTGTATAAATACCTCTAGATTCTCTTTTCACTTAGCCTAAAGATTTGCGACGGCTCAATTCTAATCGTGAGAATTGAGTTGCGCTTCCTTTAAAAGTAGCTACATCTTCAACCCAAAAAGTCTCAAAAAGTCGACGTTGATTTGAAGGGTGTTTTTGGCTTGCAATTTGAAAGTCAGATCGGTTGGTCGATCGACGTTGATTTGAAGGGTGTTTTGGCTTGCGATTTGGGAGTCAAATCGGTTGATCGTAATTTGGCTTCTTATGAATAAACTTAGCGGCGGTCCGCTAAGGGGAATCAAGATCGAGTTGATTCACGCTATAACTCGAGTTGGGCTCTTCCAGAACTTAAAGCTATTTTGATGCTAACCACGATAGACGTGGTTAGACCAGAAAGAACTAAATTTCGGTTAACCAGAGAGAAGAATTAGCTGCGGGGTTGGGCCTGTTGACTGTAACCAACATACTATCCAGAATGGAAAATTATTTCGATGATCGATCGAAATTGAGGCTAGCAAAGCCTAAGACTAAACTATTACAATTGAATTCCTTATTTACAATTTACTGCTTTTATTTATCTTTTATTTTTTTACTTAATTATTTATTCTAATCCCCGTGAATCGACTTACTTTTTTATATTACTTTTTAATATTTAATTGAAAATAGAATTATTTATTTGACAATTTCAACACTTGTCGCCAAAGCGGCTTCGGAGCTGTCTTCAATGTACAGTCTCTTTATTTCTTGATTCTTGATGATAATAATAAAATTTCAAGCTTTCACCTGTCACTGCTGTCACCATGATTGCAATGAGAAAGCTCTGATTTTGCACAAATATAGGGAGTGCTTACCGATGGGACGACCATAGCTATAAAGCAGCTTTCTGCAAAATCAAAGCAAGGGAGTCGTGAATTCGTCGATGAAGTGGGCGTTATATCAGCTCTGCAACACCCAAATTTAGTAAAGCTACTCGGATGCTGTATAGATGAAAATCAACTGCTTCTAGTCTACGAGTACATGGAAAATAATTCCCTTGCACATGCATTGTTTGGTAAGCCTGTATGATCCCATATTTAACAATTGTTCAAACAGTTTCATACACTCTTGATGTGTAGTTTTTAACATACTGACAGGTCCTGAAGAACTGAAGGTGCAACTTAATTGGATGATCTGGTCTAAAATTTGCAGTGGGATAGCTAAAGGGTCAGCATTTCTCCATGAAGAATCAAAACTAAAGATTATTCTCAGGGATATCAAGACAACAAACATTCTTCTTGATAAGGATTTTGTTGCAAAAATATACGATTTTGGACTTGCCAAGCTTCATGAAGGCCATCAGACCCAAATCATTACCAAGATAGCTGGAACCATGTCATGATCAAAATCCATTTTTTTATCTAAATTGTTATGCTCTCCCAAGATATGAAATTCATATACAATTGATCAAAATTTTTAATGTTCTTACAGTGGATACATGGCACCTGAGTATGCCCTAAGAGGCCATCTGACCAGTAAAGCAGATGTTTACAGCTTTGGTGTAGTCTTGCTTGAAATTGTCAGTGGGCAGAACAGTGCCAGTTACAGGCCATATGAGTGTGTGTGTATCGTCTTTCTTCTTGTAGAATTGTATGCATGTTTAATCTCGGAACTGAATGAACGGCCCTATGCCTGTTGTTAACTCTGCAGGCTTATGTCTTGCAAGAGAAGGGGGGTCTTTTATCACTGGTTGATCCAATTCTAGGATCCGAGTACGCAGCAAAAGAAGCCAAAATGATTCTAGAATTAGCAATGCTTTGCACTTACCCATCTCCTACACTTAGGCCTAGAATGTCAGGTGGTAAAAATTCTTAAGGGAAAAAGTCGGCTTAACTATACTCCATCTCTTGCACCCTATTCAGCTGATGGTTTTGCACGGGCCAAGGCCATGGCAAGCATTTTGTTTTCAAACTGTTCCAGGAGCATGTCCAGGGAATAACCATCTAACCCTGCAAGTTATGAATTCAGCATTAAGGAGGAAGAAGTGCATCTCTGCCGATTACACCCAGGAGATCACTGATGAGACTGGAAGATCACCACTTAATAATGTCCAAATTGCTGTTCTAGTAACTTGCCTATGACATTTCAAGTCTAATATACCTGGAACAGTTATACACACACATATATATAGGTTTCCAATGCAGCGTTACCTAAATAAACATGGATTTTGTATTTGAAAAGAAAATATTAGTCTTTTAGGATAGCCTAATGTGTATCATTATCATTCCCACAATGAATTTTCTTACTTTAGCTATCATGCTGAGAATTTTTTTTTCTTTTTGATAACTAATGTATTTCTCATTTCAATATTGAAAGAAGCAGAAGAATCTGCTACAAGCTAGGAGATGTCCCAGAAATAACAGCTAACTAACAAATTATGACCACCATGCTATAAGCCTATAATGGTAGGCTTTCGTGTTTTCTGAAAAGAACAGTTTACATTTATGGTCAATGCATTTTACCATTTATCATCTAAGACAATTCTATTTCGTGTACTGGCTGCATCGGAAAAGTTGCTGAACGAGAACATGTTAACTTGACCGAAGTTCAAACATGTTTTCCTATAGATCCTGGGTGGATGTAGAAGATGAACCTTTACATGTAGAATATGATGATTGAAAAAGGGGATGAGTTTCACTTCTCTGGAGGTTAATTTGATCAAACTCTGGGAATGATTTAAACCTTATATCATCACCATAAGAACTTGGTTCACTGATTATTTCAAGAACATCAGTGCGGCCTTCAAGCATGCTGATCACTCCGGACATTGTAGGCCTAAGTGCTGGTGATGGATTAGTGCATAACAGAGCTACCATTACCACCCTCAATGCTTCTTCTTTGTTGAACTTTGTACCCAGTTTTGTATCAACCAGCTCCAAAAGATTTCCTTTTGTTGCAGAACAAGAGCCTGGATAATAAACGTATAAAAGGGGAAAAGATGAGAAAATGGAGAATGAAATTAACCCCCGCCTCAAGTCTGAATGATTGAATATGAACTTTTCCTTCAATGCTATGTAGGTGTTTTAGTTGATGCAAAGGAGGCCAGCTCATTTCAATGATGAAAAATTATGTCCTCTTTGAAACTTGAATGAATGCTAATATTGCTAAGAACATATTATGCTCAGGGTGAAACACAACTACAAGTGGCAAAGCAAGTCACCTAGTTTAAACTCCAAAGATTCTAATAATTGCAAGGAAATCAACAGAGATTGTTCTTACCCAGTCCAGAAGGCATACAAAATTTTCGTTTGGTCGGTATTTCATGTTGTTCTTCCCAGCAACAATTTCCAATGCAACTACTCCAAAACTGTAAACATCTGCCTTATAGGTCAAATAGCCCCATAATGCGTATTCCGGTGCCATGTATCCTCTGCATAGATAAAATGGTCATTCTGTGAACTATAATATTGATCAAATGATATTAGAAAATGGAGCACTTATTCAAAGTACTAGTTACTGCTACCAAATACTGGAGTTTTTCATGTCATCTTTCTGATGACAACTAAAAAGAAATACAACGATCAGTGATACTCATTTTCAGATAACAAAATGTTTATTTAACATGCACAGACCTATATCATTAAAAAATTAAGAAAAAAGGGACTAATGAACGTCTTGATATCGGTTTGAATTGAAAGTTTTCGGTTGGATGCTCAATTTGACAAAGTGGGAAAAGAATACAGCTTACATAGTTCCAGCAACTCTGGTGCTGATGTGAGTGTTTTCCTCTTCATCAAGCCTGGCTAGACCAAAGTCAGAGATCTTAGGATTAATGTCCCCATCAAGTAACACATTCGTAGCTTTGATGTCCCTGTGAACAATTCTCAGAGGAGAATCCTCATGCAGGTAGGCCAGACCTTTTGCAATACCAATACAAATCCTCAGCCTTGTTGGCCAATCCAATCTCAGCTGGACTTCCTCTGTACCAGTTGTTGATATACATTACAAAGCAAGTAATTAATTTCTTTCTGTTTCGGAGAAGGCTGTGTTGAACTATAAAGAAAACATTTTCAAGCTTACCGAACAAAACATGTGCAAGACTATTGTTTTCCATGTATTCGTATACCAGCAATAATTGATTTCCTTCAGCACAACATCCATATAGTCTTACAACATTTGGGTGTTGTATGCCCGAAATCATGCCTATTTCATTCACAAATTCACGGTTTCCTTGCTTTGATCTTGAAGACAGCTGCTTAACCGCAATTATGGTACCATCCAGTAGTATGCCCTGCATTGAAATTTGAAACATTAAATTTGTTTCTCATCATGTAAGTTTTCAAAGATAACCAGCAGAGGATGTAAAAGATGACAGTAGAGTTGTACATCACCTTATAGACAGATCCAAAACCACCTTCCCCAATTTTGTTTGCTACATCAAAGTTGTTAGTGGCCGCTTTGATTTGTCGTAAGGTAAATATTCCAGTTTTCAGGTCTAGTCCTCTAAGTTCTGTTCAAGGTACAAAGGTCAATAGCGACTACACTGAGCTGTATCAAACAGACAATACACTGAATTTACTTGGTTTTTCTTTTATCATGCCGAACAAAGAACTTGTTATGAAACTCTGACTTTAAGATTACTCATCTTTTATGCACAAATGAAACCTCCAAGTCCATCACTAAAAATTAAAGGTTTGTCTTATTTCTCTATCATCAATTCAGCCCAACATATTGGATACATATTACCTTTAAAACTACTGTCCACGCCCCTCCTCTATGCATTTGTTGGTATTAGTGAATGATCAATCTGATCTTTGAGTTTCATTTTAGTTTAACAGTGTTATTGACATGAACGATAATACCGGAGAATTTAATTGATCATAACCATAACATATCACTTTAAATCCTTGTACAGACCCATAGGCCATAATACCTGGGCAAAGAATAAACAATATGAAAGTCAACTGTTCTGTAACTTCTCACTTAGAGCTCTCAGTTGCTAATTTTCATAAAAGGTATCTAAAAGAGTACAGTAATTATACTACAATTTTTCCCAAATATAAACTTGATGAAGTTGATATAATGTACCTTCTTCCCTTGATATTCTGTCCCACAACAAGCCTTTCCACCAAAGAACACCCAAAATCATGAGAACTAGGATCAAAAACAAAACTACAGCTCCGACCACAATGATTATCTTCTTTTTTCTGTCATTCGGAGGTTTAAACTCTACACAAAATCAACAAATGTGTCACCAATATGAAGAAAATAGAGGCCTCGTCAAGATTCTGTAACTTACCAGATTTCACTGAGATAGCTGATATCAGGGGGCCATATGTTCCTCTCTTCGGTGCTGCTGCTGTACCTTTCCCAGCCCAATGAAAGCGGATCTCCAAAGTCTTATCCGTTACATTAACACCCTTATGTACATAAATGTATTCCTTATCAACCCCTTTACTTGTACTTTCAATGTTAAAGTCCTTCAACATGCGTGTCCCCTGCAACATACTAATTCAATCAAATTATTGCAGCAGGCAGCAGCATATGGGACAGGGAAAGCATGTGCAACGTGATTTTATACCTGTATATAAACATCAAATACCCGCCTTCCAAGACTGTAGAAAGAACGATTGTCTCTTATTACTATTTCTGCAAAGTGAAGTTTCACAGTATATTTTCCATTTCCTAAACAGCGAATATAATAAGTGAGCGAAAGGGGGGAGAGGCGTGCTGTTGTGTATAAGTCAGAGTCTTTCATCCTGAGCACGGACACATTATGCCCTATATAGTCAGTTGAGCTAATGTTCGTATTTGAACAAGTTTCTGATAGAACAAAAAAAAAAACAGTTGCTTTATAATTTTTGGGAAGTTAAAAAGAAAGGATTCACATACTTGAAAGTTCAAGGAAGAATTAGAGGGAAAAGTATTTATTACAGTGTTTCCCGACAAATGGGTGGTACAGGGTCCTCAGAAAAATTATTGTAAGAAAGATCTATCTCACTGAAAAAGAAAACTACATTTTTGAGCATATTTTCCGAACATGAATATAGCCTATAGGAATGTAAAAAAAAATCAACTTAGTAAGATGTTACTGATTTACAAAAAAGAGCCTGATGCATCATAGAGATGGAATTAAACATGAATTACCCCAGTAGACTATTTAACAAGTCTTGATCCAACAACAAATGGGATTACTTCCTAATATTTGTTCGTTAAAAATACCTAAGGTTCGCATCATCAAAATCATGAAATAGTTAAAAATATTTCTCAGTGTTTCATTTGAATTTAGAAATATCATTGAAAAAATTATTGGAACAAAGAAAACCGCTGAAAAAGAATATTTTATTAGCTTAAAATATATAAATGCAAGTCTTTATGTTTTGGAGGAGAAATGCAAAACTTGATAAGAATCATGAGCTTCAAGAAAGAAATGGAGGAAAATATACTGGGAAAAACCTGGTAAATAATAAACAAGATTTTGATCTTATGAATGCATGCTTACATTTTTTCTGGTGGAGAATCTGTAAGAGTAAAACCTTGACCAATTTCCACTAGTTTGTTGAAACTGAGATCACTGCAAGAAAATTGAACAGAAAAGAGCAGTTTGTTCATCTTGTTGTAGTCCATTTATTAGACATGAAAGGGAAGCATGACAATCAATAACTGATTATCTGCTTGATCAACAGAAATCCAAATTACTGTGAAACTGTGAATATTAAAACTTGAAATATTTATATGAACTTCAAGAGATAAATGGAGGAAAATCTACTAGCTAAATTTTAAGGAATAATAAACAAGATTTTCAAGAACAAAATAAATTTTTTCCATCAGGAACAGAACAACTCACAAATTGTTAAGGCCAGTGAAAATGGTATCATTTCGTAAGACTCATGTGTTCATTGTGCATCTAGTCATTACTTTAGGGATGAAGCATGAATATTTAACCTTCCTGAGCTAATATGTTTTGGTTGGTGTTGCCAATAGTAATAAATTGCTTACCACTGGGGATATGAGCAAAGTCAGTTAAGTTCAGCGGAATTATAATTCATTCCTAGGATGCCTTTAGGTGCTTTTTTTTCTTTCTTTTTCTCTTAATTTATGTGGGGAAAGGAAAATGAGATGGAGAGAAGGCTGTGAACATATGCAGCTATAATCAAAACACTATAAGATAAAACTGCTAGAAGTGAATATATTATAAGAAAATATTACTATTAATAATGACTAGTTGTAATCTACTAGGCAGACAGTTGCAAGTAAACTAGAAGAACAGCAGATTTACATCTGTCTTAGTGGCAATTCTGATAAATAATCAGGTATTTGTCCAGGTATGTTACAATCCCTCAAAATCCTGCAACATAATTAATTTCATAAGAAAATGTACAATCTTGTGATTTTCAAGAACCTCATTTGTAGAAATAACTCACAATTTTTTTAGGCCTTTCATGTTTCCTAAGGATGGAAACTGTGAAACCCCTCCATTTAGGTCACTAATTCTTCTGCATTAGATTAAATCAGAATGGTGTTTATAAATAATAAGTAAATTTGTTATCATCTGAAAGGAACTTATGGCATTCATTGAGATTATAAGATGGCCAACAAACTTACAGTTCAATTAAGTTAGTCAAGGAAGAGATGCTACGAGGAATTGGGCCCTCAAAACCACTAGCTTGGATCTCTCTGTTAACAAAACAACAAATGAACTACAAATATTTGCACTGTAAGCCTCCTGAAAGAGGTAAGAGGAATAAGATACTTACAACTTTTGAAGTTGTTTCCAGTTTTGAAACATATCAGGTATCCTTCCAGTGAAGTTGTTGCTGCCAATCCTACTGCATATTGACAAAGACGAAAATGAAATTCGGTGCCATTCAAAACTTAAAACTTTTGTTTACAAGACGGTATATGTAGTGAAAAGCTGAAAACACTGCATAAGCACCAAGGTTATAAGAAATTACAATTCTTTTAACTTGGTCAAATTGGTGAGAGCCTGGGGTATCTCTCCTGTGAGATTGTTAGCATTAAGAACGCTGTAATCATCAATGGATAAACCAAATCAGTGAAATAGTTATACTCGGGGATTATTCCTATAATTCTGACTCTTCATTTGTTCTGAATTAGTCCTGTCTGACTCATATTTGGATATAGTTGCTTATAAATAAAAAAACAGGCATTGAGATAAAGAGAAAAGGGACCAACAGATTTATCCAAGTTAACCAATTTCCCAAGTGATGGAGGAATATGTCCAAAAAACATGTTGCTCTCAAGGGTCCTGAACATGCAGCAGTGTATTAGAGCAGGTTTAACAAAATTAATAAAAGCTCACTAAACATTTACATCAAGGAAACAATGACATGGATTTAGATCTTAGAACATACAGGTATTGGAGTGTGGTTATATTCCCCAAGTAATCTGGAATCTGTCCTGATAAGCGGTTAACAGTAACAGACCTGAACATGAATATCCAGCAAAAAACCCCAATGAATGTCTTTTTGAAATACAATTTCTCCACTACAAACACTAAAACATGAATATGAAAAGTGGCTTACAAGTTTTCTAACTTTGTAGATGTCCACTCAGGTGGTATTGTACCATTAAGGTAGTTCCGTGTAAAATCACTATAAATGAAAGGTCTATCAGTTGGAGTAATTTTTTAATATCCAATCTTAACTAAATCCCAGAATTGCAAGCTCATTCTTACATGATCTTAATGTGCGGTAGCTTTGCCAACGATGGTGGTAGTACACCCTGCAAGATCTTGTCCTCTAAGATATCTGCAATATTCAATCACAAAAAACCAAGTATTATAACTTGAACTAACTGTTTGGGAGTTCTGGGACTAATTGCCTTGATTATAGAGAACATACAAGCTAACGACGTGGCAGACATTTCCGGGGAAGGAGCAATTGCAGAAGAGAGTATTATTGTACAATTTCCTCGGGATCTGTTTTTGGATTTCTCCAGCTTGGGTGATTACTGCAAGGGTCTACATTGAAATCCCAGTCGTTCTTCCCTAATTCTCCGGCAATTTGACGAAGAGCATCCACTACAACAGATATTATCAAACACAACTCAGTTCAACTAATCATCTGAGCAATATTAAGATGAAGTGCTCGCAAAGCTTTGAACATTTACAAAAACAATAGTTCCAAAAAAAATCCAAGTGAATTATTATTACCTTCAGCACTGGCAAGCTTTCCCGCTTGTGCTTCAACTTTGACTGCTAATTCCATAGACATTAACATAATTAAAACTGCAAGCATCCCAGATCTAAACATGGTTACAGATATATAATTGCCTCTATCCTTTTCTCTTTTTTGCAGAATTATATATACATTCAGCAAAAAGATAAGTCAGAATTTGAGATAGAAACTGAGTCCAATTCATAGCATTTAATAAGATGGTAAAAGGACATCATGATATGTAGCAGTCATTACTTTATAGAAAAGTAAGATCAACTACATGCAGACGTAGTAATTCCTGAGTCAATGCATGACTTTTATTTCGAAATTTACACTTTATTTATTTTTTATATAATATTTAAATTACTATAATCCTTGTGTCCTTGAATCCGAATTTATTGTCTACTTAAGTATGTTTTAGACTCGCGACTTTTAAGGAATTACAATAACGTTGAGTTAATATTCAATTCGACAGAAATTTACAATTTATTAGAGAAAGAAGAAGAATAAAAAAGGAGTAATGGGAGATATAATGTACTGTGAAGGAAATGAAAGTACGAAATTAACGCGCCATTCTTCTGATTTTAAAGAAACAAATAAGGAAATACTTTTTTTGAACAAATTTTATTTAGGGAGGAGGGAGTGAAATTTTTGTTCCTATTTAGTCTTGAACGCGCCATTCAACTGAGAGCATTAACCACATGTTTTAGAGATTGTTTACACTAAAAAAAATACTTTGGTACACAAGTTTGTGGTTTAGGAATTTAGGTTGTGGTTTAGGGGTTAGGAGTTTAGCTTGTATGGTGCAAAATTTAATGTTTATGATTAAAATTTAGAGTTTAGGGTGTAGTGTTTAAGGTTTAGGTTTTAGGATGTTAGGGCTAGAGATTTAGGTTTTAAATTTTATAGTTTGAATATAAAGGGTTGTATAATTTTTTTACACAGCTTGCGTATTAAAATATAATCAAACAAATAATATATATTATATTATGTTGAAAGAAGTGATTTTAGGTAGACCTGACAAACTTGACTCGCACAACTCACCAAAAATTCAAATATATTGGCTTTATAAAACCAGATATAGCGTGTAAAAAAATAACTCGATAGCGTGTAAAAAACTAACTCAACCTAAAAACCCGATTACAATCGATCTTCCATTGACCCGAAATTAACCTGAACCGAAATGAAAATAACCGACCTAATATTAACCTACCCAATATGACCCGAATTATCATAGACCCGAAATAAAACCGAACTAAATCGAACCGAATGATATTAGACCCGAAATCGAAACTGAACTAAATGACTCGTTTGCCACCTCTAATTTTAAGTAAAAAAAATGTTATTTAACTTATTTTACAGTTTTTCTATAATAATAATAATAAGCGGAGTGATAAAAAAATTATATATAAATTTATTAAATATGTGTTCAATCTTTAGATGAGTGCATTTTAGTTGTTTTTTTATTAAATAGAAAATTTCAGTATTATAAAGGTAAATATTAAGATTCGAACTCATATAAAATAAGATAATATGAACATTTTTTCCACTCGATTAATTAATAGATATTTAGTTATTTTATTTAAGTTGGTACCTAAGGTTGGTTGCTCTTTTTTTTTCTCTTTCCACTAATGCTTTTTTTTAATCATGGATGATTTTTTATTTTTTATTTATTGTTGTTTTCAATAAAAACAACTTTTTTTGAATTCATCATTTTCACGCATCTTGTTGTGTTTCGTTTCATCTATCTTTTGTGATATAATTTTTCTTTGACTTGTGGTACGTTTTCATATGTCTCATGACACAGTTTTCATATATGTTTGGAGTAGTTTGGCGTTCGTATAGCGATCATCACAACTTTAGTCAGGAAAGATCAACAATCTCGTATGGTTAGATTCTTTTTGTGACGGTTTGTTGATGTTTTCAAAACTATTAGTGAAGCAGTCTACAAGATTGATTTTATTGATCACATCTCTTACATCACTATTTAAGCGCATAGCTGGATAGAGAAAGAGAGATTTGTTTGATAAATTTTTATGGACGATGAAAGATATTATCAAGAGAATATTTTGATTTATTCTTTTCACGCCCTTTGAATTATAATTATCGAGTTACTCTTTTCGTAAGTGTGTTATGTTGTACTTTTTTATTTTAATAAAATCCGATTTCTTGTTAAAAACGACATTTTTAATAATCAATCACCGGTTTTAAAATACTAAGGGTAATTATCCCATACTCTGGCGGTAAAAATTAAAAGTTTTTATAATCGTCTTAGGTATAGGGTTTAGGGATTAATTTAGGAGTAGGATTTAAGAGCTTATGTTTAGGAGTTTAGAATTTAAAGATAATAGTTAGAATTTAGGGTTTGGAGTTAGAAGTTAGGGTTTATAAGTTAAAACCTAAATCCTTCTCCATATTACCTTAAATTCTAACACTAAACTCTAAATTTTAACCCTAACCCTAAAACTTTAAACTCTAAAGCTTAAGTTGCATCCATAAACCTAAAACTAAGGCAAGTTTTTTACTGCCAGTGTATTGAATATAAATCTAAATATTAATAGCTTTTTTATATTATTTTTAGTTGAAAATGATAAAAGCAGGTGTAGATTTTTTTTCTCGAATGTGATTTCTCTATGTTTTCTATATAGGTCTTTTCTTTTGAACAGTAAAAAATATTAATTATTCTAATATTTAATTTATTTTTTTATTGAATGAATGTTTTTTTGACAAGATGATTTTATTAGAGAATTATGTTCTCATTATAAATCTCCTTCGTCTTAAATGAAAAAAATATATATAACAGTAAACTAAAATACCGACAAACCAGACACTACCTCAAGCCATAAAAGTCCCCTGTAATTACCTTCACCAAATCACTGACTACAAAGGAAATCAATAGAAAGGCGTCACAACACTCCCAGACATCCATCTGAAACACATTGAGATCTGTACGAATTCAAAACTACTCCATTACCACCAAACAACCACCAGGCTTCAAATAGCTCTTGTCTATGCATCCCATCTTTTACCAACCAGTCAGCCATCGCATTGCTCGACCTCGGAACATGAAGGGACTGAACTTTATCAACCTGTTTAATCATCAGGCTTTTGGTGGCCCAGTGAGAATATAAAAACTGAGCCCTAAATTAAAATTTTAAATTGTGGTTGTAGTTGTGGTTGTGGTCGTATTTACAGTTACGGATATCGCGTTTTCAGATAGTGCCACTACTCATGTAGCATATAAATAGGGGGCAATTGACCCCACTTGATTTGTTGGGGTATGGAATTTTCAAGGAGATAATATAAGTTTTTTCATAAGAAATATTATATTTAACCCCACTTAATTTGTTGGGGTATGGGGTCAACAATGCTTATTGTAGTAGTATATAAATCCTCAATACCTCATACTTCACTCATGACCCCGCTATAAGAAAATCTTAGCTCCGCCACTACCGCTATAGTCATTTAACGATCGTTGTTGCAGTTGCATATCGTTTATTTAAATATCTGCCCCTAATAGCAAGTAAGGAAAAAGATTAATTTTAAAAGTAGGTACATAATAAGTATTGAAAATTGGGCCCCTAATAATAAAATTGAGTTTTAAGAATATGCCGAAAATAACAAATATTAAAAAAAAAATCGAGCCCCCAAAAACAAGTATTAGAAAAAGTTAAATTTTAAGAGTTGACCTGTAATAATAAATACTGGGAAAATTAAACATCTATTAGCAAATATTGAAAAAATTGAGCCCCTAATAACAAGTATTAAAAAATAGACAATTAAAAACAAATACAATTCAAATAAAATTAAGAACGTGTAACTTCCTTGAGCGGTGGGCCCTGGCGGGCACCCTTGTTGCCCCTGCCCAAGGTCGGGCATGTTAATAAGGCTATCAGAATTTTATCGAGGGAATTTATAATTTACTTCATTGAATTGGTATTCAATTAAGTACAAATATATGATGCAATATCGATGTAAACTTTAGTTTACGCACGCAAGCTTATTTTAAGGTTAAGAGTATAGTTTAGGAGTTTATGTTTTAGTGTTTTGAAATTAAGGGTTATGTTTAGAATTTAAGGTTTGTGGTTTAAGATTTAAGACTTAGGAGTTTAGGGCTAGAGATTTAGGTTTTAAGTTTTAAAGGTTTAATATTTAAGAATTTAGAGTTAGAAATTAAGCAAAAGGTTTTCCACTATATGTGCATCAAATATTAACTCTTCAATTAATAGACGACAACAATTCAATTGTGGATTTAATATGATGTTCGTGTAAAAGTGGATGAAAAACTTAAATATTTTATTAAAAAAGTAATTGTTAAAAATAATAATTTTTCATAAAAAATCATTTTCTCTTAAAGAATGAAGTTAATTTTCGTAAAGATAGAAAAAAATTACTTGCAATCTCAATATTCCATATTTATATTCTTTTGATTTAGTAAATAAAATTTAATTTATAATTATATAAAAAGTGGTCAATTGATTAATATTACCTACATTAACGAAAATAAGCAAATAACGATATTTAATTTGGAAATATAGTTATATCACTAATTAATAAAGAAAAATAAGTAACTAAAAATCGTGAATATGGGATTGTAATGTCTTTCATAAGAAAAATTATTATATAAACTTGGCTCACTACGTCATCCATGGTCTTTCACCATAAGAATGGTATATATTATAATTGGCCTAAAAGCCCATTTGCCACCTAAACTATACACTTTTTTCTAGTAGCCCCCTAAACATTTTTCGAGATATTTTGTCCCTTTAACTAAAAATTGTAATATCATATGACCCCTCTATTAGATGCAGTTAAAAAATTTCTTAGCCAATCAAGTAATACCACGTGATCAATTTATTTTGAATTTATAATTATTATTATAATAAACTAGATTTCGGTAAATAATGAAATAAATAATATTTTATAAACTTTCTCCTGCACCCACACATCCCCACCGTCTGATCGATCTCAACCTTCAATCTCAAAACGACGGCAATACCCTCTTCGAATCACCCCTGCAATTAGGGGTGAGCGTTTGATTGAGTCGAGTCAAAAAATTTCGAGTTGACACATCATATTTTTCAACTCAAACTTAATTTGAATTTTTTTTATTCGAGTCGAGTCGAGTTTTTGAGTTCCTATACAAATTTTATTGTAATTATTTATCATGACATAATCCGATTTGATTCTAATTTAAACGGCTTTTTGTAATCATATAAGATATATATATATTTCTTCATAGTATTATTTTTCACATGTATAAATAAGATTTGTAATGTTATTTAATAAAAAAATCATCTAAACTTCTAAAATATATTTATAATGTTGTTTTTAAATAAGGATTTTTTGAGGATAAAGTATTGATGAGAGATAAATGAGTCAATAATTTGATGTGAAGAAAAACTTTATCAAAAATTTCAGTTGAATGATCAAATTGAATAAAAAGTAAAGTTAAAGGACTAAATTGCAAAAAGAATATATTTCATTAAAAATATGAATTGAAGTTCCATGCATAGTATATAGTGTTAGTGAATCATGTGGTTTAATTTGGTCGAAAATAGACTTAAAACGAAAAATGAATTGAAGAAATGAGAAATCATTCAAAGTGATTTATGAGCATGTGGTTCAAATTTGATCAAAAATGGACTTAAAACAATTGAGGAATTGAAGAAATGAAGAAATATACAAAGTTGAGGGCGAAATTATAAATAGATAAAATTTATTTTCACAAATATGAAATGAAACTAAATAGGTATTTTAAATTAATTAAGAAAAATATAGTTCAAATCTGATCAAAAATAAATTTAAAATTAAAGAGAATTAAAAAAATAAAATCAAATAATAAATCGTAAAATTGTAAAATTTAATTTTTTAATTTTTCGAATTGGGCAAATTTAAACTTAACTTGAACTCAAAAAAAAATTTCCAGACTCCAATAACTTAAAATTAAAAATATATATTTTTGAGTCAAATTTTTTTCACACGTAGATGCAATTCCCTTTGCCCAAACCCTACCCCGCTTCAAAACAATTCCTCCTCCAGCTGCCCCTGCAGCAGCAGCTCCGGATTCGATCCCTTCCATATGTTCAGCTCCTGAACCGATGGCTATGGAGACAAGAGGAATGATGGGCGAAGATGACAACGACGAAGATGGGGACCCGCTTGTGATACTGACCGATGGAGATGCAAACCAAGGGATCGGGGAGCAAGAGTGGGGAGAAGAAGCAGGGGAGGCAGCGGTGGAGAAGAAATAAGGCGGAGAAGCAGGGGATTCAAAATTTTGTAACTCGTCGGATAAAAATGGATGTAGCTTTTGTAATATCAAAATTTTGGGGCGCGGACGATTTTACATTTCTCACTCAATCTCCAACACTTGTGGGGACAGTTTTAGAAATTTCCATCACTTGTTTCGGAGATTTTTTGGCCCCCATCCAGATCTCCACGGTTTTCAGGGAATCTCATACCCAAGAAAATTAAACAAATTTTACTAACTTAACAACTAAAATATATGGTCAATTTCAATTTACAAGTCATATATTCAATACACTTAAAAATATCCAAATCTTAATATATTAAAACAAATATTTAACATTAAATTTTTAAAATTACAAACATAAACGATAAATTCTATTTGTGCCTACCTTAAAATTCTATTTATCCCACTCACATGTAAATTATAATAAAATACTAATTAAAGATGTCCATAAGTAATAACTCATTATTTATTAGGAGTCCGCAATCAATTCATTTAAGCTTAGTCCATTTACAGTCCTACATAAAAGTTCAAAAAATAATAATCAATCATAAGAGAAGAAGCAACTCACTAAAAATAAAAATTCTTTGGGTTTTACAAATTCTAATATACTTTTGACGTTTTTTTCTTCCTCAAACGTAAAATTTAAATATTTTAAGTTCAAGATCGAAGGTAATTTATTGTTTTTAAACTCTTCATTTTTTCGATATATAAAAGTATATTTAAATTTTGTTCCGCGAGATTTTAAGAGTTCGTGACTTTTTGTTATTTTTCTTACAATTTATATTTAATTAATTTATGTTTACTTTTTTTTTAACTTTGAGTTTTGAGTTAGAGATTAAATTAATCAAGAATATAAGTAGAAATATGACTTTATGAATTAATGATTCATATTAAAAAAATAAAAATTGATAGTATTAATAAAATTGAGCACTATAATACACATTAATGTTAAAAAAATGACTTTATATTTGTTAGCAAGTGCTCAATTTTTTTATGATAGTATTATAGTGCTCAATTTTATAATTAAATATTTAATTCACATTAATGTTAAAAATGTGACTTTATATTTGTTAGTAAGTGCTCATTTATTTAATATTTATTTTTTTAATTTGAAAAAATATAAAGTAATGAAAATGAATGTATATATGAGGGGCATACCATTAATGTTAAATATATATATAATGTATAATAAAAAAAGAAAAAAAGAAAAAAAAAGTGGATGCCATGCATCACGTCACCCCCACCCCCTCACCTTTGGTCAACAGGGGACTATTTTTATTATGTTAGTAATGAAAGAATCATGAATGAGAAATTGATTGGAATTCAGTGCCCCCCTCACATTGGCAAGATGGCTGTCGAAAACGACCAAAAATAAACAAAAGTAGGAAAAACGTAGCCATCTCTAACCGACATAGAAAAAGAAGACAGAAAAGTACAACTCACTGTTAAAAATTGGAGCCACAAATATGAATTTTCTCACATGTACAAGTCCAGTGATGCAAATTGTAAATTCTTAAGAAATTACAGTTATAATTTCTTATCTTATATTATTTTATAATTTCCATGCACGCACTTATAGGTGGAGCCACCAAGGTGATATGGACGAAGATATTTGTTGGGTGGAAGGAGTTGCGATCCAACCCACCCAAAAAAAATCTTTATTTTTTTATATTAAATTTAAAATATTATGTTTTATCCCTCAAGTTGGTATTCTAGTTCCGTTATATCATATGCGCTCTCTAAATTCTAACACCACAATTTAGATTTTCTAAATCAATCTTACATGAACTCCCTTTTCCGATCGTTGAAATTAAGTTTATAAACGTTTAAAACCGTCCCTTTTTCCCATGATCTCTACATTTTAGTGACTTTAGGGCGAACCTAAAAATTGTGCCCTAAATTAAAGATTAAAATTACGATTGCAATCGTATATTCAGTCATGTCGCGTTTATCACGGTTGCAGACATAACGAATGTTATTTCTATTACTGCGGGTATCGCATTTGTGAAAATTTTTAATAATATATGCTATTGTGGACATAACGGTTGCGAGTATTGTAGTTTTGAATGGTGTCTCTACCGCTATATATCAATATCTGTTGCGATTACATACCCTTATTTAAATACATGTCTATAATATCAAGTATTAAAAAATAAATTTTAAGAGTACGTCAATAATAACAAGTATTGAAGAATAAATAAATTTTAAAAGCATGCTTATAATAATAAATAGTGGGAAAAAATAGGTTCCCTAATAACAAGTATTAAAATTTAATTTTAATATTTGTTATTAAGAGCATACTCTTAAAATTGAATTATTTTTAATACTTATTATTAAGGGCCCGATTTTCCCTTAACATTTATTAATATGAGTATACTCTTACGATAATATTTTTTATACTTGTTATTGAGGCCCTCGAAACTTATCCAACTATATATATATGTTCTTCACTGGATTCTTTTTTTCATCCACCCATAAAAGTTAAAAACTATCCTTTTAATTTTTTTTAGGCGTGAGCTCTGTGCAGGGTGGAGCCCTGGGCGAGCGTTCCTATTACCTGACCCAAGGACGGCCCTGGATCTCTAACAACTTGGGTTTCCATACAAAAGTCCAAGTTTATCTTGTATAATATGATCCTAGTTGGCTGGGAAGAGAATTGTTCGGCTTAGAAACCTACAAAAGAGATTTGTTAAAAGATTTTTTTGTAAGAAATTAAAACAAAACTCTACAAAGAAAATTCCACGTCCAAATGTTTGACCTAACTCAAATATAATCTACATGCTTACATGCGCCAATATCTTGGCAACTTCCTTGATTTGGCGCATGTCAAAAAAATAATGTATGCATGAGTTTTATGAGAAATTTCTAACCAAGTATTTCCCCTTGAAGATTAAAATTTTGAGTTAAATGTTAAGCCCTTCCCTCAAAGATTAGCAATCAAGGTGATTGCTGTTGAAGAGGTGAAAGACATCAATTCCATGAGGATTGGTGAGTTGATTAAAATTACGTGGCATTCACCTCTAAAATGGTAGATGAAGATATTAAACGTTTAAGTATATTTGAACTTAAGTCCTCATATATATTGTCCAAACGACAATAGTTAAATTGATTTCCCCGAGGCAGTTGAGTATTGATATCCGTGTCCAAAGTAGTACTAATATCCATGTTTAGCATTGATACTCTCAATATTCAAAGGTCAAAGTTCATTTTTAAAAAGGTCAAATTGACCCGCTATCAATAACAGGGCCATTGTTTGCTAAAAGCAACCTTTAGGTTTTGGGTTGCATTGAAATTGGATTAAGTATGCATGTTTTGTATCTATCAATATGAGTAAAATTTTGTTTGTAATTATGTATGCGTGGAATTTTCAAATTTTCGTATAATTTAGATATTTCTTTTGTATTTTTTATTAATAATTTAATTTTATACTTTTAAAATTTTGTAATTTTACACCTATGAATCTTTAATATAATTCACACCTCAACATAAAAATTCTGCATTTGTCACTAGAGACCTTGTCTTGATCCTAAAACCCAACGGTTTTAACCATAAACATACTTCATCGATGTGATCTTTAACTCTATACATATATCATAACAAACTAGCTCTTAATCTTCTTTTGAAATGCATTGTAATAGAATTCACCTGAGACCAAGTTTCACTGGAAGGTTCATATCCCATGTTTCAATAGAAGCTCAGAGTCATCTCTCAAACCATGTATAAAATATGGTACAAGTATAGGCTATTAACAAATACGAGAAGAATAGAATTTAAAGAATCCAGCTATGGCGTGTTTCTCTGAATGCTATACGGACGTTGACTAGCCGGTCCACGATGGGGCTGATATTGATGTATGGGTTTCCGATGCTTTAAACCCTGAGTAGGACTCCTGGCTGATTTCATTAAGTCTAGCAGAAGAAAGTTCAACCATGGACCCTGCAGATGATGAGCTGCTCACCTTACTGTTGTTATGCATAGACTTATGATGGTCTCTAATGACTTTAAACCTCAAATCTTGATTGTAACTACCCGGATCAGGGACTATTTCCGGGATGTCGGTCGTTCCTTCTAGCATACCTACTACTTCAGGCATGGTTGGCCTTAATGAAGGCGAACCGTTTGTACATAAAAGAGCTATTTTAGCCATCCCTTCTGCTTGTACCTTGTTAAATTCAGTTCCCAGCTTTTCATCCACCAACTCTAATAGCTTTCCATTTTGCTGCAAATTACAGGCCTAAAACATACATAAGAATAGTAAGTTCATTGCTGTGTTTTTCAAAAAACTAAAAAACTGATTGCTATGTGTGTGTGCATATATGTGGTAACGATTACCCAATCAAGAAGGCAAGTATGTTTATTCTCTGGTCCATAGCTCATATTGTGCTTCCCACTAACGATTTCCAAGGCCAGAATTCCGAAACTGTAAACATCTGCCTTGTTTGTCAAATAACCCCACAAGGCATACTCTGGTGCAATATATCCTCTGCATTCAAATTTTATCAAGTAATTTTCATTTCGAAATTCGGAACAGATTCATCAACTAGAAATGTAGAAAAAAATATCAAAATATGACGAGTGGCTTACATTGTTCCGGCAACTCGTGTGCTGATGTGGGTTTTTTCTTCCTCGTGAAGCTTCGCCAATCCGAAGTCGGATATTTTAGGATTTAGGTCTCTATCAAGCAAGACATTGGTACCTTTGATGTCTCTATGAACAATTTTGAGTCTAGACTCTTCATGGAGAAATGCTAAACCTTTAGCTATCCCAGTACAGATCTTGTGCCGGGTTGACCAGTCCAGGTTCATTTGACTATTTCCTGGGCCTAAAGAAAAATCACAGGAAATATTACAAAGGAAAATCAATCATTGTCCACTTCTTAAGGTTTTCTTCCATTTTCTTAATCATCCAGTTTAAATCCAGCAGGTACCGAACAAAGCCCGAGAAAGGCAATTATTTTCAAGGTACTCGTATATAAGCAATAATTGATTCCCTTCAATGCAGCATCCGTAAAGCTTGACAAGATTCGGATGTTGTGAACAAGATATCATACCGATCTCGTTCATGAATTCGCGATTGCCCTGACTTGATTTCGAAGATAGCTGCTTCACTGCAATTACTGTTCCATCAGCAAGCTGACCCTGCAACCCAATAATGAAAATACTCTTAAGCATAATCTGTAATCTGAAACCCTATATTATATCTGGTTTTTATACCTTGTAAACAGGTCCGAATCCACCTTCTCCGATCTTGTTTGCAGAATCAAAGTTATTGGCGGCAACCTTAATTTGCTTTAAAGTGAAAGACATGATTTGAACATCTAGGCCTTCAGGATCTACAAATAAAGGAGGAATTGCACGTCAACACCAAGTAGGTTCTTTGTCTTAAAGGCAAAAGCTGAAACAATGCAAACCTCTTTCTCGCTTGTTCTTGGCTTTGAAATAGAATCTCCACCAAATGAAACATGATGTAAGGACTACTAGAAATGCTCCTACGATGCCGACAACGATTGGAGCAACATTGCTCTTCTCTGCTGGTTTAAAATCTGGATTTTCTAAGGAGATTGCTGAAATCAGTGGACCATGGGTTCCTCTGTCAGGGATTGCTTGAGTTCCTTTGCCAGCCCAGTAGAATTGTATCTCTAGTCTACGGTTCGTTACACTAACATTATATGATTTTGTCGTTGGGGCAAGAACTGCTTTAGCTTCAGGTACAATGTCGAAATCTTTCTCCATAACCTCATCCTGCCAGTGCCACATTAAAATCAAATCTAGAAACACAATGTTGATATGCCATTAACACAATTATGCATCTCGGTTTTGATCATTTACCTGAATATAGATATCAAACAATCGCCTCCCAAGGCTTCCATAGCTTGCATTATTTGAGAATTGAATTTCAGCAAAGTATAGAGTCACAGTATAGTTCCCATTTTCCAAACAATATTGATAATAAGTAAGCGAAAGTGGAGACAGTCTTGCTGTAGTGTACAATTCAGGGAGGTTCGGTGAGCAAACAGCTCTAGTGAAACGTGATTGTGAGTTCAGTTCATCGTTATCGTCTCTAAAATCTCCTGTGCTACTAAATCCCCAGTTATCATTATTCTGATATAATGTTGCACCACCACCAGTACCAAAAGGTTCTATCTCCTATGTAAGTTTTACCATTTATCGTCACATCATTGCCGCCGCAATTTACATACAAAGAGTGTGAATCTGAAATTGGAGACAATTAAGTACTAAACTACACGGGGAGGAGCATCACAGATGCTATCAACACAGCTGCAAACAGGGATTTAAATTGCAATCACGGATACATTTTCATGTTAGATGTTACCGCAATCAACTGCGGTAAATATTAGCTGACATAGAAAGCTTGAATGGCAAATAACAACTTTAATTTCATGTTACAATCGCTGTTTAAATCCCTGATTGCAAGAAGAGATGCTAATGAAAAATGACATCAAAATACAAGGTTATTGAATAAAATTATGACTTAAAGCAACATTTTCTGCATACTTACATTTTTCACATTTGAAATCGTTCCTGCATTGAAAAACTTCACTCCTGTTATAAAGATAGAAAGGAATGGATTAGCTCCAAAAGGGTTTAGAGTTCAGGCAAAATTACTTCTGTTAAGAAAAACTTAGCTTAAAGTTTTGAATTATTTAATGAAGAATCAAGGATGGACCATGCCTAGACCATGCAATCCATGTATGTGTTTTGTTGATGTTATATACTGATATAAATTTTTGACACTATAATTCATGTTATATTGATCGCCACATGTTTGTGTATTCATTTCTTTGAAAAATTTTAACATTCATAATTGATGCAGTAAGAAAGGCGACTTACGGGTTTCTTGATGAAGAACTGCGAAACAGATTAACATTATTCCTATTTTAAAACAACAACACAATAAAATCTCAGTAATTATGCATTAGAAAAGCATATAGGAATTAGATATTTTCTCTACAATGAAACGGAAATAAAAGAAAACCAACAATGGCTGACAAGCAGGCTGCTCAGGGCTTTGCCATGCGAAACTATTGTAAGAAAGATCCCTGCCAGAAATTATGAAAATTAGAACCATCTTCTTAGTGTAAGTGCCAGTGATGAAGAACTTACAAACAAAAATTCTTAAGAAAAACAAAAGAAATAGAAATCCTAGTAGAAAATACATACACAGTTATTCCTGTCCTCAAGATTGATTGTGGTATATTTCCACTGAGATTGTTTCCAGTTAGAAAGCTGATATGCACCATGCAAAGTCAATATTTCAAGCTTTAAAAAAGATAAACTAGGAAAAATTATTGGTATCATGGCTTAGATGAGTTCTTTTATCAAAGGAG
The DNA here is from genome assembly GCA_019671005.1 of Hibiscus mutabilis. Lineage (NCBI taxonomy): Eukaryota > Viridiplantae > Streptophyta > Magnoliopsida > Malvales > Malvaceae > Hibiscus > Hibiscus mutabilis. Next base: position 14,131,280 of record CM033756.1, on the reverse strand, counting down.
AAAGATGGGAACTATTGGGAAGTAAAAGAAACTTACAGGAATTTTAACTCTCCAGGGGGTATGGCATTTTCGATATCTCCGGTTATACTGTTAAAACTGAGATCCCTGTCCACAATCAGAAGGAAAGAAACATCAATGTTATTGCTAAAATAACTCCCCCTTCCTAATACTCCTAAAACTCCAAAACCCTTTTAGTACTTAAGATTTTCTTATAAAGAATACTCACAGCATTCGCAAGTTCCTCATTCTCCAAACATATTCAGGGATCTGCCCAGAAATGCTGCATTTCTTTAAAATTCTACAAAATCCAAGATTTTGGCCTTTTCAAATATAATGATGTAGGGGTGATTAGTCATATGTCATATTCAGAATTAGTAGAAGATTAGAATTGAACGTTACATTCGCCTGGTGTTTGTCTGGCTCCTTAGATCAGGAAAAGGCTGATTTGATCCATTTATATCACTTATCATCCTGTAAATAAGTATAATATTGAGACGAAAACATTTAGCAAACAAAAAGTTCAGGAAATTGATGCTATTTATCTTCTGCTGACTGTGAAATTAAGAAGTTTTCACTTACAAAATGTTTCCAAAGTAAAAATGGATGATGGAATAGGTCCTTCAAGTCCACTACCTTGAATTTCCCTGGTTGTCCAAGATAAATTAAAAAGAAAAAAAACAAGAAGATTTCAAGTGAAAAATGTACAAATTTGATACATAAAAACACTATAGAAACATCTTGAAAGTTGAAGATATCTTACAGTCTCTCAAGTTTGCTCCAATTCTGAATGAAATCCGGTATGCTGCCATTCAAGTTGTTGTCATTTATCCGACTGCATTAATGTCCATAAATTGATTAGAAAATTTGTTACAATTTCGTTTTGTTGTGTTTTAATTAAACTTAGCATAATGAGCTCCAATAAAAAGTTTACAAGTCTGTCAAGTTCCTCAGACCAGCAAGTTCTGATGGTAAATTTCCACTCAGTCTGTTGGATGACAATCTTCTGAAAAAAAACAAATGTATGAAATCTTTCAAAGTCAGAGAAAAGCAACACTATATATTCCAAATACAAAGTCTTTCAGTTGTCTTACAAAGTTTCCAAGTTCGCCAACTGCCCGAGCTCTGGTGGGACTTGTCTGGAAAAATTGTTTACTTCGAGGTCCCTGTAAGATAGATAAACTAAGGTTGTGTGCTTAAAATCCCAACTAAAGGAATGTAAAGAATGTGATTCAATGAGTCTAGTTCTCAAAGGATTCCAGTTTCAAAACATCGTCCATTAATTAGATTACTTAGAAACTTACAAGTACTTGAGGGTGCTAATATTCCCCAGAGAGCTCGGGATTGTCCCGGATAATCGATTTCCAAAGACAGAGCTGCATGGAGGTTATCCAGTTAGCTCAATAACAACCGATTATGGTGAACTAGAAAGTAACCGAGATTAACTCACATTTTCTCCAACTGCATTGAACCCCATTCATTTGGTATCGAACCATTCAGGTAGTTATATGCAAAATCACTGCAGGCAATGTAACATGATCTTAAGTTTACATATATGCAGGCGACACAATGCGAGATCAGAAGAGAATTGTGTTGCTTACATCTATTTGAGATAAGAAAGATTTACTAGCTCAGATGGAAGTATACCAGGAAGGTTGTAACGCTTAAATATTCTGAAATACGTAACAAGCTCGGTTTTAGTCTCTCATCACTATGTATCGATACATAAAAATGTTAAACAAATTAAGCATATACATGTAGATACACAATCACCTTCAAGTCCGGATAACATAATTAACATCTTACATGTTCTCATTTCGAAATTAAACATTATCTAATTCAGTTAAAACTAGACATTTCAAGATATATGTTGCCAGGTCCAAACTGAAGCAAACAGTTAACTTGCTAATACTTACCATTATACACAAAAAAAATAAAGAAGGGTTCGGAAAACCTACAAATGTGTGACATGGCAGGTTTCATTCTCGCAGAGGCAACTAACATTCCTCTCAGGGGGATATCCTGTGTCTACAGGGGTTGTTATATTCTCTTGGCAAGCATTTGCATCAAAATTCCAGTTTGCAGCCCCCATTGTTCTTGCAATTCGATTCAGAACTATCACTGTATACAAACACAAATCCATCAAAACGAACCCCCAAATAACTAATTCAAGATTTCAAGTAACCAGGGCTTTAAATTATGGTTGTGACCGAGTTTTCAGCCGTGATGCAGACATATCGGAGATTATTGCGGACATTGCAGAACCTATTTTCCACAATAACAGTTTCAGATGGTGCCAAACCGCTATATAGCGAACTGCTATTTGAATCCCCGCAAGTAATTTGTTCATACCTTCATCTTCAGGCAGTGTGGCAGCCTCGAGTTTATGTGTTCCAATCCAACCCAAGGCTAGAAAAGATGATAGCAGAATCAGGGTGTTGATAAACTTCATCCTGCCAGAATTTGCTGCAAAAGAAAACAGAAAATTATTTATTTCTTCCCTTGATACTGGGATTATTTAGACTGTTCCTCTTTCTTACACAACTATTCAAATCGTTTGACTTCATGTAATAGAAGATCAGCGTAAAGTTGCGACTAAATTGCAGAGTTGTACAAGTCAACTTAAAATACGTTTAAACGCCTTGAAAAGGAAGTAGCCCGCCACCATTATGGTCATCCTTGACATCTCATCAAACACTTATCGTTAAGCTTGACCTAGCCATGATTAGTAAATGCCTTGCGGTTTCATGGGACCCCTGGACGTGGGTCGTTTCCTTACTGTGTTGGTTACTTTAAATTTTCAACTGCATGCATGCAATGGCGAATCCAATTTTTTTTTTGAAGGTGAGCACAAATTAAAATATTTTTTAAGGTAGACACAAGTCATAAAAATCACGAAATTTCAAAGTAGATATAAGTTATAAAATTTCAACGACTAATTCATAAAAATTAAAAAAATTAAAATCAAATGTATGAATTTTAAAAAATTCAGAGTGGACACGGGTCCAGACAAAATTATATGTGGCTCCGCCACTACATGCATGCAGGATAGCACGTGGACCACTTATGCATATATATATTTCAATATTTGTGTGTTTACATTTCTATACATAGGATTATTAGGTTTGAAACGTAAGCAAAAAAACAAAATAAACCTACAAAAAGAACTCTTTATTACACTTGAAAATAGAGGTAAATTTGTACTAACCAACTGAGCTAGTGTTCGAGTTCATTTATGTCACCAAATTCAGTTAAGATTTTAATTATTAATATAAATACATTTTAAAAAAGAAAATTTGAATATTTTGTCCTGGCAAACAGGTTAGTTTGGGTCTGGTTTCATTCTTTTTAAGTTCGGGTCGGGTCGGTTTGGGTCTGGTTCGGATAGTTCGGTTTATGTATTGAGCCGGGACTTTGGTTCGGTTGATTTTTTGGTTTGTTTGACTTTCGGGTCGGTTATTTTCGGATCGGTTGATTTTGGGTCGGTTCATGTCGAGTTAATAGGAGGTCGATCGGCTTTAGTCGGGTTTCAGGGCGAGTTAGGTTTTTCCACCCTATATATGACTTTATATAGCTTGTATATTTGACTTTTTGGTGAGTTGTGTGACAGTTCACATCTCATCTTTATTTATTTATTTTAATATATTTTCTTTATTTCGAGTTGCCTTCGGTTCGGGTCCATTTGATTTGGTTGAAAATCGGTTCGGGTCTATTCGGTTCGATTGAAAATCGGTTCAGGTCCATTTTCAGTTCAACTAAAATTCAGTTTGATTTCGGTTTGATTTATTTTGAATTTCGGATCAACTTTGGGTCATCATTTTTTGAGTCAATTTCGGATCTCAGTTCGGGTAAATTAATTCGAGTCTCGGGTCAAATTTGTCAGGTCTAATTTTGTGTAAACTATTTAATTTGTGAAAAATTAAATTATCAATTATTATAGGTGAAGGGATTAAAGGCATGTTCATAAAAGCTTTTAGTCGTGTTTGGAATCTCAAGTAACAATTTTAGGGTTAGTTTGGTATTGCTTTTAAAAATTGCGGTGATAAAGTTATTTTAAAGAGTGTTTTTGGATTGTTTGTTTAAAGTGTTTGATATTTCTGTCAAAAGTAATTTTAAGTAGATAAAATGTCTATTTTAAACATTTTTTTGAAAATATAAAAAGATTTGTGATATAAACGATGATATATAAATAAATTTACTTAAAAATGCTTTTAGAAAAGGTAAAAATTTCAGCTTTTGAAAAACACTTTTCAAATCAAATTGAAATGCACTTTTTGGCATGAAAGTATTTTTCAAAAGCCGAAAAGTACTTTTTGACATGAAAACTACATGTTTTTCATTATTTTTGGTCTCAAACTAGCTTTTGGCTCCAAAAGCTAATTTGAAAAGCAATGCAAAATAGAGCATAAGTTTTATTCAAAGATCTATAAATGTATGAAAAGATTAAAAGAACCTTAAAAAATATTTATTATACTTGAAAATAGAGATAAATTTATAAATATAAACTGAGTTGGTATTCAAGTTCACTGGTGACAACAAACTCAAGCGAAATTTCAGTTATTAGTATAAATACATATAAAAAGAAAAATAAATATTTTATGTAAACTATTTGATTTGTGAAAATTAAATCATCAAATTATTAGAATAGAAATCATGTCCCTTTTCGGTGCCCCTACGTATGTCACACACTAAAAAAATAGGTTTAGGGTTGATGTTTAAGGTTAGAATTTAGAGAATTATAGAATTAGGGATATGGTACATTTTTTAGGGTTTATAATTTATAATTTATAATTTAGGGTTATAACTTAGAATTTAATTTTTTAGTGTTTGGGCGTAGAAAAATGCACCGAAAAGGGGCAGAGAATTTTTGTCCAAATTATTATAGGTGAAGTGGAAAAAGTTGTGTATAAAAATATTTGGTCATGTATTTGAAGGCTTCGTTGGGTGTTTAGGGATTAAATTTAGAGAAATATGGGACAATGAAATATATTTAAGAATCTATGACGAATTCTATAGTGCAAGTCCAAGACGTCACCTGCAGGCGGCGATATGGGTGAAAACGCCACCTGCAGACGACAACCTGATATTTTTAATTAATTTTCTCCCAAAATTGTCAAGCAATGAACATTTTACGTTATAAAAATATTGGCGTCTTCTACCTCCACTTACGTTAAAAATATTAAACAAACCCAGAACGCCAAGTGGCGTCTTCCACCTCCATTATTCAATTTATCGTAGTTTTCAAAATAAAACTTAAAGATTCTAATTTTCCAAAATTTAATTTCAAAGGAAATTATTCTTTTAATTTGTCCGTATTTGAATCTCAGATATAACAATTTATATTAAAAGATTTATAAAAATATGAAAAGACAAAAAATCTTAAAAATATCTATGATATTTAGAAATAGAAGTAAATTGATAATTAACAATCGATATAATTCTAAATTAACTCGTGACATTAAACATTCAATCAAAATTGTTGCCATTTTTTTGTGATTGATTCATGTATCTGCATTTTTAATTTGTTTTTATCTTCTAGTAATACGATTTTTGTCAAATTTTCTTTTTTTCCCCTCTACAGTGCTATCTTGATTGACAAATTTTATATGAGGCTTAACCGTCAAATAAGTGTTCAAACTATAATTTTTTAAGATAGGTGCGTAAACTATATTTTAGACCAAATAGGTGCTTAATATTTTATTTCGTTACCCATTTAAGATTTTTTTTGTGACGAACGTTATTTTTTCCGTTATCCAATGAAATTCGAACACGTGGCATGGAATATCATTTTCTGAAATTAAAATCTGAAAAATAGAAAATAAAATAATAAAATATATCAATTAACCCAACAATATTTAATTCTCTAAAAAACCCAACACTAAATCCCTAAATTCCTCTACTCTGGCCACCGATTCAACCAACACCGGCCACCATTGTCTTCGTCGAACCCTCTCTACCAAAAGTCTCATCATCTCGTCATCAAAAATCGATGAATGAACCGCCGATGAACACCCAATATGAAGAAAAAAGAGGTCGATTGGGTTTCGATCGACAACTAGAGGGTGGGGAATGTCGAACGGTGAGGTACCCAACACTTGGGTGGTGAACGGTGAACCACCGACGTGTGGAGGATGTCGGGTGGTGAGGGAGAAGTGATTTGGGGGTTTGATTGAAAAAAATTAAAACTTAGAGACATTTAAAGAAAGTTAAAATTTTAAAGAAATTCATAAATTAAAAAATAAAAAAGGTTGCATGTCTTGTTTTGATTGGATGATATAATTTTTTAATGGTCGTTGACGGAAAAACCTTAAATGGATCACGGAATGAAACGTTTGACACCTATTTGGTCAAAAATATAATTTACACCTATATGAAAAAATGTATATTTTAGACACTTATTTAACGGTTAGCCCTTTATAGAATGATCAGGCTAATTTTCTTGCATGAACTTTATTTTATGTCTTTGGTCCGACTCATATTTATTTTCGGTGAATGTTTTTCTAAAAAACCAAAGTTCATTGGGATTTTTAAACAATTTTTTGTTTGGTATTTGCCGATAGAAGTCAGTGGTTAGCTTGAAGTAGCTTCATAGAAAAATCCCTATGTAATACATCGTCTATTCTTGAAAGCAGCTCGTACGGTCCGGACGAAGTGAAAATGGTTATGGTACCCCTCATTAGACCTTAAAAATGTCACTTTCTTGTTGAATAAAAAGGTAAACTACATAAAATGTCACTTTCATTTCAATTTTCTTATATTTTGACCATTGAACTTTTAAAAGTTATATTGTGGTCATTTATGTTATCAATTAATCATGTCATAACATGGTTACTCGGATGTTAATTCACGTTGTATTGATGACATGACACATTAGCAAAAAGGGTTTATTTCTAATTTGATCATTGAACTTTAGAGAAAATATAAATTTAGTTTTTTTTTACAATTTTAACTTTGACAATAAAATATTAAAAATTTTAGTTAGAATTTTAATTTTTAAAAATTTAAATAAATGTATATTTTTTAAATGAGGAAATTTTTAATACACAAGCTGTGTAAACTTTAGTTAACACAATTCTTTTAGTTTTGGGGGTTAGAGGTTTAGTTTAGGGCTTAGAGCTTAGGGGTTTGGGTTGTAGGCTTTAGAATTTAAGGTTAGTATTTAGATTTTAGAGTTTAGTTTTTAGGGTTTAGGTTTAGTAATTTATGATTTGAGTTTATAGTATAAATATACAGGGTTGTGTAAAATAAATTTTACACGACATGTATATCAAAATTAAACCCTTTTTAAATATGTATGAAATTCTTAAATTATAAAAAATAAGGTAAACTACCAATTTAGTCACCCAACTATTATTGTATTTCTGTTTTGATCACTCAATTACTAAAATATACATTTTAGTCATTAATGTTATGTTTTTATTTTATTTTGATCATCAACTGCTTAAATATTTTAATAGAAGCCTATAAAACACTATGTAAAATTAAATGTTAAATAAGTACCTTTTTACTTATTTTTCGAAAAAAATCGTTAAGTTATAAATAAAATTTTAAAATTTATTTTTAAAAAAATATTTTGGTTTTACTTAAATAAATATGTGACAATTTTTTAATTATTAGATTTTGAACTTTTAAAATTTCAAATGAGATACGTAAGATAAACTTTTTGTTACATTTATATTGATTCAACTAATAATATATTTTTTTAAATCCGCTACCGTATTTACTTTAAAATTTTCTACTCCATCTAAAAGCTTCATCTCAACCGCACATCCATAATATATCCCGGCGATTTCAAAAGGTGGAAGAGAAAATTAATAATGAGCAATTAAAGTGTTTAAACTATATACTAATTAAAATTAACATTTAGAAAATAAATAACATCTAAAAAATCACTAAAAAGAAAAGGAACGAAGATTGTTAGCATTAATAAATTAGATTTATCCCAAAATAATGGATTACAAGTAATCGTTCTCCAAAATGAAGTATCGAGTCATATTCAATGTCAATGACACCTGAGAGATGCGTATTTTAGTCGGGAATGAGGTAATACAATATTATTATATTTTATTTCATATAATAATATTTTTAAATATGTGTAGAGTTAGAACTTATATATGTGACAGAAATAAATAATTACGATATGAATAGTTTTGACATTTTTTTATTTTTCTTAATGAAATATTTTTAGCATTGATATTTGGGCTAAATTGAAAACTTTAAGGATTGAGTAACCTAATATAAAACCCTGGCATAATATAGCGAATCAATTCTATTATTATTTTTATTTAAACATACAATTTGATATAATGCTTATATTATTTAAACTTTTCTTCACTTATAAATTGGAATGTTCAAACATGATTAATCGCGTGTTTTCATGTATATTAGATCAGAGATCATGCGAATTGAACTAAATTAAGTCAGTCATTATTCGATTGTTATTAAAATAAAAAAATATTATTATTTGACGTAATCAATAAATGAGTAGTTCTTTTGAATATATGATAAATTTCTTTAATGAATTTTGTAATTTTATTTAATTCATTATATGATAAAATTTATAATTCGCTTACTTTTTAAAATCTTAAATTAGTTTTTTACCTGTTAAATTTGGATATTTAATAAATTCAAATACATAGTATTATTCAACTAGGTTTTGGATGATAAAGCATAAATTAAAAGTCGGATAATATTCAGTAGATTAAACCTGATTTTTAATGACAATAAAAAATATATATACATAAATGAAAGGGTATGGGAAAGTTTCTTTGCAGGATGTGGAAAAGGTTGCGCTGCGCTCAAATTTTCAATACGTAAATGGATGAGAAGGGAAATCTTATGGGAAATTAACGGACATAATGAACAAAATTCCTTATCCTTTTCGGTGTTTAAACTTTAAAAATTATATTTTAAATTCTAATTTCAAGTTTTAAATTTATAGTCTTGAAAAATACACTTTATACTTAATTCTTTTAACTTCAAATCTTAAACCATAAATATAAATTTTTAGTGAGGGACATAAATAAGAGCACCAAAAAGAGACATGATTTATATTCAACATACATACACCTAGAAACTATATATTTGCATATCAACCATGACTATCAGCCTATAGGCGAGTCTGTTGTACGGCAATTTAAAAAACAGTCAACTTAAAATGTTACCGAAACATATAACATTTTAAGTTGCAACATAAAATATTATCCACACAACTTAAAATATTCTACGTTTTGATAACATTTTTAGTTGTATCCTAAATCTCAGGGGCGAAACTATGTGGGGGTGGGAGGAGCAATCGCCCCCACCCGAAGAATTTTTTTCATCTTTGTTCTCTTATTTAAATTGTTTTAAAAATTAGTTTATTTATAAATTTGCCCCACTTTCAAATATTTATAGTTTACCTTCCCAACTCCAAATTTTAGCTTCGTCCTTGCTAAATCCCACGCACAACCCGAATGTTCTACGATCACTATTATGCATAAATCTTACTTGGAATGCATACGGAATCCATTTATTTATTGGGAGATTTGCACTATAGGAGTAGAGGCGAAGTTAAGGGGACTAGTAGGTAGTGGTCTTGGCCCCTGAAAAGGAAAGAATTGTCCTTTAAGTCGTGTAAATCGCTCAATTTTTTGTTTGGTCTTAGTTAAATTTTTGAGTTAGAGAAAGTGTCATTAACATATATTTTTCATCAGAATGGAGAATGTATACTCGGGAGTCGGGACCGATTAATAAGAGAGCAATATGAACAACTGCTAAAAGTCTCCAACCAATCTAAGACTCTTAAAATTAATTCTTTATTTTTTAATTTTATTTTTTAATTTATTAAATGAATACATTAATTTAACGGTAAAATTTAATTCTTTATTTCAAATCTCAAAATTTAATTATCTTAGTTATTCTTCTCTAATTTAATGACAAAATAAATAAATGATACAATATTTTAAACTTTTTTATATTTATTGTTAAAATCAAACTCTATTTCATACTCATAATTCAGTTCTTTCAAATTTAAGAGTTAAGTTTTGGATAAAATTATTTATGAGGATTTCTTTGAAGAATTTGCTTCAAAGAATGCTCGGAAGACGAGGTTTTTAAGTGATAATCTTGTTAGTTAATGGTTGTTTCTTATTATTAGGGGTGTATACGGTTCGGTTTTGGTTTAATTCGATAAGCTATTTTAGTAACCATCGGTTTTCGGTTTTTCCATATTAACGTTAGTTTTGAAATTTTGTATTTTATTTTGACAAAATAGCTTTATTTGATGACTTTTACACATTAAAAGTTAGAGTTTTAAATTATTTTTCATAAATATTTATTAAAATTTCAATTTTAAGTAAAAAATAATAATTAAAAATGCATCTATAGTATTGTAAGTATAAAATACTTATTTTTACATTATAAAAATAACTATAAATTAAATAAAAAATTAAATTTGGTTTGATTCGGTTAAACACGATTCGTAAACTTATGAACCATAAACCGTCCAAACGCCTTGGTTCGGATCGATTTTCGATTTTGCGGTTAACCATGCTTAGCCCTACTTATTATTTTAGTTGTATTTAATGCATCTTTATAACAAAATAATAAAAATTATGTGTTTGATAAAGTTTAATCGTGTTTCTATTATTAATTAATAAAATATTGAATCAATTATTCAAAATTAATGCGATATGTTTTTGATCTATTTTTTAGTTTTCACGCTCATGACCATGTCGAATACTTGATTTTGGGTATAGTGTTATAGATGCAAGGAAATTGAAAACAAGCCAACAAAAACAGAGGCTTCTTAAACAGAAAAGCATATGCAAAAGCCATTTTAAATTGGGCCAGAAATCATAAAAGGGTAGCACATAGAGGCCCGACTATTTGAATTGATATGGGTCGGTTAGGTAGTTCGTGCAAGGGTGAGCGTTTAATCGAGTCGAATCAAAAAAATTTAATTTATTTGAGTTGACGCGTCATATTCTACAACTCAAATTTTATTTGAATTTTTTTATTCGAGTTCGAGTCAAGTTAAGTTTTCGAGTTCCTATACAAATTTAATTATAATTATTTATCATGTTATAATCCGATTTGATTCTAATTTAAATGACTTTCTCTAATCATATAAAATATTCATATATATATATATATTTCTTCATATTATATATAAGGAAAAATTGAAAGACACGACCCAAACTTAAAAATTAATCTACTAATTATTACAAATTTTGAGTTATTCGAGTTTAATTTTTTGAATCGAATTTTGCTCACCCTTAAACCCGTGACGAATTTTTTTGTCGAATTTTAGTTTGACATAACTTAATCGTACTTTTATAATATTATTAGTATGTAGAGGGACTAAAACTAGGATTAGAACTTTCGAAACTGATTACCTAAAGTTGGGATTTCCCCCTCCTTTCCATGGAATACCGAAGGCACCTGACTTGCAATCTACAAATGAACAAAACCGAATGAAGTTGGCTCACTTCACGGGTAACTTACATGAGTTACAACAGTGATAGATCCAAAAATTTAAAAATAAGGTATAAAATTCGTTGGTGAACAATATTACGACGGCTAGTTCACAACTGAAAAAACAAAATTATTTTCTTTAATATAACTTTGTGAAAGAATGAGAAAGGAGAGGACTAAGAAAATACCGGAATATTATTAAGGTCTAAAAGACCCTCAATTGTTTTTCAAATTAAAAAATATATTAAAATAAGGGTAATTTATTCAATACAAAAGCGGGAAAACAAAAAGTTTCAACAAGTGCATTGATTTTAGGGTTTAAAAGTTAGGGTTTTAGGTTTAGTGGTTTAGAATTGATGAGTTGTAGTTAGAATTTATGGATTGAGGTTATAATTTAGAGTTTATAGGTTGAAATATAAATCTCTAACTATATTATACTAGACTCTAAACCTTAAATTCTAACCACAACCCTTAAATTTTGAACCCCTAAACATAAACCACTAACTTCTAAATCCTAGAATTTAAGGTTTAAATTTTTTTTTGTTTCTTTAAAATAAAAAAAAACCTCACCAAATCAAATCACGGGATAATTGATAGAGCAATAAAGTCAATAAAGACCCATACTTTCATCTAACTACCAACCTTTTAAATTTTATTACTCTTTTTTTTGAAAAAAAATAGTTATACACTACACCATACCTAGTAGTTCCCTCCCAAGTGGCAGATCTATAATTTTTTTGAGGGTTGTCACAAGTCAAAATATTCATGAGGACGGACACAAGTAATATGTTAGGATTTTTATTTTGATAAAATAATTTGAATTTTTTTATCTATAAAAACTAAATTAAATTAGAATGAAAGACAAAATTTATCTTTTGGTTCCTCCAAAAAAAATTAAATTCATGCTGACCCCCTTAAAAAAAATTCATGGCTTGGCCTCAGTATAGGTGCATTTGAAATTAGAATAAAAGAAATCATGCATGAATATAATTTCAAGAAAAAAAATGTATTAATATGGCTCCTTTGTTTTTGTTTCCTTCTTTCAAGCTGTTTTTCTTGTATACACGTTTGTGTGGGAAATTCCTAGCAATTCACTAAAGTTGTTAGCGTGTGGAATATTCGTGATGGACTTAGTCATAGCAAAACAGATCGCTACGTCTTCGCCTTTTGGAAATAACATGTCATACTCATATGTAAGGTAGGCCAAGCCATCCAAAATGTAATGTGGCCTTGTGAATTTTCAAAACTTTATTTCGGAAATTTAAAACACATCTAACTTTGATCACTTAATCGGTAACATCGAAAATTTTACAATTTGGCCAATAACATATTGAAATTAACAGTTTGAGATTTTATAGTGCCACATGGGCGAAAGAGCTATCGCATATGATACGTTTTATAAAAAAAATATGCCACATCAATTGTATATGCATTTGACAAAGGACACATTTAATCTATGTAGAACTCGAAAGGTTTGAATGATGTATTGGAGGACCAAATTAAAAAATAATAATAAAATAAAATAAATTTTGTCCAGAAAAATATGACACAATATACGTCAAAGACACATGTTAACACAAATCAATAACAACGACACCATGCATATATGCATCTTATAAAATTGACCAATTACTCAGTGACCCAATTCAAAACACTATAGAAATGTGTCCACTTGTTGCCTTGCTTTGTGTCTGCTCAATTACTCATTATGAACCAATTCCATGCTCCATCCTACAAGCCATATTTTTGGTGTCCCAATACATGCTTTATTATTCTAACTTTAAATTTTACGTTCTAACATTGTATAGTGAAAATTAAATCTTAAACCTTAAATTTTAAAAATTAAACTCTACACTCTAAAACTTAAATAATAAATCCTAAATTCTAAATTTAAACTTTAACCTTATTTTTTAGTACCGTAGCATACATAGAAAAGCAAAAGGATAGAAGAATATTATTCTCATTCAATAAGTTATATATATATATATATATATATATTGATCCAATCAACAGATGCATAAAATTCATTAATGAATACCGTGTTTAATTAAAACGTACTTTTCTATAAGAATGTAAATTTCAGGCATGACCCCAACAAAATATTATAGGCCGTCCATTGGCCAAAAATAGTGAAGGTGGGAATGGGGTCTTCAACATTTCCTCTGTTTCTTTCTTCACTTCTTCTTTCCCTTGCTATTGTTGCTCTTTCACAGCCTCCTGCTGTTGATGTTTATCTTGAGCGCAGATGTAATGAAACCAGCGGAAATTACACAGCAAACAGCGCTTACGAAGCCAACCTCAATACCGTCATCTCTCGATTCTCCACTCTTACAGAATTCAATTACGGATTTCAGCCGGTGAAAGCCCCGACGATGTTCACTCAATCGCACTTTGCAGGGGTGACATGAACCAAGCCGATTGCATCACTTGCCTCAACTACACCGCAACCGAGCTCAAGCAATTCTGTCCCTTCAACAAGGCCGCCACTGCTTGGTCCGAATTGTGTTTGGTGCGGTACGCCAACCGAGAACTGTACGGACGGCTGGAGAACGATCCTCGCACTTGCGCATTCAACGAGGAGAATGCAACGAACCCTGATCAGTTCAATCACGCGTTAAGTGATCTATTGGTTAACCTTAGCAACGAGGCTGCAGCTGCCGGACCTCTTCGCAAGTATGCAGCTGGTAATGCATCGGCTGGTAGTGGTAACCCGGAAAGGGTGTACGCTACGGTGCAGTGTACTCCTGATATGGACAAGCTAAATTGCGAGACTTGTCTACAGTACGCTCGGGATGAGCTTCAAAAATGTTGCTATGGAAGAATTGGATGCAGGGTTCTTAGACCAACCTGTGTCTTGAGGTTTGAGTCTAATCCATTCTATAATCAACCTGCGGTTCCTCTGCCGTCTCCTCCGCCACCCCCAACTGGAGGTAAAAGATCAACACAAGGGCAGCTATATCTTTGAAACTTTGAAGCTTGACCCTTGTCTCCATGGGAGAGGAATTATAACTCTACATTTGTGTTTTGCAGGAAATGGGACTCGAACTGTAATAATTGTTATTGCTTCACTTGCAGGCGTTCTCATACTAGTTTTCATTTCCATATGTATTTTTATGAGACGCAGAAGAAACAAACCCTTACCAGTAAATGTTGAAAGTAAGTAAATTGAATCAGAATTGTGACTTTGATTCACTAAACTATAATTAAACAAAGACCTAAAAAGGCAGCTATTTAGTAAGTACAAACCAGCTGCGGAAGAAACTGAATAATAAATATTTTGCTTTTTTGCAGCTGCGCCTGCGGACAGTGAGATGTCTGGCATTGATTCCTTGCAATTCGACTTCGATTCTGTTTTGGTTGCAACCGATAACTTTTCCGATGCCAATAAGCTTGGTCAAGGAGGATTTGGAGCCGTTTACAAGGCAAATATCAGCATTGCTTTATCAGAAAATTAAAAATAGTAGTATAATTATGCCAATGAATACCATATTTAAACTAGCTTATGATCATTGTTATAATAATTTTCAGGGTCAGCTGCCAAATGGCCGAGAGATTGCTGTGAAAAGACTGTCTAGAGGATCTGGACAAGGAGACAGAGAATTCAAGACGGAGGTCGCATTAGTTGCCAAGCTTCAACACCGGAACTTAGTTAGGCTCCTTGGTTTCTGCTTGCACGAACAGGAAAGGCTTCTCATCTATGAGTTTGTGCCAAACGCAAGCCTTGATCATTTCATTTTCGGTAAAGTTTCGGTTTAAAATTTTAATTTTTGATCGCATGGTGCCTTTTAACTGCATAGCCATCAGCAAGGACTTATGTTAACACTGATAATAACCAACGAACCACCTATATTTATACCGGAATTTATTCTCCTAAACTGAAAGTTCTGTGATGGTATAGATCGGATTAAGCGGGCACAATTAGATTGGGAAACACGTTTCAAAATCATAGGAGGCATTACTCGTGGACTCCTTTACCTCCACGAAGACTCTAGGCTTCGAATTATCCATCGCGATCTCAAAGCAAGTAATATCTTGTTAGATGCAGAGATGGTTCCTAAAATTGCAGATTTTGGGATGGCAAGATTGTTTGGACAGGACGAAACGCAAGGCAGCACTAGCAGAATTGTAGGAACCTAGTAAGTATAAAGACAGCATAGTAACATTTTAGATGTTATACATATGTAAATGAACTGTATTCATGAAGCTTTCCTTAATGCAGTGGATATATGGCTCCGGAATATGTTATCAATGGACAATTCTCAGTAAAATCGGATGTCTTCAGCTTTGGTGTATTACTTTTAGAAATTATCAGTGGCCAGAAGAACAATTGTTTCCGTCATGGGGAGGAGGAAGAATACATACTAAGTTTTGTAAGTAAATGATTTCTAAAGACTGATAAAAATGGTTATGTTTCATTGTTGTGATTATTGGACATTGGCAGGCATGGAAAAGTTGGAGAGAAGGGAGGGCATTGAATCTGGTTGATCCGACGTTGGGTGATGGTTCGAGAACTGAGATAATGAGATGCATCCACATTGCATTGCTATGTGTTCAAGAAAACGTAGCCGCCAGACCAACCATGGCTTCGGTTGCTCTAATGCTTAATAGCTTCTCGACCACACTCGCAGTACCGTCACAACCAGCGTTTGCTATGCAGAGCAACATCGAATCTGACAGGTCATCGTCATTTGCTTCAATTTCGAACAAATCCAACACTGAGCTACTACCATTATCCCGCAATGAGGTTTCCATTAGTGAGCTATCTCCTAGGTAGTGTTCGGAAATTTCTTATTTTTGGTATAAAAGAGATTGGAGCCTGAAGCTAGGGTTTTTGTCTGATGTTGTCTCTCGATTTATAAGATATTAGTAACTGTTTTGACGTGAAAATAAAATATTATAACAAAAATCAAAATATTTATTGTCTATGGTAGGGATGGTAGACGGGTACGGTTTTGCAAATTCCGTACCATATCCGTCCCAATTGGGGTAGAGATGAGTATGAGTTTGATGGGTAGTGGGCAAGTGTGGATGTAAAAAGTCATATCCGTCGTGGTAGTAGGTAGGTGATAGATTTAAAACTTTACTCGTGCTGTATTCGCCCGCCCTCTAACTACCCACCATATGAATTTTGGACCATTTATATATGTAGACTTTGATTATACCTTTTATTATGGTGTTTTATGTACTAAGATCTTATTTTTTTAAACAACGTTAATTCTTAAGTTTGTGACTTTGAACTCAATTAATTTAGTTTGAAAAAAAAATGATGGTTTATGATGAGCTTGAATTTATGATTTATGATCAAACTTAAATTGATCAGGTTGTAAATTTATAATACGTGTGACTAAGTAGAATTTATACGGGTGTAAATATATTTTAGTTAAGTTAGCTATAGTTACTTAGTTAGTTGTAGTTAAGTAAAATTTATACCCGTGAAAATGTGTTTTAGTTAAGTTAGCTATTGTTAGTTAGTTAGTTGTAGTTAAAATTATATTGGTGTAAATGTATTGTATATAAGGTTATATTTTGATATACAAGATGTGTAAAAAAATACACAACTCTTCATATTTAAGCTATAAAATCTAAAACCTAAATCCCTAGCCCTAACATCCTAAAACCTAAACCTTAAACTTTAAACTCTAAATTCTACACAATAAAATTCACACAAGTTTGTGCATCAAAGTATTTTTCTTATATATATGTACTTGATCAATCAATAAAATATGCGAAGTTTTACTCTTCTTTACAAAAGTCAATGGTTTATTTTTACATAATTCAATATTATTAGTTGCTTGTAGGCGGGCAAGGGTGGGTACAAATGAATATGGGTTGAGTGATGAATATCCAGTTGGGCAGTGAATATGAGGATAGATTTAAGAATGTACTTGTGTAGAAGGGTGTAGATTTAAAATTTATACATATAAAAGTTTTACGTGGGAATGGGGTATCCGCACCCGCCCGTTTATCATCCCTATCCGGGGGAGAAAAGCCCTGCATTCATCAATGAATATTGTCCCATAGGGCAAGGAAATGGATCTATCCTCGAAGAGGATAAGGTTTTAAATCTGGTTATGTCTCATTTTCAACCAATATAAACTAATGCATCTCCATACATATGAACACTCATCAAATGCAAACTGTGCCACCTTCATTTGTTTTCATCTAATTTCTGGATATGCAATTTTCAACCTTTTTTCCAATATTTCTATTGAGTAGTGGATACCAACCAATATTCAAACAGGACCATTTCACTTTAGATGAGGTCAACTTCTCTGGCTTCTGATCTTAAAAGTTGCCAACTTGATCATGACATCCACTAGGGCTTTTATCAGCTTCTCTGGTTTCGACAAAATATGAATAATCCTCCCAATATATTTAGAAGTACCAGTGTTTGATACCTTGAAAAGTAGGTTAAAACATCTCATTCCCATTCCTCAGAATCTTATCAAAGTTGAGATACATTAATCTTGTGGTTTTGAGGTAATAAAACATCTGATCAAACCATAGCTTTTTAATATTCACTATGGGTATTTTCTCAGAATATGAAAAGAAAAAGAGATGATGTAAATGAATATTCTAAGTCCAAATCAATAGACAACTTTATTTCAGCATGAGCTTTTAAGGGTTTAGGTGCCATTCTTTCTCCATTTCAATATTGAATACAACATCAATAAACTCAGACCAACCTATTTTATTCCGTAAACAAGATTCCGGAATAAAGCTATGTCAAGTCATATAGACGACCATATTGTTCTATTTGTTTAGGGTTAAAGGTTGACGGTAAGAACTCGAGATTATCCTAGTTGATTCATACAACCACCTCAAAAAGGAATAAGAATCAACAATGTAACGTAGGCAAATGGAACATTCCAAAAAGAAATAATCTCTAATTTCCACAAGCATTTGGTGCATAAAACTAGTAAGCAAAATGTAAATTGCAGCCACGTTTTAGTTCTTATTCATGGTTTATTAACTTGTAACCGTCTTTTTCGGTATTATTGTATTATTGTTATCTAATTCACTGAACATTACATATATACATATAAGCTCAAGCTAATTGCTCAGTGACAGTCTATAATTCTCCCAACAGAGATGATCAGATAATCTCATTTCTGTAAAAAAAAATCACATTATCTGAAATTTCAATGAAAGAATTTGTAAATATATTACCAACAAAAATGAGAACATATATAAGCGAGGACAATATACCGCATTGCTATGTTTACCTTTACAAAACTTGCACAGAGATGGACATTGGCATTGAGACATCATCGGCAAATCGTGAATCCCTGTTAGAAGTTGTTGAGTTGGCTGCGAATGCATATCCAACACCCAGTCCACCGAAATGCAAGGATGCATTCTCGCACCTCTGAAACACTCTAGCAAGTGATGCAGCCTTTCTTCTTGCCCGCTTTGTGCCCGTGAACAACAGCGTCTGAAGTAAGCCAGCCAATGCTGGAGCCTTGAGCACTCTTTCGGTTGCAGCAGCCCCACCACTGCGGCATAACTCAAGCAGTGCTGCAACTGCATTCTCTTTGCCTCTTGCAGTTCCACATCTCATCATCGTTATTAACCCTGTCACTGCCATTTCTTCCTTCCCCACCGCTTCAGCGCCGATTGGTTGCCTGACAATTAAGGCCAAGGCACCCGCAGCTTCCTCCGCAACCCCTTCATTCCCCAAAGCTCCTACTAGTGTTGTAACAGCTCCAGCCTCTATCATTCTCGCACAATTGTCTGAATGTGTCGACAGATTAAATAAAGCAGTTACAGCATCCTTCTTCCCTCTCGGAGTCCCCACTCGCAACAATCCTGCTAAGGCTTCAATTGCCCCTCCCTCATTGGCTATTCTCTTCTTATAGCCATGAACTGCTGAGAGGCTGAACAATGTTGCTGCAGCATTTTCCCTGGCCTCCGTTGTGAGCCCCAGCCTCAAAACTTCGACAATCGATCCTAGACAACCATCCTCGTCCATAATTAGGCTTTTGTTTTTATCGTAAATGGATAAGTTCAGCATTGCAGTAACAGAATTCTCTTGAGCAACAGAGTTTAAAGATGACAGCAACTTCCGTAAGTGTGGTATTGCCCCAGCCTCTGCAATAAAAGCACGGTTTTTCTTTCCTGTTTTAGCCAACAAGCGTATCTCACGAGCAGCAATAGCTTGAGCTCCCTGAGATCCATTGGCTAGATGTTGAACGAGAAGCGTTGTTGTTGCTCTATTGGCTTTGGTTGCAGCTTTGATTGGCAAAGCATCAGCAAATGACTCTGCGGATCCATCTGCAGTCTCCACAGGATCATATGGGACATTATTAGCAGTAGACCACTGCACGATCAAATTCTTCAAAGCTCGATTAGGAACAAGGCGAGTGTGGGTGAGCATTTGCCCCGTCTTTGGACAAGTACAATGGCCTTCCTCCATCCACCTAAATATCGAGCTCCGTTCATAAGTCTGCCCTGTCGAAATTATCACAGGATCTATCATCAAGTCCAAAGATATCGGACAACAGAAGTCCTTAGGGATAGTTATAAATGTATGGGCAATCTCCCGGGTAATCAACCCTTTTCTCGGTTTCTTCTGATTGCCAAAAGGCAGCTTCACCTCATCTTCCTCAAAACCAAAAAGCAAAAACCTACAATATCTGGTTATTGCAACAAATCCATTAAGCACACAAGCTGTAGGTTCAATATCTCCCTCATGATTCACAATCTGCTCTTCCAAAAACTCTATTTCAGACCTACAACTTTTGGCATCCCTAATCCCCAATCTTTCCACAAAGAACAATTTCAAGTCCACATGGTTCGGTATCCTCCCTTTCTCAAACTCATTAAGAAACGAAAAGAACCTAAGCCTTAAATTCTCGTCACTTTTATCAACATACAATTTTGCCTTCCTAGAATGTTTCTGCAACAGCTCAACCTGTTCCCTAACATCATCACTCAATCCAACATCATTTATTGGGAAAACATCCAAAAGGGTTGAAATTTCTTGATTCAAATCATGGAAATGACCTGAAATCGAATGGTTTTGAAGCAAAAGCCACAACTTACTGGATTGAGCACAATAATCAAGCAGTATCTTTGACCTATAGAGCAACAAATAGAGCTCCTTGAAGCACAATATGGCTGTTGAAGGCAAGCTTGGCATGGACCCTGACCCTGAATCCCTCAGATACTCCAACATAACAAGGAAAACTTCCATTTTTCGAATCAAAGATCGAGAATTCCTTCGCTGGAAGAAGAAGACTTTGTTGGCAAAGCAATAGATAAGCTCAGATGAGACGGCTGCTAGGGTTTGAACAAGAGCCACTTCGGCTAAGTCAACCGGCGCCAAGAAAGCCTCGAGAGACGGCGATCTTCTCCTCCTTAGAGAAGAGAATATAGCAGCTGAGGCCATGGTTGATAACTCCAAAGCTGAATTCTCAAACAATGGTGTTAAAAAAGAACCCAACTTTAGCTAAAACAAAAAACTAAGACCCAAGATTTTTCAGCCTTATTCTAGCTCTGGGTTGTTGGTTGAATCTTCAAAGGATGTTGTCAACAAAAGATGGCAAGATTTGGTCTTTAATTTAAAATAAAGAAATGGTATTCTTTGATTTGTGTGAAAATTAAAAACCAAATCCGCGTTTGGGGAGAGGAAGGGAAAAAGGAAGTGAATTTTCCTTGAAAGACTTTTCTTTAATTTGTATAAAAAATGTTAAAAAAATTCCCCTTTCCCTTTTGCTTTTGGTTTTCTTTGTTTGTGTTTTTCTCTCTCAAAGAATTTCAATGCACTTGCAGTGAAAATGACTTTAATGGCTTTGAATGTCCATTCGTTTCTTCTACTATACTGTTTAAAGAGCCATGAGAGAGAGAGAGAGAGAGAGAGAGAGAGAGAGAGAGATGGTTTTTAATGCGTACAGCTATGGTTACCTTGTCATCTTTAGTTCAAAATTAGATTTGGTTTGGTTGAACCATAAAAGACGCCATAATTTTTCCATTTTAAGGAAGGATTAATTTTTCCTGGATTTGGAGATTTCTTTTTTTTACCATTTTGAGAAAATCTATCCTGATGTTTAATTTGATTTTGTTTTTATTTTATTTTGTGATTAAGTAAAAATATTATTTTTATGTCAGGATGGCACTGGTGAATAGAATTCGATTAGTGTAATTAGTGAGTCAACATCAAGATCTAAAGTATCATTCCGGGTTACTCTCGGGCAATACAACTCAAGCGTGTCTAGAACAACGATTATGTGATCTGGATGTGGAAATCAACGATGAGGACGTAATGATCAATGATAACGAACCCATCCCGGAGGTACGCTTTTCCGAGGGAGTGCATAAGTCTATTGACGATAAACTGGCAAACTCAGTAATTGCTCGGTTGCTAGGGCGATCCATGGTTACAAACCTTACTTGGTAGGGTTCGCTATCAACGAGGTTTGCTATCATATGTTGGCTCCTTTGGTCCCGACGTAACAAAAGTCTATTTGATGAGGAGGATTCGGCACCCGATTCAGTTTTAAACGAGTGTGCAACAGACATGCAAGCTAAGGAAATCAATGGTCAGGTTCTTCCATCAAATTCGCCTCATTGGACTGCTCCTCCACAGGGGTGGGTTAAGGCCAATGTCGATGGAGCAGTTCGCTTGGAAGATGAAGCTGCCATATGTGGTGGTTTAATCCGTGACTCTTCAGGAAGGTGGTTACTTGGATTTTCATGAAGCATTTGGTGTTGTCCTGTTTTATATGAAGAATTATGGGGTTTACATGATGCACTCAAGCAAGCTTGGCACTGGGGCTATAGACAGCTCATTACCGAAACCGATAGCGCGGATGTAGTTGTTTTAGTGGCCTGTCAACAGGATGCTCTCCGTGGTAACACTCTAGCTGCCACACTTCGTCAAATGCTTGCCTTGGATTGAGAATTTCGGATCAGTAAGATTGGTCGTGAGTCTAACCGAGTCGCATAAGCCTTGGCCGGTGCTAGTCGGGGTGCGCCAATAGGTGAAACTATTTTTAGTGACATGCCTCCTCTTGTTCGTGCTCTAATCCAGAAGGGATTCTAATTCTCTTCCTTTCTCATTGTAATAAAAAAATATAAATAAAAAATCATTCAAACTAATGATTTTTTTTCAAAATTTATTATAATTAACATAAATAAACTGATGTATTTTTTCATCAAACTTTTATTTAAAAACGAACTAATATGAATATAAAGAAAACTTTGTCTTTGGTGTATATGTATTTTCCACTTGGATTAATTGGACAAAAATGAAAGATAATAAGTAAATTATGATTTTTTTTTAAATTGTACCCTCCAAAAGACAATTTTTCTATTATTTTTTTATTGAGAAGACTGTATGTAATGCGCATGCAATCTCACTTAAAGTGAGTGATTATCATTTGTGAAATGAATTGATTTTTTAAACCATTTGTTAATTCAATTGATTTTTTTAACCATTTAATTTGTATTTATTATTTTATTATTGAAATATTTTTAGTGGACAACTGAATTTACCTCAATTTAGGGTTGACCGAAAAGAAGTAGATGGTCCACTCGACATATAGGCGCGTGGACTTGTGGGAGTTTATTAGAATAAGAAAGGAAAGTTTTTTTTTTTTTTAATCTTTGTTTTGTAGCAGCCAGGAGCCACCTGCCAAGCTGTCAAAAGTTTAAAGTTTTACACTTTGACTAAACAAAAACGTTTCTACCAAAAACTCAATGATAACACAAGTTGACCTTCACAAAAGCATATCCAACACTCAAAAATAAAAGCGAGAAAATAAATTTCAGTCTTTGAATTTTATAATTTGTTCCATTTGGTCCTAAAATATTTTGGTCTATATTAGTCCTTGAATTTGGAAGTTTTTTTTTCATTTTCAGTCATTCAATAATATCATACGTTGAATTATTTCTCGTGACATGCTCTTAAATTATCACAGTGTTAAAATAATTTTTAAAAAAATTTAAACTCAAGAGAATTGTAAACAATAAAGTTGAAGAATCAAATTGAATAAAATTATCGAATTAAAAGTACTAAAAATCACTTTATTCTAAAATAAAAATGGACAACATGAAATAAAAAAAAAACGTGTCTTTAATCGACAAAAGCTTCTTGGTAGAGTTCAAGGTAATGGTTTACCAAGAGTTTTTTTTTTTCTTCTTCAAATATACATTAAACATTTAAGTATATTTAATGGGTTTAAATTTGATATACAGGCTGTGTAAAATAAAATCTATCCATTTCTACTATAAATCAAAATTAAACCTAAACCCTAAAAACTAAACTCCAAATCCTAAACCCTAAATTCTAAATGTTAACCTTAAATTCTAAACCCTGCATCCCAAATCCATAAACTCTAAACCCTAAACCAAATCCCTAACCCCTAAAACTAAAGTTTACACCGACTGTGTATTAAAGTTTTTCTCATATTTAATTATGTTATTTGTTATACATTATACCAACGCCTTGTCAACCAAATAAAAACTTAACCTGTTTTTAAAATATATAATCCTTCATAATTTTGTTTTTACATTTTACCTAATCTTGGAATCATTTGAAACATTACTGTGCCAAAACTAAACCGCTCCCTTAATATATTATCCATCAATTCCATAATTTACTGTTTTGGATAGATTCGAGACAAAATTAAGAATTTTATTTTAAGGTATAATTATTATTATAAAAAAATTGAAGTAGTTTTTTATATTCTTTTAAATAATATTGGGATGATTACTAAATAATATATGTTCGCATTTTTCTTAACTCTTTAATAATGCGCACATAACAAAAGTGTTCGAATTCGGGTCTCTTAAAAATAAACGACATCCTTTTTTTTAGTAGGACTACTTGTAGAGTTCATTTTTTAAAGATAAAATATTAATTTTATATAAAAGTAAATATACAATAAATGAATATTTTTATAATTATCATTATTCAATTTACTTGGGGAAGACTTTACTGACACTTATTTTACGGCTTGTTTGGGATTGTTTTAATTACTATATTTGGCAAGAGAGAAATGAAAGGTTGCATAAAAAGCTCGTAATCAGATTGATGTTTTGTTTGTAAGGATTAAGAATGTGATTGTTCTGAGATTATCTAGGTTTTCTCAAGTTGTAAATGCTTCTTCTTTTTTGGTAGATAGGTAGGGACTGAATTTGTAATTAGTGAATATGAGGTTTGTACAGGGGTTGTTGTAAAGGGTTGTTAGTTTGAGTTACTTTTGGATGAATGAAAGAATTATTTATCTAAAAAAATATTCAATTTACTTATCGACTAATTTAGTTCGAGTATTACAAAAATTTATTATGAAGGTAATCATGTCAATCATGTTTACACCATTTAAAATATTATAATTTGAATATCTAATCATAGTTAAGGGACCTAACACATCGTTCCTTTAAATTACCTTGTAGTTGATATTAATCTTTACATTTTTAATTTAATAAAAACATTACCATATTTTGTCATACATAGAGTGTGGTAAAAGAGAATACTTTATGTAAAAGAATTTTATTTTTTCTCATTTGAGAGATAAAAAGATTTGAAAATAAATTCATCAGCCTCGTATTTAATCTTTAAATAATAAATATTAATTATTTTATTTTTAAAATATATAAAATTATACAAAGACAAAAAATCATTATAACAACATTAATTACCTTTTAAAAGTGGTTTAAAAACAATTGAATTTGAATGTTTTGAACCAATATAATTTAAAAAATAAGTATTGAATAAGGTGAGATTGTATCGATTCAATATTTAATTTTACTAATTAAATGAAATAAAAAATCTAAAACCAAAATGGAATATCTGAATTTTAAAACTGAACCCACCTATTTACCCGCTCCAACGGGTAAAACTCGAAGGAAAAAGACAGGTCCACTCCACTAGGCTTAACAGCCGGTTGGTCTTGGAATCCACGAAAAGCAAGTGTTTTTCGTAGAAGAGTCGTTGTTTTAGGCCGAACGTAATGTCTTGTCAGTTTTTGGTTTTTGTTTGGTTTAGAG
This sequence comes from Hibiscus mutabilis, assembly GCA_019671005.1. Classification (NCBI taxonomy): domain Eukaryota; kingdom Viridiplantae; phylum Streptophyta; class Magnoliopsida; order Malvales; family Malvaceae; genus Hibiscus; species Hibiscus mutabilis. The sequence goes on along the minus strand of CM033756.1, from coordinate 14,105,834 downwards.
TTACATCGGTTCTGAGGACATTGCATTTGCAAGTTGCCCCCACAACAAAATTTTCCACTTAAATAAATTTTTTTTCATTCGGATTGAATTTTACATAACTTCATTACAGGAACAGTCATTTTAATCAATTTTTTTATTCACAATATCAAAATTTAAATTATTATATTGTTTAAATGACATAATATCTCAACATTTTACAAATAAGACATAACTCATGGTCATGACAATCCCAACCAGGACAGCCCGACGCCCACGTATCAATGTCAATCCATTGATAAAAAGATATTTTGACTTAAGGATATCATAAACCCTTAAACTTTTGAAGAAAAAATTAATTAAGCCACTAAATTTTTATGCATCCAATTAAGCCCTTATAATCAAAATTTTCATCAATTCATCCATTTGACTAACGTTGCCTATTAAATCTAACGTTTTTTAACAGTTGGTGCAACATCTCATGTTACAGTGGTGTCACTTGACATTTTCTAGTTTTTTTTTTATTTTATTTAAAAAAATTTAAAAGTTCTAAAAATTCTATAAAAAACTTGTAAAAAATAAAAAAAAAACAGTTTTTTAAAAAGCTGTAAACATCACATGACATAACTGTAGTGAGTCACGTGATAATAATATCTCAAAAAAAGTTAAAAATTGATGGTCAAAATCGATCAAAAGGCTTAATTGATTAAGTTTATTGGTTTGAGAGCTTAATTGGGTGCAAAAAAAATAGGGGTATAATTATTTTTTTTCAAAAGTTCATAGGCTTAAAGCACCTTTAAGCCTAATTAAGTTACAATTATAATTACAATAAATGTATTTTTATGATTATAATCAAAACAATTAATACAATGCATAAATAAAAGGATAAACTACACTAGTAGTCACCAAACTTTTAGGGTGCTTTTAGTATGGTCACCAAATATTTAAAACTTACGATATAGTCACTCAACTTTTAATCCGCTTTCAATAAGGTCGCTGCTGTTAACTGCCATTAGAGAATGTTAACGTGACACTTGACTTTTCTTTTTCCTCAATAAAATAATATATCATTCTTAACTTATTTTCCAGCTAATTTGAAGATAAATTTATTCCTAATTTGGGTTAAAACCTTGAAAATCTAACTGTTTATTTATTTTCTTCTCTTTGTGTCATTGTGATCTTTGGGGGATTAATAGAGATTTCGTGGAGCTTGGAAGAGGAGGTAGAAAAAGAAGAGAGATGAACGGAGAGCTAAAGGAAGTGGTGGATTTGAGGAAAGATGTGAATCAGAGGGACATGCGATCTAAAAAATGAAACTTTAAAGGGATTTAAAAGCCTATTTTCTCATTATAGGTCATTGTTAAACTCTTGAGTTGTAAACATGGTAGATGAATCGTAGTGTCCTTCAGTATTCCAAAAAATACATGGCCAATCCAACTTTATTTCCAGATTCTCTCATAATATGCATGCCAAAAATGACATCTTTCCTCAAATCCACATTTCTTCAAGAAAAAAAAAAGAGTACAAAACTTTAATAAATCAGATGTCACCCAAAAGTTTTATTTTTTTTTTCTATCTTAATGGCATGGCCCTTTCATTCCATCTTTCCTCAAATCCACATTTCATTAACTCTTTTTCCTTATCTTATTGTCTAGGATTCATGAAAACTCTCCATTAATCTGTTAAAGTTCACAATGTAACAAAGAGGAGAAGAAAAGACAAAAGTTACAACTAATGCGCTTCGTTGAAGAAAAAAAGAAAATTTAACTTGACACGTCATCATTTATATCGGGAGTTAACGGAAGTGATATTACTAAAAGCGAATTAAAAGTTCAGTGATTATATCGCAAGTTTTAAAGTTCGGTGACCATACTAAAAGCGCCATAAAAGTTTAATGACCACCAGTGTAGTTTAGCCTAAATAAAATTAAATTTATATTCAATAAAGTTGTATAATTATGTCATAATTTATTATTTTTTTAATAGTGGTCATAATTGATCAATATAATATACAAACAAATGAACTAGTAATCGAAATATATCTTTGATCTAAACTACAACAACTTTAAATAAAACTTAAATACCATAAGACTTAAAGTTAAACTAAATTCAGAATATATATATATATATATTTGAACCTGACTAAAAATATATGGGTAACTATTTTATATACTGGGGTATAAACTGAAAGTTTTTATAAACGCTTTAGTTTTAGGGTTTAGGGTATTAGTTTAGAGTGTAGGGTTTAGGGGTATGATTTAGAATTTAGGGATAGTGGTTAAAATTTAGGGTTTAAAATTATAATATAAGGTTTATAAATTAAAACCTAAATCATAACCATGTTACCCTAACTAAACTCTAAATTCTAAACCTAAACCCTAAATCCTAACCACTATCCCTAAATTCTAAAGTTCTACACCTAAACCCCTAATCTAAGACCTTAAACCCTAAAATTAAGACGCTTGGTAGAAACTCCGCAGTATATTGAATATAAATCTAAAATATATATTTATATGTATGTTGAAAATTGAATATGGATATTCAAATTTACATGTATGCTGAAATATACTAATATAAATTATATTGAATTATTTATTCGTACAGTACAACATAGAATAATGTGTTGAAAATTGGTGCTAATACGCGTTCTAAACTCAACAAAGTCAATTCGGAAAAGACCAATTCACATTGATGATAATCCTTTTTTTTTAACGATCGATACTCGTTCAACCAACAATAAATTTATCTAACAGGATGAGGTGTCAGTCTTTAAATCTCTTAAATAAGGTCAAAAATTTAAATTTCGACATTGTGAACATGGAAAATTAAAGAAATCTAAGTAAGAAAGCAGTGGCGGATCTAAAAAAAATTGAGCGTGAGCACAAATCAAAATATTTATGAAGACGGGTACAAGTCATAAAAATCTCAAAACTTTATGGTGGGCACAAGTCATAAAAATAAAAAAAAAGGATTAATTTATAAAAATTAAGAAAATTAAAGTTAAATGTGTGAACTTTAAAAAGTTTAAGGTAGACACATGCGCACCCAACCTTAACGTGGAAACGCCACTGTTAGGAATGTCCCTCTCATATTCGACCTTTATAAAATTCGATCTGAATTAGTCAGTCAATGAACCGAATACCGGTAATTAAAAAATCAATACTCATCCCAATAAAATAAAAATTCAAACAATTACGTTTAGAAAAAATCAAGGGTTAAAAAATTCTTAACTTTGTTTTTTTAAATTCAATTAAACTCTTATCTGTTCTCTACTTAATTAAATTTGTAAACTTTAAAAATTATATTCAAATAAATCATTTGACTAATGTTTATAATTACAGTTTAAAGGTGATTACAATATAGTATATGTTCATAAATATTCTTAACCCTTTGACAATAGTCATACACCTTGTAGACAAAGCGATTTAAACTCGTCTCTTAAGATGAGCATTATCTATTTTTTTGCCGAGACACTTGTTGGATTCAATTTATTTGTATTATTATACTAGTAAGTAATGTCACATTTTTTAATAGAGTAATGTCACAGTTTGTTTAGGCATATAACTATTGTTGATAATGTAGTTATTTTTAATTACCTTTTATAAAGTTTCCTTTCATTTTTTAATAAAATATAGATTATAAACACATGTGAAATATGCACCAATTACACATAAAAATATGTATACCAAAATATAAACTACAAATATAAAAATTAAATATTTAAAAAATTTAAAATTATGTAGTGTAATTACAAAATAATATATATTCATTAACTTTAACTATTTTAATAGCATATACATGTTGGGTAGATAAACTGCTTTAATCGGAATATCTAATTCTTATATATGGTGGGTTCTTGTCAAAAAAATTATATATGGTTGGTTGGTACAATTAATTACCTTCGAGGCTTTGACTTGAGAGCCCTTTGCCCTTGGGTTCACCTAATCCCAAGTCTTATTAATTAAAACATGTGCTCTGCATGAGCCGCCTACCAACTTTGGCCCATTTTCATTGTTCAACCTCATGCGTTTATCACCTCCTGCTTCTTCTTTTTTCAAAGTAGTTGTTGTGTTATACTGAGAACCACAATTTAATCATTTCATATAAACCTAATTTAAATTTATATATTTATGCACCGATTAAATCTTTATTCAGTTAATATAATATAATTTTTTAAAACATATATTCGATTGAGTCACAACAAGTATTGATGAAAGATGTGTTCATAAAACTTTATATTTTATAGATTTTTCAATAATGGATTAACTACTGGAATGGTCACTTATGTTTATCTCAATACAGTTTTGGTCACCGATTTTTAAATTCGACCGATAAGGTCATATACGTTTTCGAGCTGTAAACTTTTGGTCACTCAAAGTTAAGTGTAGTTAAATGGGTGACGTGATTGTTAAAGGGAGATTTATATAATTACACATTTGGTCCCTGTTAGTTACCTATTATATCAATTTGATCCTAATTTTAATTTAATTAAATAAATTAATCACTCAATGAGGTGTCGACACGTGTTATTGTTATAACCTTATTGGAGGAGTCTAATTAAAGAACTGTTTTGCCCTGGCTGGGAATCGAACCCAAGTTTCCCTGGGTATAAGTGGCATTAGTTTGCCACTGAACTAAGTGGCCATTTGTAACATAAGTACAAAATACAATATATTTTTAGTTTGTTGTTAATGCAAAGAAAAAAATAAATATGGATTAAGGGGACACAAACATGACATCCTTGAGGCACATTAAAAATATTTAAACCACTGTAGAAATATAATAATTAAATTAAAGTTGACAACATTTTATATATTTATATATAATTATATTAAAAATAAAAATTATATTTGAGTGAACTTTAATTTTGTTGTTAATCTTATTTATTTCCTATTTCATGGTATTAACTTTAATTTAATTATTATATTTTTATTTTTAACAAAATTTAATTTAATTAAATAAAAAATAAAATTACATTAAATATTCATTTGACGAAACCAAACTTATCTTATGATTAGAGTTATATTCGTGAGTTTGAATTCGTTAAATGAGTTTTTAACATAATTTCAAAATTTTTATTTTAAATTATGAATTAACTATTTTTAAATATTATATTTCTACAGTGGTTTAAATGTTTTTATGCCTCTAAAGTATGTCATTTTTGAGTTCCTTTAATCCATATTTATTTCATTTTCTTTGCATTAACAACAAACTAAAATATTTATTGTATTTTGTACTTTTTATCACAAATGGCTAGTTGATTTAGCGGTAAACTCATGCTATTTACTCCCAAAGTAACCTGACTTCAATTCCTAGCCAAGGCAAAACATGTGTCATCACCTAAGTTAACCCTTCAATAATATATGATTTACTTTTTTATTATATTGAGGTTGTTTTATAGTAATTTTCTTGACTGGACCGATTATTTATATTTTTAATAATATAAAATTACTATTTATAATTTGATATTACTCTTTCTATTATATTGGAGATACTTTTATAAATTAAAAAGTAATTATTTGATGCATTATTAGTGGAAATATTTTTTTACAAGCGAACTTCTAAAATTGTCAGTCTACCATGTATCATTTTAGGGCCCTAAACTCTAAATACTAAACCTTAAACTTCAACTTTAAACCATAAAATTTATTCTAAAACATTAAAACCTAACAACAAACACTAAAACCCTTACCCTAAACCTCTAAACTCTAAAATCTAGACGTTTGTGGAAAACAAAATTTTCACCGTCAGTGCATAGATTCTTTTCTTTTTAATAATATATTATTGACTATTAAATTTATTTGTTCACATAAATTATTTAAAATAAATAAATTATTTAGTATAGATATCCGGTGAGATGATTCTAATATTTTACTCATTCAAGAAAAACAGTATATATATATTTTTTATTGAAGAGAATCTTGATTAGTTATTAAATAAAATTATATACATGTTGGTAAAAGTCTCGTAATCGTCCTTGTATTATATTTCAGATTGTATTTTGGTATTTTTACTAGAAAATGAAAAAATTGATCTATGCACATTTTAAAAGAGAAAAATATCCAATTGTTGTTAAACGATCTATCCAATTTATAGTTAATTATTGATATGGTAAATAAAAAAAATAAAAAAAACTTTTTAGCCTTATGCGTTTATAATTTTTATAAATTTAACTTTTAATAATTAAAAATATATAAAAATAAAAAATAACATTTTTATTAAAAATTAGACTTAAGGGGTATTTTTGGCCATAAGTTCGTAGCAAATAATCAATTTAGTCCCGCAAAAAAAACAAATCCAATTTGTAAATTGATGCAATTCGTTATTCGAGGATAAAGTTGATATATATTTCGTGGATAGACTAAATTGATTGTTTGGTATGAATTTAAAGACAAAAATTACCCTTTAGACCTAAAAATATTTATTGTATGTACAATCGACCACTCAAAAGTTTAAAAAATAAGTTTACCTTATAATCAAAAGTGTATAAAGACGTGGGTTTAAAGGGAAAATCAGAAGAAAGGTTCTGAAAGAAGGAAATAACTTTAAACTACTAATTAATTATTTTTATTTACTTGAAAATTTAATTTATTAGTAATATTCATAAAAGGGGCTGAAACTCTATCAAATATTGTCTAAAAACATAAAAAATGTCATTTTATAAAAATAAAATCTAAAAGTTGAAACTAAAAACAAACATGAGAAAATCGAGAATCAAACTGAACTGAATTAAATTATTATAGCAGTTTAAATTTTAAAACCTGACCGATAACACCCCCTAGAAAATGGAATTACATGGATAGTATATCATATGGCGTGCGAAGTTGAACGTAGGAAAACTACAGGTTTGGTAATACAATGAAAGGCTTTACTTTTTGTTTTTGGGATTCATACAAGCCGACCTCTCCAATCCAAACCAAACCAAACCAAACCAAACCAAACAAACAAATAAAGTTACCACTAATTAAATGGGTGGAAGTCATGCACAGGGCAGGTTGTTTTCGTTGGGATTCAAAGTCCATACATCAAATTTCAATTTGTCAAAAAGAATGATGAGTTTGAACTGGTTGAGTAAAGAAGGGTTCAATCAAGCAACATTGGAAATTTGGGTTTTTGACAAATACATCCTTCACCAAGATTTGTTTGTGTTGGAAACCCGACGGACCCAACACACCCACTATGGAGGACCTAAGACTGACTACTAGTGCTACGCCAACTCCCTAAGTCGGCTAGCCTTTCTATCTTCTAATTTCTTAGTGCACAATACCTTAGGCAGCAGTGCAGATCATACACCATTTAGGCGGTAAAACCGACCATACACTATTTAGGTGACAGTACCGACCATATACTATTTAGGCGGCATAGCCGACCATATAATAACCAATTCAAATACACTAAGAAAATACACACTCTAAGACTCAACCGGGAAACTTTTAATTACAAAGGGAAATAACACTTTTATTAATACACCAAATAATATACAAACACGTACCTATTTTTCTCCACACTCACACTTGCACACACTCCACCTCACGTCCACTCACTTGCACACACCTCACGTCCACTCACTCTCCACACTCTCACGGTCACTCAACTTACACCCACTCACTTTTTTTTACTCTTACACTCACTCTCTCAATCTATCTCTAGTGCTCACACCACTTTTGCAAATGGCAAAGCCTATTTATAGGCAGACAATGTCGGTGGACATTGATACATTTTTTTATATAATATAACTAAGCTTTGGATAACTCTAGAATATTAGAGATATATTTTTACTTTGGATGTCTTCAGAAAGAGAGGAGTCGATGGTTTCTTTAATTCTCTCCCTCAACGACTTTTCTCTTCAGATGATTTGAAGATCATTCTAAGTGCTTCTCTGAATTTCTCAAACTTTGGTTTACTTAGATTCTTCGTGAATATGTCTGTAACTTGTTCATCTGTCTTTGTTGGCTCTATTTTGATCTCTCCTTCAAGGATCTTCTTGACGAACTTGTTTGTTGCTTCATTGTCGACTAAGACACGTGCTAGTTGTCCCCCAACTTTCACTTGCTCGAACAACAATCCTTTCTTATTGAACGTGGGCACCTCTCCATTGGCCTTGATAGAGTTGAGGATACGAAGATATTGCATACTCATATCTCTTTGTTGTTGAGCAACTTACTCTCTTTCCCTTTTGTTGTCTCTTTTTTTCTTGAAGGCTTATTCCTTATAAGCTAGCTTTAATCTTTTTTTTTGTGTGATTTATTTCTTCCCACATCATGGCCTTTGTTCCCCTTTTATTTGGAGCTCTCACGTCTCTTAAATTTGGTGAAGGATTCATAAATAGCAATGGTGCAAATTCCCTTCTTCATTTTGCCATGCTTACGCTGCAACCATAGCAGTGTGGTATCTTCCCAATAAAGTAAGGCATTGTTGATTACCCTAGCATCCTCCACGGCATTTGTGGCTTGGATGTATTGTTCCAAGCTCCACCAGAAGTTATCTTCATCTTTCACTTTCCTAGCCCTTTTATGCGACTCGGGTTTAGAAACATTCACCTTCAAAGGAGTTAGAATTAAGACGGATGAAGTACCTCTCCCGTTATGAGCTAATGCCTTAAGAAGCATCATCTTCTCCCTCATGTTTTCCAATTCCCCATGTACTACCTTAAGCTCTTTCCTTAGATCTTTGTTCTCTTCTTTGAGGATAAGGATTTCACTAGAAATAGATTTTGAAGAAGCTTCACATTGTTGTGAACACTTACCGGTAGCCTCGTTTAGGGCTCCCAACATTTCTTTGCAAAGCTCGTCGACTTTCACTTGGCTTGGACGAACTCCTCAGATGTAGGTTGATGTACAACCGTCTTCCATATACTTTTATCTTTCGAGGGTGAACTTTCTCTTTCTTCACTTGGATCTGATGCTTGCTCTTCACTTTCTTTCTCATCTTTTGAAATCTCTTCTAAGCCATGAGATTCCGAAAGTTCGATCTCCTGAGGTGACCACCAAGAATAAGCTTCATCAAACATCATATTCCTTGAAATGTAGCACTTGCAATTGGTTAGATCACAACATCTCCAACATCTCTCATCATTAGAGCACCCAAAATTGACGATCTAATCCTCCTCATAATCAATTTTTGACTCCATGGTTGTTGCAAAAGATGGTTCATTCTTGTCTTCTACGAACTCTTCTTCATCCTCGTAGTCTAGATTTGGATTTGTAGTTGCAACGAGAGTTGGTGCCTCCATGTCTTCTTATAACTATTCTTCATCCTCGTAGTTCATCTTTGAGTCTGTGGTTGCTACAAGGGATGATTTCTCTGTGTCTTTTATCAAATCTTCTTCAACAAAAAGTCCATCTTCTTCATCCCATTCTTCCTCGCTGATGGAAGCTTCGAACATTACCTCATTTTCATCCTCTTTTGTGGTAGTCATGTTTCCTTGGAAAGTCTGTTTCTTGGGTAACCAGCAATTTCGAGCAAAGTGGCCTTTCTTGCCACAATTGAAACATTCACCATTTTCCCTCTTGGGTAATCTACACAGAAGTGAGTGGGTGTAAGTTGAGTTAAATCAAAGCTGATATTAAATCCGTGATAGTAAAAATCATTACAGTTGGATAATCAAGAAACTGCTTAGCATTCGAGATGAAGCTGCCACAGTTTTTCCTACTAGCACTAATTTGGGCAAGATTAACACTACCATGATTTGAGACCAAATTCGTGATAAGAAATTTAGAGTTAGTTGGCACAAAATCATCTAGTATCCATCTCACACCCCTAAGCATTCAATTATTTTTTGGATGGCCATCTTAGACAGGCTCCATACTCTTGAAAGGTTAAAAGTAGGATTGCTGATGAGGATAAATGCTTATTATGTCACGAAGAAGTAGAGTCCAGAAACCATTTATTTCTTGGCTGCTCAGTTTCGAATGAGGTTTGGAAACATATCCTTCAGCTCTGTCATATTAACTGTGACCCCATGATGTGGGCAGAGAAACTCGAATGGGTTATAACCCATTTGCATGTACGTTCATTGCTGATTTTTATCCTCAAAACTGCTTGGTGCGCGTTCACTTACATTATATGGGAAGAAATGAATCACAGACATTTTAGAGGATCGATCTAATTAACTGCATTAAGGACATAGTTAGAATTAAATTACAGAGGAGGCAAATTGTTTGTATAAATGGGTTTAATTCTATTCTTTGTACAGAAAGAGGCATTACTGTATAGACTTTTTTGACTGTTTGTAGCTTTGCTACGCTTTGAATGAAATATAACTCACATTTTATCAAAAAAAAAAAAAAAAGCTGATATTCTTAACCAAAAGGTTAGGTTTTGGGTTCACTACTAGTAGCCAGAATTGATCTTTTCTTTTGGACCAAAATTAGCCGACTTCATATAGGTAAGCCCACCATTGTTTCAGTCCAGAGTCCAAAAAGAAAGGGAAAAAAATAGTATATCATGGATATCTTATCTAGTAACTTATTTAGATTTTATGTACAGATGTACTGAGTGGAGGGGTTAATATGGGGTGAAGGAGTGGCATATGTACTGTCTGGTGTGTATGATAGTGTCGGTCAGCTTGGTGTTGGGAGTGCTATTCTAACTATTATTCAACTTTGCTTTTCTGAATTCATTGTCATCTGCCTGGATGAATTTCTCCAGAAGGGGATATGGTAGTGACTTGTTTGTGAATCTGTTGGGAAAGTGGAAGGAATCTTAATATTCAGATGGTCAGTTTATTCATGTTGGGGGTTTAGCATACTATGTTACTGCACCTGCGAGGTTAGAATTGAGCTTGTTTCGTTTCCACTTCTTTTGGCACATTCAGTGTGCCTAAGTCTGAATTTTCATTTGTATGGCTCTCTTCATATATGCTCATGTCTGAATTTTCCTGTTGGAGGCTGTTACTGCACCGCCACATACCAACAGCAGCCGCTTTGGCGGAATGTGCACCAAGTGACCTTATTAGCCTATTTCATGGGAGGCAGCCATTGGTTCAGGTGAATGTTTCTATAACATTTACAGAAATCAATATTCAACCAAATTGAACGTAAACATGGAAAAGCTAGTTGCAAATTTGCAATGTTTCTATAACATGTACAGAATTCAATATTCAGTGGAAACAAAACAACACTCCAAAAAATAAATATAAAAATGTCAAATTTGTATACGTTCATTCAACAGGATGACTTTTCAACCCAGCTGAAGCCTGCTAGTGTTACGACTAGCAGCAGAAGAATTTGATTCTGTTTTCCACCTGAAATTAATGATACCCGACTGTACTCCGATTCAATCTTCATGACTGCACAAACGAAACTCTTTCTAATTCATGTGACGGTAAAAAGAGTTATTTGATGAATGAATGTCTTTCCAATTCCAACCGTCTCCATGTCCACCCAGCAGGTCCCTTTCATGTGAAAAAGATGTTTCACTTGTATGTTTTTCAATGGCCAAATAAGCAGACAAAAAGGCCAACAATGACCCTTTCTCATCACAAGTCACGCAGACGAAATTTTGTATAAAAGCCATGGGGGAAATACTTCAAATGGTGTCTTCTGACTCGCTATCAGTGAATGGTTCAGGGTCTGAAGCTTCTGCAAGACCTTCTAGCATGACTAAAACCTCGGCCGGGTCATCCAAATAATACTTGGCTTTGCTAGGTTTCTGACCAACTGTACAGGCAAACACATTTGTTTTGGACGAAAGGATACCACTGGAAATAGCGCTACTGATGATCTCAAACATCTCCTCATCGGATCTGTCATCCCCAATGCAGAGTACAAAATCAGCCTGCTTTCCTTTCTCAAACATTGCTGCGAAGATCTTTTCAGCCACCAAACCTTTACTGACTCCCTGAAAGCAACATTGAAAGTTGATTAATCTCGAGCGTTCATCCAAATCAACAAAACCAATGTGACCAAGTCACAAATACCACAACTAAACTACCCCTCCAAACCCATTGAAATATGACCATGGAAATCTAAAGCTAGTATTTTCATGATCGTTAAGCATACATCAAAAAGTCAGAATCTCAAATAAACGAATAGAAGAAATTAGCATATTGGATACATAAGTTGGAATATTAAAACCAAAGTTAAGTAGATACCTGTGGTTTCACTTCAACGATAAACTGACCGGCTTTTACAGCTACAGGTTCATTTGCTAATACACTCTCAAGATGGTCTAACATCTCCTTCGCCTGGCTAGATCCAAAACCCGGGTCTGCATCCCGATGGTGCCAGACCAATGCACTCTCCTTGGATTCAATAGAGGAGCCATCAGTGGCCTCTGTATATAATTGCATAACAGGCTCAGCCGTTTCTTTCCACCCATATTCACTATTCTGCCCGCAAACTTCCCACTCCTCATTACTAGACCACCTGAAACATCAACAACTTCGAGGTAAGTGCACCTATTGAAGTGGCACTAAAATGAGAAGAAACCAAAAATGGAGAGGAAAAAGAAAACGGAATACCTCACAAAATAACCATGTTCAGCTGCAATTCCTAGCTTCTTACAAGGAGAAAACCACTTGCTTAAGCTATCTTTTCCTCTTCCACTTACAACAAACACTGTATTCTTTGGATCACCAGAGAGTGTATTTATGATTGAGATAACCTCTGCACTTGGGGTCTTGTTATGAGAAGTTTGAGGCATTATGGTTCCATCATAGTCCAATAGTATAGCCCTATTTTTGGACCTTAGATACACGGATACAATGTGATCGATGGACAACTTTCTGAAGTTAGGATCAAGAGCTACAACTCTGAATCCAAAGCTCAAACCAATTCCCCAACAACGTCGTCTGAAATGGTCTTTACATGTCCTTTCCATATCCTGGAAGAAACTTCGACACCAATACGCTACATCGTGTAAGCTAACGTATCTATAATGCTTCTCATGACGCAACTGCTTCTCACCATCTGCCATTGAGATTGCATCACTCATTGCCTCAGCAGTTGCTTCCATATTCCAAGGATTTACTCGAGTTGCACCACTGAGCGAAGGAGAGCAACCAATAAACTCTGATACAACTAGCATGCTCTTCTTAGGTCCACTTGATTCTGAGGATGAGTCCGATTCAGAGACTCCATGTCGGCACACAATGTACTCATAAGGAGTAAGATTCAACCCATCCCTTACAGCTGTGACTACAAGGCACTCAGCTATAGTGTAGTATGCAACTCTTTCGCTGTAGGATACTGGCCCATCAATAAAGACAATTGGCTCATAGCTAGGTTGTCCAAAAGTCTCATTGATTCTCTTGCAGCTTGCCTGTATTTCAGCCTCTATCTCCTGGAGATCTTTACCTCTTCCATGGGTCGGGTTTGTGATCTGTACCAGAACTGCTCTTCCCTGCCACTTTGGGTGCTGTTTCAGCATCTGCTCCATTGCTAACAGCTTCAAGTTGACACCTTTAAAGACGTCCATGTCATCAACTCCAAGCAATACAGTCTTTCCTTCAAACTGTTGTTTAAGCTCTTTGACTCTCCACTCCTTATCTGCAAGTCTCAATGCAGACTGAATCTGCCCCATATGGATCCCAACAGGCATGATCTTTATCCCAATTGTCCTTCCATAGTACTCCACTCCAATATAACCCCTCTTTGACTGATAGTCTAAACCTAGCATACGACTACAACAAGACAGAAAATGCCGAGCATAGTCAAAAGTATGAAAACCAATCAGGTCGGAATTCAAGAGTGCCTTTAGGATCTCTTCCCTCACGGGCGAAGTCCTATATATCTCAGATGAAGGGAATGGACTATGTAGAAAAAAACCCATTCTCAATCTATTAAACCTTCTCCTTAAGAAAGTAGGCAACACCATCAAATGATAGTCATGGATCCATACATAATCATCTTCTGGGTTTATAACCTCAATCACCCTTTGATAAAAAATCTTATTTGCAGCAACATAAGCCTCCCACAAAGACCTATCGAACCTGCATCCATGATTTGCTGGAAATGGAAGCATATAATGGAAAAGCGGCCATAAATGTTGTTTACAGAAACCATCGTAGAACTTTGTCAAAATATCAGGCGGTAGAAACGCGGGGACACACTTAAACCTATCCAACAAAAGCTGCGATACATCATCTTGTTCGCCGGGATCAACATCAACTTTCAAAGAACCAACATACAAAACCTCCATATCTTCAGGCAAACCATCTTTCAACTGTAAAAACAACGAATCGTCATCCCAACTGAAACTCCACCCTTTATCATCAGGCCTACGTTTAGCTTTAACTGGCAGCTGATTGGCTACTATAATGATTCTGTCCTGAATAACCGAGGACTGTACATCTGAGGCGACACTATTAGCCTGATCATCATCGAGCTCCGAAATAACACCGGCCACGGTCATCACCCGTGGCAGCCGCTTGTGTCCATTAGGTTGACCAAGGAAATTACCAGAAGCTAGATCTAAAAGATTGGTATATGATCTTGATATCATCTTTATCCCTCTTTTTAAGTAATCACCCTCAACAATAATCAATCACAAAGATCTCAAAAATAATTCTGGTCCCAAATTACTTTTTTTAATTTACCATGACCTGCATTAAGTATCAACAAAAACATCATCTTTAAACGAACAGTAAAAAAGAATCACAGAAAACAAAATAAACCCATGAAATTTTATCCAAAGTGTAGATAAGAACAACCCAATTGAATATTTTATCAGAATTCAATCAAAAGAAATCTAAAAACACTAACTTTCTGAAACCAAATCAATCCAAAAAAATGGGAGCAAATATTAAAACAATAAAAATGAAACTTTGAAACTAACCTCACACTTGAATGCACAAAGTTTATGCCTTTAATGGGAACCCTTTGGATCCAAAAATGAAAAAAAAATTGAGGGAAAAACATGAAAAATTCTTTAAAGAGGGGGTATCTAGGGTTTGTTTTGGTCGTTTCTTTTATATCAATAAATCAGTCGCGTTTACAAAATCACTCTTTTCCTACTTCCTTCCTCTCTCTCTTTCTTTCCTTTTATTTTATTGGATTAATATATAATAATAATAATAATAATAATATTTAATTAATATTTAATATATTATCAATATAAAAAATACAAATATATTTATTTTTAAATCTAAATTTTATCTCGTAAATAATTCTTATTTACACAAACATATATATTTTTAAATAATTCTTATTTTATTGGTATTGTTTTTCAATCGCAAGTTGCACAGCATAGTCATCTTGTAATGCCGTTTGTGAAAAAGAAAAAAGAAAAAACAAGCTTGTTGCCGTCAGTAGGGTGAACAAAATTGGATTAAAAAAAATCAAATTCTTAGATTCGACTCCAAAAATTTTGAAATAAATTTTGCGTTATAAAATAAAAATTTTAATAATTTAAATTTTTTAATAATTAGTTGATTAATTTTTAAGTTGGGTTGAGTCTCTTAATTTTACATGATATATATGTACATTGTATATGAATATAAAAAGCAGTTTAAATTAAAATTTAATGTGTATTATAATATCATAAATAATTATAATTAAATTGGTACGATAACTCAAAAAATTAATTTGAATTGGCTCAAGTCGAATAAAAAAAGTAAATAATATTTAAGTTGTAAAATATAACTTGTAAACTCGACTAACTCAAAAACGATTAACTCAATTGATTCTAATCCAACGTTCGACCCTAGCCGCCAGGATGCTTCGGCCGTTCGATTTCATATAAATTGATCGCAGCCGTTCTTAACTGACTGAGCAAAGTGCATATATTTATTTATATTAGTGTAAAATTATGATAATTTTAATTCAGTGTATAATTGATATTTTGATAATTTAAATAATAAATTTATGAGAAAAACTTCAATGCATGAGCCGTGTAAATTATAGTTTACACGAGCCTTTTAATTTTAGAGGTTATAGTGTAGTTTAAGAGTTTAAGTTTTAGGGTTTATAATTTAAAATTAGTGTTTAGAATTTAGAGTATAAGATTTAATGTTTATAATTTAGTTTTTTAGGGTTAAGGTTGAGAATTTAGGATTTTGGTTTTATAAAGTAAATATACAAACTAGTGGGAAATTAATTTTATACAGCAGCCTGTGTATTAAAATTTTATTCTAAATGTATTAATATAATTGTGTTTGTTGTGTATATAAACTTTTTAAATAAACTGAAAATATCATCTTTATTAGTATATATTTAATCGTTGGAAAATCTATATTAAATAATTTGTTTTTAATTAACTAATGGAATATGAAATTCAATAGTTGAACTATTAAAAATAACATTCATATATAAATTTCAAAATTTTATAAAAGTAACATAATTTTAAACAATCTAAATGAAAAACGAATAATGTTCATTTTAGGAGACCGTAGTTCAATTGTAATGTTTGCAAGCTATATGTACTTTATCAAATGGTTGAGAATATCAATGAACCTATATTATTTTGTAATCACTTTTAAACTATTAAAAAAACATAATTTTACATAAATATAAATAAATCATTACAACTATTTAATAATGATGAAGCTTATATTATATGATTATGGAGTTAAAAAGTAGCTTTAATTATCCAAAATAAATGCTCGAATTTTTTTATTCAAGGATTTTACTTGATCGGTTTGAATAAAATTTCGAAGAATCCATCATAAATACTTAAGCTAAATTTTAAATTAAGAAAGAAAGGCAAGAGGATAAGGTTGGCCAGTAGATTTATATCTAGTAACCCAGCTGGCATTTTTGAAAAATTTAACCGTCACGGCAATCAAGGCCGACTCTTACATGGCAGTGACTCAACATCTCCACGTGTTTTAAATCTCGTGAAACCTTATGGTCCCACGTGTCACCTTCAAAAAAAAGGCGAAGAAAGCAATCACGTGTTTTCATGGATAGGCATGAACTCTGTACTATTCAGCACGTAATCAATGTCTTTGGCTTCACCATACGTGTCAATGAATCATTGAAACAAGACTTGGATAGTTATGTGGTCCAACGCTGTACCTGAATATACCAGCACCGGTCCAAGATGATGCATATTCAAATATTTATAGATATTTAATTTATTTTTACCCAAATATTGTTGATTAAGATATTTTAATCACCCTACGTTGTAGATGTATCCTAAATTATAATTTATTTTACTTTTATGAATAATATATTCGATTATTTGATATCATTCCTTCACTTAATATACTTACTTCTTCTGCATTTACTAAATACTGATATTTAATTAATTCAATATTATGATCAATAAATTAATCAAGGGAAAATACTTTATATATCGATAGTGAAAATTTTATTTTTTATAAGTAGGTTTAATTTAAGGTTTAAGAGTTTAGTTTAGAATTTATGTTATAAGATTTAAAATTTATTATCTTAATTTACGTTTTAGATGTTAGAGTTAAAATTTAAATTTTAAAATTAAATTTTAAAAATTTTATTTTTATAGTAAAATTAACCATATTTGTGGAAAAAAATCTCACTTCCGATATATGGTATAATTACACAATCCTAGCAGAGTTTGGTCTGTGCATATAGGATTACTCAAATTAAATAGAAATGATAAAATATTTTAAAATTTAAAACATATTCGCATATTTAAATTTTACATAAATTGCTGATAATTTAATCTGCTGTCATCCTGGGCTTCATGTTTGCAGACTTTGCTGATAAGGGGGAGAGATGCTGACCTGGAAAGAAAAATACGTCAGCAATGAAGTCATAAGTATCACGTGGCTGGATATGGTTTGAGGGATGCAGATGGGATTTTGGGAAGCGAATAGTATTTTTCTTTATGTGAATTGTCATATAGCCCCTTGTGAGTCCCAAATATGAATGTGGGAGGAATGGAATTACAGGAAAAGGATGGGGGTATTTAAAAGAAATAAAAAAGTTGGTTTGACCAGGCAGGCCTGAACCAAGAGTCCAGGGTAGTTAGAGTCAGACATCGGGGTCACATTACCTAATTTTTCTTCAACCTGTTTGGAGGCTGGACCCTGGAGACAGTATAATACGAATATTAATATGGGTTATAACTTTTTAATAACAATTTGCATTAAAAATATTGCACAATTTTTCTTTAAATATCAAACTTTAAAATCAATTTTTTAATTTAAAATTTTTAAATTTTAAAAATAGTATTCATCTATTAAATCATAAATTTTAAACGTTACAACCTAAACTCTTAAACCTTTAATCTTAAATTTAACAAAAAATTATCAAGTTTTTGTGTATTATAATTTTTTATATTAATTTTAATAATATTAATAAAAAAATATTTAATACATTGACAGTGTAATTTTTTTTACACAAATATACATATTTTTAATCTAAAATCTAAATGTCTAACCCTAAAACTCTAACCCAAAAAATAAACCCTAAATCCTAAATTTTAACAATAGATCCTAAATTTTAAGTCATATCACCTAAACATATTACTTCTAAACCCTAAACTAAAATCTTAAACCCTAAATAACTTCACTTATGGAAACTTTGTTTTCTACTGTAACTGTATACGATAATAATCTATATATGAAAGCTATTTTCTTCTAAAGGAATAAAGTAAAGTTTATTGAAGGTCCTACGGATTTTTTTAGGTCCTACGGATTTTTTTAAGGATTTAAACATCATATTATAAGTTTATATCTTGGTATTTTAGTCCGAAGCTAACTTTCTTCATTAATTTGGTTAAAAATGTAGAGATGTGATAAATACACATTAATATTTTTATGCTAAATAAATATATTTGAAATAACAAATAAATTTGTTAAATTGTAAAAATATTAAGATATATATGTTATATCATCGCATGTTAAAAGAAATATCACGTTATTTGATAAAAAAAAAATAGTCACAACTTAAATATAAAATTAAAGGATTACAAAGGATTAGAGTGATTAAATCATATAAAAAATAAAAATTGTAATTACATTCTATATTTGTAGCAAATTGTAATTAAATAAACACATTTAAATATTTCAAATACAAAAAGAACATATAAGATCATATTAGAATATTAAAAAGATTAGATACAAATGGTTAATGGTTTAATTTGAGATGATGGTTAATTATAATTCATTCGTTCTGAATTCAAACATAAACGAATTTTGTGAGAAAGTCGGAAAAGAGAAGAGGGTGGTCGAGTGTTCTTGTTCCACCTTGCATGAGGATAACATTTGTCCCATTAGTTAAGGAGGACGTTATACAGTGACATGATCTCACAATCTTGATAGGATAATTATTATTGGTAATATATTTGAAACTTATAGTTTTGAGATTGAGTAGAACAAATACAATAATAATAAAAAAATTGGTTGTTGGTAATTCGAACTTATATAAAATGAGAAATATGTACATTCTTAATCACTAGATCAATTAGTGAAAAACTTCAAGCAGCTTGTACCGTAAAAGAGATAGGAGAAATTGTTGGTAATTCCTTTGACGATACATCTTGTTCTTGAGCAAGATGTCTAGAGTATGTTGACCCTGTGATAGCAGATTATATTAGTTGATTTGACTAGCGGATTGCATTAGCTGATTGTATAAAAGTGTTTGATAAAATTAACTGATAGCTGATAATTGTTTGATCAAGCAAAATAACACATAATGACATGATAATATTCAATACTTGTTTAAATAATTTATTATAAAAAGAATATTTTCAAACATAACATTGCTAAGCATATTTGAAGGATGTATATATTAATTTCTTATTTATGAAATTATATTTTTAATATAATTTTATTAATTATTAAATTTAAATATATATGAATTTCTTTTTATAAAATCATATTAAAAATATAATTTAATTGATTATTAAACTTAGATGCATATATTATTTTTTTATTTATCAAATTATTTTTTTAATTTTATTTCAATTTTAAATTATTTAGAGTTTTTTTGTAATTATTAAAGACAAAAGAGTCTTTATAACTCTTATATTTAATTTGAAAGGTTTCAACTTAAAAAATTATTTACCAAACAACAGTGCTGTTTGGACAGCAATATGGAATGCTGCTAATGTTGAACTTAAGTTATCCAGTCACCGTCGAATTTCGATTGCCAAAACTGATAATTCCATTTTGAAAGTTGACAGTGTTGGCCGGTTTGTGTGTATTTTATCAACCTGAACTTTGTTTTGAAGTTGGGTGTGGAATTCTTCAAGTTGTAGTGCTAGGATGATTGGTGCAGGTTTTGTGCTGTCACAAGATTGTCCAAAATCTGCAGAATTTAAGGATATGCAACACATTTCACTGAAAACCAACTTTACTGTTTTAATAGTTACAAAATATTTTACAAAAACTTTCAGAATTGCCCGGAGAGCAGCTGCAGCGGCAACACCATTGCCCCCATGTATCTGTAAATCCATGCCTGCTGCCATACCAAGTCACGTCCCTGGGGTAGTCTTTAGTTACCCCTTCTTCTAAAGTTATTTGTAGAATGCAAAGTTTGGACCATCGAAACCAGACATTTGCATAACACAACATAACAAAATTCGGTCCATCAGAACCTGTCATTTGTAGTATGCAAAGATTGATCTATTGAAACCGGCTTTAGTGCCTGATAGCTCTGAAGTTAGATCTTCCACTCTTCTGAATCCGATCTGCGAATCAGATATGCAATTCTTAAGTCAATAACTGAGTGAACCATCTGCCCCGGAACATAAGCATCATTTAATGACAAATTACATACCTTGTCTAGAAGCATTTCCCGAAAGAAATCCGGTCGGTACTTGATATCATGATAATTGCTTGCTGTTGTCTGCAATATATTGTAGAAAATAATAATAAATTAAAAGTTCCATATGAGAATTGAGAAGTACTGAAGTTCACAATCATCTTGAAAAGAAAAATAGAGCAATACCTCAGAGACTCTGCGGTTCTTTTCATATGAATTCCAAGGTTGAGGTTCCAATATGAAAATGCCACCCTGCTCGTGTTCATATCACATGCAATCAGATGACTAATGATAGTACATGAATTCTTCCACAGGTGAAAGAAAATTGATACTCATTAATGAAAAGAATTTGGTCCGACAAAGGTGAAAATGAAATTACCGAACGCAGAAGTCTCCAAATCTTTGAGAATGTAGTAATCAAGCCATCATCACCCCAGTTCAGGTGAATCCACTTCGTCACACTCAAACTGCATTGCAAAAGGATCCATGAAAACAATGCGTCATCTAATAATTCATTGTTGAAACTTGAAGTTAAAAGTCGAATGCTTGTATGCAAGATCACATTCACATTTCTGTATAATAACTTTATGAAGCACAATTTTACAGTAAAAAAGGACCACACTCTACAGATTAACTGAAGCCAATATCCATATATGTATATAAAACAAGGGAAGCCTTACCAAAGAACTGTATCATATTGCTTATCAGGCAGACGACTCCTCACGAAATTTTCCTGCCGAAAAGAAACCATATCTGATATATTTCTTTCACCAGAAGAATTATGACTTGAATCATTGTCAGCACCTGCATTCGAAGATTTAGTAGCACGCTCCTCTGACCCATTTAAATTTTGTACAGCCTTTACATTGGAATCATTTGTATTTTTCTTCCCAGCAGATTGCATTTTCACAAATTTTCTAAGGTGCCAAAATGCTTCTTCAATTAGACCTAAGAATGAAAAAAGAAGAAAAAATTGCATTAATCTTCCTTCAATTTCAGCCTAACAACAGAAACTTCAACACTACAAAACACCATATGCAGAACTGAACTTCTCCAACAAAAAAGAACTACAATATAAACAAAAGTAAAAATGAAAAAATCTTACAATATGAGGGCTAAGATCAGAATCTTACCAGAATCAATGTCAATTCCGAGGATGCTCTCACAATTGTACTTCTTTGCTGCATAAATATGAAGAAGAAGATCAATGTTACCAAATACAACCAAATACCACAAATTCTCATCACATTTTTAGAGTTAGAATCTTAAGCTAGAAGAGACAATAAACAACAGAATCATTGCAACCATTAAAGCGTCGTCCTAAGAACGCTAAGATTATGTATTCTTTGGATGACATTGCGCTCAACAGCAACCGCTATAGAACAATGCACCCACAAAGCATCGTCCCAAGGCGCCTCTTGATACCTGAAGAAGTGAAACAATGGCAGCTGAAAAACAAGCACGTGGAAAGACAGCTACCACCCTTGCACCCGTGGCCCCATATTCCAAGAGGCCATGGGTTCAAGTTTTCCCATGCGCTCGCTTTACAGCCCATGGCACCATACGCTCTCACGGTCATAGATTCCCTTGTTCAAGCCTTTAGAATCGGGAGACAAAAGCACTCGAAGAGGACAAGACCTTCACTTTATCAACACCATACTCTAACAGCACACTAGTGGTCCGACATAAACTCCAGCAGAAAAAAATAAAAAAATGCAGCAAATCCAAAAGAATGGTTCTTTATAACACATAAAAACAATTTAGTAAAAAAAGTACCAATTTGGATTGTAATAATGCCACTGTTACAACCGATATCCAAGCAATCTTTCCCTTCAAACCACTCTTTCTTAAACACCTTAATCCGAGGATCTTCTTCTTTTTCAGCACCCGGTCCAATCTAACCATGCATATAAAAAAACAATTAAAAATCCAATTTTTTCATAAAAAACAAAACAAGGAAATACAAAAGGGGTTTTTCTTACGCTGTAGCCATAATAGTTCTTGTAATTCCCGTAAGGGGAAACGCTCTTCATTCTCTTGTTTGGGTTACTCTTTGCTTGGGTTTCAACGCTGCGTTTCGCCGCTTCGTCATTGTTTCCGTTTCTTTCTTCTTTCCCAGCCTCACCGTGTTTTTGTTTTCGTTTCTGCTTTCGGGTAATTTCCATTTTTTGGCGCTTCTTTTCGTTGATTTCCGCCATAACTTAACTTTGCGAGGGAGAAGCAAACGATGAAGCAGCAGCAGTAGAACGGCGCTTTCTATTTCCAGCTACTTAGGCTTTTTCAAAGGGTTCTAGAGATGATTTTAATAGGGTTTTGTAGAGAGGAGAAGCTAAAGCAATTGAGAATGGAGCTTAGTAGGTTTTAAAAGGGGAACCGAACCGAGTTTTTTTTACTCTCTGATGTAGCTGCTCAATTCCAATCAAAACTACGAAGGTCTCATCATCTTAAATCTTTTTCCTTTGGTTAAAATGTGCTTCAAGTCCCTATACTCTTCGTATGTTTAAAATTTGATCCTTTTAATTATTACAATTTAATCTATATTTATTGCTTAATTAAATGATTTTTTTTATTTTATCCCTTTCAAGAATTAATTATTCAATTTAAGATTTTTTTTTTTAGCTCCCAAAAGCTTTGATTTTTAACTCAGCACCAAACAAAAATTCTAGCTCTACCTTTAAAGGTACGAATAGTTCAGATATCATGTGGTTACAAAAAAAAAAAAAAAAAATCATGGCCATGAGGGTAGGAGTGTTCAAACTTTGATTTTAACCGAATTAATCAACCGAATCGAAGTTTTTTGGTTGATTAGTCGGTTAATTTTAGGTTCGGTCGATTAACTATTAATGTTTTTTTAAACTTTGGTTATCAGTCAATTCGGATCGAAATCGGTTAATTAACCGAATTAACCAAAATTGTTATATATTATATATATTACATATATTTATTTTTTATCACTGAACTTTTAAAAATTATAAAATGATCATTATTTTTTTGATATATTATAAAATGGTCATTAAACTTTATCAAATTAGCATAAAATGATAATTAAATTTATAAAATTATTATAAAATGATCATTAAACTTTTCAATAATTTATAACGTGCAATTAATCAATAACTATTTTGTAATAGTTCAATAAGTTTAATGATTATTTTATAACTTTTGAAAGTTCGGTGACTACAAAATTGTTTTAACATAGTTCAATGACCATTTATGTAATTTACCTAAAATTTTATAATAAATTTTGATTAATTAAAACCGATCAAATTAACCAATTCTTTTTTGGTTTGGTTAAAAAATTTCGAAAAAACTCCAATTAATAAATTTTAAATAGTTTGATTGGATTAATCGAACTAAACCGACTTGCAGGGAATTATTTTGACCAAGAGCTCCAATTGTGAGTTTGATTTCGTACTCCAATGTAAATGCTTTGTTTTTTAGGATAATTTATCCAAGATCATTAGATTACCGACTTTGTTCTATATTTACAATCGAATTAAAAATTTCATCAATTATGTCATTGAATTTTCAAATTTAGTTTCAATCAAGTTGACTGTCAACGGAATTGCTAGGTGTCAGTAAGTTAAATAAATTTGTATAATAAAAATTTAATCTCAGTATTTATATATTCTATTAATTTAATCTCGATTGTAATTAGAATTAATTCAATAAAATCAGAAAATAAGGTGGGAACAAAAGGACTCAAACTTGGGTCTGTGAGTGTATTTAACCACTAAACTAAACTCAACGTTTGATTTATAGTTGACAGTCGAGAGGGAAAAAAGATTTAAGAGAGAACTTGAACATAAGATTTAAGGTGTATGGGTGGACTTAACCACTAAACCAAGTTTTATTTCTAATTTGAGAATACCTTATTTTGTAATAAAATAAACTAAAATTAATCATTTCAACTAAGATTTCACAACATCGATTTAATAAAAATTAATGGTTCAATAACAAAAACGTAATAAATCGATAATAAAAATAACTAAATTGTATCTTTTTAAAATCGATGATTAAATTAAAACAGATCGAAAACAAAAGTTTACACTATTTTTAATATATCAATAACTAGGGCACAGGGGTATAAACGAGCCGAGTTAAGCTCGATTAGTGTTGAGTTCACCTTGTAAAGAACTCGTGAGTTCGAGCTCAAGTCGAGTATTAATCAAATTTTGACTGAGTTAGACACGAGTAGCTCACAATCTGTCTTGTCTCATTTTCATCATCGTTATTACTATTATTATTATTATTAGCCAACAATATAGATTTTAGTTCACATTAATCTTAAAAAATAATATATTAAATTTTAAATAGCTCACAAACTTATCATGTAGGATATTTAGTAGCTCGACTAGATAATAACATCAAATTTATTGACAAAATTTGAACCAAGTTAAACTCTAATAGTTTACTATACGACTCGTCTCCTTTACAACACTATCAATAACATAATACTTTGAATTTTATAAATATCAGGGGCCAACCACCTTCTTTCACGTTCGATATTCCAAATTATTCTAAAAAACTGTTGAAGAGTTGGGATGTGTGGTCTATATTAACTGCTTTGTTTAAAAAATCAAAAGAATCAATAAACAATTGCACAGTACAACCCCTTTGATCTTTAAACCTTATCCTTTTTCAGTCACCGCCTTGTAAATTCGTTGCCTCTTTTTAACTGTACAGAAAATGGAAAATTGTTTATCTACAGCCATATCATCATCATCATCTCCCGTCTCCATTTTCAGTATTCAGGCAAGTCAACTATCATTATTCCATGCATTTGTTTCTGTTTTTTGTACACATTTTCATTCACAAATGTTTCAGTGTTTCTGACTTTATCTTCACTCTGGAAGTGTATGTATATTTGTCTAAGAAGGTTGTAATTTTTACACAGTATCCATTTTAGTTACAATCATGGGTTGTTTTGAATTTGCTGAACTTCATCAACTGAAAAAAACTGCAGGGTGCTTCATCAAATGTTGGTAGAAATTTTACCAAGAGTTGTATGCATCCCCAGCTTCAGTCCTGTCAACTTCCTAAACCATTTCTTCAACTTAATAGCAGGCCTAAGCACCTTCTTAACCAACGAAGGTCGGCTTATTTGTGTTCTGGAACGTACAAAGGGTCTATAATATCTGCTGAGAATCAGGGTTGGGATTTGGGGAGGTTTCTGAAAACATTATATTTTTTCAATGGACCACCTTCTCCCGATAAGATATGACAATTTCTATCCCTTGTTTAATCATGGTGTCTTGATTCTGAATTTTGTGTGCATGCACTAATATGCAATTTGGTGTCTTGATTCTGGTAGTTGGAGCTACTGGTGGTGTAGGTAGAAGAGTCGTTGAAAACTTAAGGAAGAAAGGGTTGCCTGTGAAAGCACTGGTATTTGTCTTAAAGTTTGCACATATTTATCATGCATTTCCTTGAATTACGAATCAATGCCTTTTGAAGTGCTTCAAGAAGTCTTTGTTAGTATGTTCTTTCGAGCTTTGCTTCCTTCGAAAGCAAAAAAGGGTGCTTGTTAAATTTTACGTGTTTTTTTTCTCATTCTTCTATCCTCTTTATTCTTTAGCCTTTTGCCCCTTTTAACTTTTGTTTTCACGTGTACCTACTTTTAGGTCAGGAATGAAGAGAAAGCAAGAAAGATGCTCGGTCCCGATATTGAATTGGTGAGCTAGTTTCCCATGTTATGTACTCAATGTAATTCTCTTTGTGATTGTTGTTTTATAATGTGGTGACTCTCATAACTAAGGTATTTCATAAAAGAATTGTGTTTGTTTGCTGTATCATATTTCTCAGACATGGAAACTTAACTCTTAGTGCTATCATGGTGTAGATCCATGTGGTCCTAATTAGACGTATGTTAATATATTCTTCTTCACAGTTGATTGAGTTTATCAGTTAATCCTTCCATTCCATATGTTCCTAATTTGCCTTTCCTTGAAATTGCAGATTGTTGGAGACATCGCTAAGGCAAGCAAACTGCCCTCCGAGTACTTCAAAGGAGTGAGGAAAGTCATAAATGCTGCTTCTGTCATTATTGGCCCAAAGGAAGGCGACACTCCCACCGAGCAAAATACAGTCGAGTATGATTTCGAGCATTCTCCAAATGATGAATTTTATTGGTTATAAAGAAGTCGGCCAAGTTTCTTGGATTATATTTAAGAATTATTTTCCTGGTTTAGGATCCTGACATCCAAATGTTATTTCTTTCAGGGAGTCAAAAATTTTGAACCAGAGGTAGCAAACTAATTGTAATCTTGTATCCGATCAGTTTCTCCTAAGGGATTTATACTTGTGATTTTTTTTTGTTTTTCTTTTCTTTTCCCCTAGAGTTAAAATCATGATCCATCTTCACTGTATCTAGGATGTTTTTTGTTTGATGAAACAGATAAAAGGTGATTCACCTGAAATGGTTGAGTATATTGGAATGAAAAACTTGATTAATGCTGTGAGGGAGAGTGTCGGACTTCGAACAGGGAAACTGCTTTTCGGATTTGAAGGTATGGTCTCAAAATTTCTTGCTAGTGGAAAACTGCAATTTACTGCCCTTCCTGCAGCAAAGCTGCCGGAGCACTTTTTTTCTTTCGACTTAGACAAACTAAATTGGTTATGAACATATATTATGAAGAGAAGGAAGGGATATTTAGTGCAAAGTGTTTTACTTTGTCCTATAAACGGAACAAAGGAGATAAACTATCTTGAATGTAGTTTCCATATAGAACATTGAACTTCGAGTAACATCGGTTAAACTTGTGACATGCACCGGGAACTATGAGCCTCTGTTATGGCTCGATCGTCTCTTTGTTCTTTTTTCCTTATCCGATTCTTTGTCTTTGTCAGGTATTGTTTCAACGGCAAATAATGGTGGATTTAGCAGCATCAGAACAAAGGTATAAACCTGAATAGCTTTTGTTGTTCTTATACCAAGCATGTTGATTCCATTTTCTTTATACAAAAAGTAAAAAAAATGTTGGTTTTTATTTTTCATAACTTTTCCTCCCTGCGGATCTTTCAGCATACGACGGTTTGGAGTTGCGCTTAAAGGGCAATGGTCGTCGGTATAAACTAATTGTTTGCACTAGCACCGATTGGTCTTTAATATGGCCCCATCGACATTCAGTTTGATGAATCCTAATGGAGGAGCCTTCCATGAGAGAACCACCGTAGATGAAGCATCAGGAATTACACATTGTCAACAACCGAGGGATCCGCAACTAAGTCTTCCAGGGGTACACCACGAGATTTCACTAGATAAAACAGCTGAAGTACATCCAGACGACTGTTTCCGAAAATAATGTCGTAATCCACAGTACCACAAAAGGGATTCAATTCCAAACTGAATCAGGTTCTTCATGTAGGACAGTAGAAATGCCCCCAAAAGAGGATATTTCCATCCAAATGAACCATGAAACTTTGCAAGAGAACATCAAATGAGAGACTGTTTCCGGAGCGCAGCCACATAATGGGCAAAGGCAGTCCATAATCGATGAAACACCCCTTTTACTCAATTCAACTCGAACTGGAATCCGTTTATGTATCACAAGTCAAGTGAACAATTCAACTTTTGGAGGAGTCACACAACTTGTTTCCATTTGAGATCCTCTTGATGTGAGCTGTAAAATGCTTTGCTAAAGGAATTAACAGAAAATTTTCCATCTCCCGATCCAGACCAACAAACCCAACGCTAGAACGAAACATATGTAAGGCTTGCCTAAAATTATTCCATTGGTCTCGCTCCCAGTCAAAAAGTTGTCTTCTAAGGGTGACCCTCCATGACCAACTCGACCCATTCTTGGTCCCAAAATCTGCAATGACACCCAATTTGTTGCAAGAGAGAGCATATCTACAAGGAAAGGTAAGTCGAAGAGGAGTGTCGCATAGCCAAGAATCATCCCAGAAACGGATAGTTTTCCCATCACCAACTTGGACTAAAAAGTTCTTAGACATTTACCAATTGCATCCTCTTTATAAACAGCATTCACCACACCTCTCCATATCCGAGAAAGCCTATTTTGGTTTATATTCGCAGCGAGCATTTTACTAGGATCATAATTGTATTTACAGCGTATCACCTGCTGCCACAAGCTTTCATTGTCGTTTGCGAATCTGAAAAACCATTTCCCAAGCAAGGCTCTGTTCTGTAACTCCAGATTTCTAATGCCTAGTCCACCCAAATTTCTCAGCAGGCATAAATCCGACCATTTCACCCAACGAATCATTCTTCTTTCAACAGAGCCACCCCAAACAAAGTTTGCCATTAGTTGAGTGAGTTTACGAGACACCAGCATAGGCATCTTAAAATTTGAGAGGTGATGACAACACGATTTAACAAGTACCAAAAGTTTAAATCTTTTTAGCATCAAATTTTATTCTTAGTGAATTGTACACACTTTGTCATGTGTTTCATCACTGTTGACATTATCCGGGAAGAGGACTCAACGATTATTCATCCACCAAAATCGGAAGTAAAAAGTTTGGTAAATAAAGATCTCATAAAAACTTATTTCGAGAAATGGGCTAAGTCAGGTCATTTCTAAAAACAATAGCAAAAAACATGATATCACTACGTGGATCCGGAACCTACAAGCCGATGTAAGAAACATTCAATTTTCCGCGCTCTTACTGCAATTAAGCGATCCTCTTCGGATGATTCGATCCAATTCAAGAATAACTATAATGTCCTTAAGTTCTTTGTAACGTTAAAGAATTTGATAGTGAAGCAATATTGCAATTTCATTGAAAATCCTCTATAGAATTTGAATATTTGATACAACACTCAACTTTCTAGCCGTGGAAAACATCAAATATACACACGCAATAGACACTTGTACAACTCTAAACAATCAAACATTACTTCCAAATAGATGGAATTGACAAAATCCACCCAATTACATAAAACAAATATTGATTCCATCATCGTTACCGGTCCACCATGGCTGCCATTTAGCGGATAGCAGAAATCTCAGATTTGCTTTAGAAGTGGTTCCCCTAGTTGCAATGAGGCAATAATGAATATAAAGCAGGCTGGCAAGTGGCAAAAGAATTTTTACTGCTTTCTGAGCAAATTTCACTATGAGCTCCCGCTTACATCTTTGGTTTCTTTCTCAGCTTTCAATGTTTCAATTTGAGTACTTTGTTGGCCTTCGGTGCTGGAGCTAGATGGGTTAACACCATACTCACTGGTGACTGCACTGTATTCACTGCTAGGGAGCTCTTGGCTTTCCAGTGCCATCTTCCTGAACTTCTTCATATCTTCCTTGTATTGGGTTGAGCTGTAATCGGTACTTTCAAAGGAACCGAACACTCTGCTGTGCCCGGGAGCGATTCCCTCGTTCAAATCATCCAGAGAAATATTTCCTTCCAGAGCTCGAACTACCTAAATTAAGAGTAACCGTGTTCAACACTCATCTCATACATATTTTCAGACACAAGTGTGGGTATATGACTCTCCATCCACACCACAAATACATCGAAAAACTTCAATAAAACTTGCACATACTCACGTTAGACATGTACGCATATCGGACTTTCACACCAGTGTCTAAGTAAAATACCATTGCTTTGGAACAAGTATGCATCTACTATAATGGAAAACATCCCCAAAGGATTAAAATATATCTAGAGTTAAAAGAGGTTACCGGACAATAATAAATACCAACTATTTAACTTTTGCTAGGGGCAACATGTTAACTTGGTTCAGAAAAAAACTGACAACTCAACTCTAGAACATTTACCTAATTGATAAAATGAATGCAGACTTATTCAAGAAGAAAGTGGACAGCTAAAGCACATGACAAGGAGCATTTTGTGGAAGATAAGATTCAACTTTCTCAGTTACTTGGCTTGCACAATCCCCAAGTTCTCCATGACGCTGAGGAGTAGCAAATCCCACTATAACTGTCTGTCACGTTCCCATTACCTACTGTTTTTAGGATATCAGCTTTGTTTTTAGCAAATAATATTCTATGCTATTTATTATAAATATCCTACAAGTTGTTCCTAGGAAGATATGATTATTGTTGATTGAATTTTCTAGAATTATTGGTTGTATTAGTGTTGAAGATTCTTGCAATGTTACAATTAGTAAATAAAATCTTTGGTTCTTCTTCATTTCTTTTCTTCAAAAGATCGGCTCCTATCATTTTGGTATCCGAGCAAGGTTCAATTTGAAATTGACGAAAACTCGCAACACAGCTTCCCAAGACCAACAGTCCAATCCCTCAACCGATTCAAATGCACCCACCCCACAATCCACCCCCCTAATACAGACCCAATTGCAGTACAACTTGCTTCGATTGTGTCTCGATTGGATATCATTGATCATTTACAGGCTGATGTCGCAGCTCTTAAGGCTCAAGCTAAGAGTGCACCACAATTGAATTCCATTCCAGAAGTACCCAACAAAGGCAAGGCCAAAGACGTCTCCACTAGTACAAGAGAACATCGGCAATCCGCTTGGTCAAAAGTTGAAGAATATGATGCCGACAACCCATGGCAACGTCGAAACCTTCCTTGTAGACCACATACGAAGATGGATTTTCCCAAATTTGAAGGTGTTGATCCTCGAGGTTGGATTCTAAAAGCGGAAAAATATTTTCGCTACTATGAGACTCTGGATGAATTGAAAGTAGACGTAGTTGCAATGTATCTTGAAGGTGATGCACTGGATTTATTTTCATGGCTAAACAGTGAATACACTATAATTTTCTGGGATGAACTTGTTAAGGCGTTCCAAGAAAATTACGGTCCTGCAGAATTTCAAAACCCGGATGAATATCTATGTGATATCCGTCAAACAGGGACCATTCAAGAATATAGGCAAGAGCTCGCAAAAAGATCAACCAGAGTTTTTAATTGGCCGGACCACTGTTTATCGGGAGTTTTTTTTACATGGGCTACGAGACCTTAAAAGCTAATGGATGAATCCACAAGCCACGCACCGTGTATCAGGCCATGAGTTTGGCCGTGGAATTCGAGTCAAAATTAGGTTCAACTCATTTATCCAAGGGGTCTAGTTGGTCCACATCTTTACGCTCTCACACCAGCGGCAACACTCGTTCTCTCTTTCAACGTGAAAACCAACCTACCGGAAATAATCTCCCAACACCTACACGCAGCCATCCACCACCATCCCAACAAACCATCCACCCAAATACCTCACGTCCCTGGGCTGTAGAGCGTCAAAATCGAATTTCTAAGGGTTTGTGTTTCCGCTGCAATGAAAATTTTGGTCCGGGTCATAGATGCAAAACAGGCACATTCACTTTGTTGGAACTTACAAACAGTGACAATGAAGCTGGAGAGGAGAACATCAATCCTGAAGATGAGCCCAATGATGCATTACATGATGATCTTTCAGAAATAAGTTTCCATGCCATTTTGGGTAAGTCAATTGGAGCCACGATGAAGTTGCAAGGAGTTCTTAGCAACAAAGAAGTTCTTATACTAGTGGACAGCGGCTCAACTCACAATTTCATTGATGAAGCTATTGTAGAAGATCTCAAACTTCCAGTACAATTTATTCCTCCTTTCGGGGTTCAGATAGGAAATGGGGATGTGATCCGTTGCAATCGTATTTGCCGTGACGTTGAGGTCCAATTACCAGGTCTGAAAATTATGCAAAATTACTTTCCCTTTAAAATTGGTGGAACTAATCTTGTTTTGGGTATTCAATGGCTTGCGTCTCTCAATACTGTGCATGCCAATTGGAATGAAATGTTTCTAATTTTTAACATCAATGGAAAGAAATGCAAGCTGCAGGGAGTGCCACACAAAACGCAGGCTGATGCTACTTTTCAGTATTTGGCAAGGGAGGATTCTATTTCTGGTACCCACCCAACCCAAACTACTATAATCCCAGCCTTGCTCGATGAGTTTGCTTCTGTTTTTAAAGAACCTGAATCACTTCCTCCTTTTCGATCTCACACACATTCCATACCCCTTGTCCCAAACTCCAAACCCCCTAACATCAGGCCATACCGATACCCATACTTCCAGAAATCTGAAATTGAGAATCAAGTTTCCAACTTACTGTCATCAGGTTTCATCCGCCCAAGCTCCAGCCCTTTTGCCAGCCCTGTCCTTCTAGTTAAGAAAAAAGACAATACTTGGCGGATGTGTGTCGATTACAGATCCTTGAACCAAATCACTATACCGGATAAATACCCAATAACCAATATAGATGAGCTTCTCGATGAATTATATGGGGCAACCATTTTTTCTAAAATTGATTTGCGCTCGGGCTATCATCAAATCCGAGTCAATCCAACTGATATTGCCAAAACAGCTTTTCGGACTCATTCAGGCCATTATGAGTTTGTTGTCATGCCATTTGGCCTCACCAATGCCTCGTCAACCTTTCAAGCTACAATGAACGATCTTTTCAGACCATATCTCAGAAAGTTTATCTTGGTCTTCTTTGACGATATTCTCATCTACAGCCCGTCAATTGAGCAACACATACATCATGTAAGGACTGCACTGGAGCTTCTCCGAATAATCAATTTTTTGCTAAATCTTCGAAATGCTTATTTAGCCAAACGCAGATTTCATTTTTGGGCCATGTGATTTCATCAAAGGTGTTGAGGTAGACCATGACAAAACTAAAGCTGTCCAAGCTTGGCCAGTGCCATCTAATGTGAAAGAATTGCGTGGATTCTTGGGCTTAACAGGTTATTACCGTCGATTTGTGAAAAATTATAGTGTTCTTGCTCGACCATTAACTGATCTCACCAGAAAAAAATGCATTTCAATGGTCACCTACTGCTGACAAGGCTTTCCAACACCTCAAGAGTGCTCTAATTGCAGCCCTTGTCTTACGCTTGCCAGATTTCGATCAACCATTTACTGTCGAATGTGATGCTTCAACGGAAGGAATTGGTGCCATATTACTTCAACAAGGTCATCCAGTGGCATATTTTATTAAGGGATTCTCCTTGACTAATCGCTTAAAATCTACTTATGATCGTGAATTACTGGCTCTTGTCTTAGCTTTGCAAAAATGGAGACACTATCTTTTGGGACGGCATTTCTTTGTCAGAACAGATCATTATAGTCTGAAATTTCTCTTAGAACAGAGAGTTAATACTAATGCACAACAACGTTTGCTAATGAAGTTGTTGCCATTTAACTTCTCTATCACTTACAAGGCTGGGAAAGAAAACAATAGCGCTGATGCACTCTCTAGTCATCCTCAACATGCAGATTTTTTCGCTTTGGCCATTCCGATATCATTTGATTTTGCAGAGTTGCACAATGCTCTTCAAATGGACCCTTACACCAGTACAATTATGAAGTCTCTAACCACAGACTCCACTTCTCATCCGAGCTTCCAGATGGTAGACCAGAAACTATACTATAAGAATCGCTTGGTGATTCCTGACAATACCCCTTTGCGACAGAAGCTTCTTTCAGAGTCTCATGATTCTCTGTCAGCGGGTCATGGAGGTTATTTGAAGACTTCAAAAAGGTTGTCTGCAAGTTTTTTCTGGCCAAATTTGAAACAAGATGTGAAGCATTATGTTCAAAACTGTTTAACGTGCCAGCAAAACAAATATCAAACGCTGACTCCTGCAGGTCTTTTGCAACCCTTACCGATACCAGAACGTATATGGGAAGATATTTCTTTGGATTTCATCACTGGTCTGCCCAAATCCAAAAAATTTGATACAATTCTGGTGGTAATCGATCGCCTCAGTAAATATGCTCATTTTATACTATTATCACATCCTTTTTCTGCGAAAATAGTTGCTGAAAATTTTTGCAGGGACATTATAAGATTACATGGCGTCCCAAGATCTATCCTTTCGGATCGAGATGTCATCTTTCTTAGCACATTCTGGCAGGAACTTTTTCAATTGAGCAAAACTCGTTTGTGCATGGGGACTTCTCACCATCCACAATCGGATGGCCAAACTGAGGTGGTCAATCGGTGTTTAGAAGCCTACTTACGCTGCTTTGCTCATGAACAACCTACAGCTTGGAGTATGTTTCTTCCTTGGGCTGAATATTCCTTCAATACTGGTTTTCACACTTCCACAGGGACTACACCATTCAAGATCGTATATGGGCGAGATCCTCCACCACTCCATCCCTTTGTTCAAGGAGAAACACACCTTGTAGAGTTAGAAGACCAGCTTCTTCGCCGAGATGACATGCTGCGACTATTAAAAGCAAATCTTTTGAAGGCTCAATCACGAATGAAAGCACAAGCGGATTCCAAGCGTAGGGAATTGAGTTTTAATGTTGGTGACACTGTCTTCTTACGTGTACAGCCATATCGCCAACACTCTCTTGCTAAGCTCCAATATGAGAAACTCTCTCTTCGATTTTTTGGACCATACAAGGTTCTCCGTCGCATTGGACCAGTTGCTTATGAATTGGAACTCCCGGTCTCTTCTAAGGTTCACCCAATTGTTCATGTTTCCCTACTTCGGCCAGCTTTTGGTCAAACACCAACATCTCCACCAGCTCCACTTCCTATTACCTCTGACAGGGAAATGATTTTGTCTCCTTCTAAAATATTGTCGCATCGTTGGGTTAAGATTGCAGGGGTTCCAACTCTCGAAGTTTTGGTTCACTGGGACGGACGACCTTGTGAAGAAGCTAGGTGGGAAAACTATGATCTTCTTGCTGGTCAATTTCCCTCTTTTCGCCTTGAGGACAAGTCGACTTTTCAGGGGGGGCAGTACTAATACGGTCCCACGACCTTTGCAGACTTATTCAAGAAGAAAGTGGACAGCTAAAGCACATGACAAGGAGCATTTTGTGGAAGATAAGATTCAACTTTCTCAGCTACTTGGCTTGCACAATCCCCACGTTCTCCATGACGCTGACGAGTAGCAAATCCCACTATAACTGTCTGCCACGTTCCCATTACCTACTGTTTTTTTAGGATATCAGCTTTGTTTTTAGCAAATAATATTCTATGCTATTTATTATAAATATCCTACAAGTTGTTCCTAGGAAGATATGATTATTGTTGATTGAATTTTCTAGAATTATTGGTTGTATTAGTGTTGAAGATTCTTGCACTGTTACAATTAGTAAATAAAATCTTTGGTTCTTTTCCATTTCTTTTCTTCAAAAGATCGGCTCCTATCACAGCCATTCGGGTCATTTCATCGGAACCATAGTCCTGTAACCTCGAATCCACAAATGCATCAAAATTTCCATGTTCCAAAGCTTGCGAGAGCAAAGGTCTTGCCTAGAATTCAATAAAGACCTGTTAAAGAAGATCAAGAATTTGCATGTCCATGTTCTAGTGGGGCCTGAACCTTTGTTTTGAACATTTGAAATGAAAACAAGATCGCTCTTTTAACACTAAGAATCGTTTAAAACAGGAAACTTTTCATGATTGACTAGAATATATATATATACACGCATGAAAATACTAATAAAAAGAGTACGGACCCAATCAACTATGCTATCATCAAAGAACGGCTGAGTCTTATCAACGGGACGGCATCCAGTAATCATCTCCAGAAGCACAACCCCAAAGGAGAAAACATCCGACTTCTCTGTGAGCTTCCCGCTGGAGGCGTACTCTGGGGCCATGTAACTGCATATACATTCTTCTGAGAAGGGATGCATATGTTTTTTAAAGACTAAATAAGGAAAATATGCTTCAAAATAGCATGGACTGAGCCATAATTTCTGTAGTGCAATGCAGAGGAAATAAGTGAAAATACATTTATTAACCAAAAGTTCCCATCACTCAAGTGGATACATGAGTATCAGTATCTAAAGAATACTTGGCAAGTCCAAAATCAGCAACCTGGAAAAACATACACGCAAGAGAGTGAAAGGCTTGCTTTGAAAAAGAAGCATGGACAATAGGCCATTCAAATCAAAAATAAATTTTCCTTACATCATTAAATTCAGAACAAGTTTTCATCAAATTTTGTGATGAAGATCTTGAAACAGTCTTATGATCAGATTCATTTTCTATTCATTGTTCCAGTCTAAAGGATGATTTTCTCATTCAAGTGTCGTGCCAAAACTAGATCAACAGTTTTATTTTTATTTTCCCAAGAAACATATATGCACTATGGTTTGTTCTCAGCCTCAAGAGGCAAAAGAATAAATCAATCCTGTGGCTATAGAAATAGCATTCAACTTGAAAACTGAAGCCATACCATTGCCTCAAAGCTTTCATCGAGAAGAATGTTAGCTGCCTTGATATCACGATGTATGATCTTGGGCTTACCTGATTATATATTTATGTTTAATGAAGAAAGTATAAACTGTTAGAAACAGGAAAGTGCTTGAATTTCACTACTTAAAGTAGATAAGTAAGAGACTAAGAGTATCCTTACAGTCCTCGTGCAAATATGCCAATCTTTTGGCTGCACCCAGAGCAATTTTCATTCTGGTTGACCAGTTCATAACTTGCCTCTCTTTTCCTGCATATGAAGTTTCATCCCGTTAAAACATAAGTATAATAGTTAAGATATGCACATACATCTACACATGCTAAATCTAAGTTGAAATATTAATTTTATACTTCCGTTGAATATACCTGTTCAAGACCGAGTCAGGATCATGATTATACAAAGCACTATTTGTTTCACTCAATATTACATGAATTACCTATTTATCATCCATCATACGCAAGATCTCTATTGTTCAAATATTTAATTGTTTTTCTTCTGCATGACAATATTGCAGCTTTCTTTTCAAATTTTTTATGCCTAAATTTATTATTTTTCAAAATCTTTATCAAGTATACTCGTTACTAAGAGCCAAACGCATACCTGTTCCATCATTTGTTACTTTTCTTGCTATGCACAATCCTGAACAAAGGAAGAAGATAGCAACGCAACTTTCCACCTCCATGTGGCGTGTACAATAAATTTATTGTACTTCCACTATTTTATGAATTCTAATATTTCAACACTAAAACACAGACTTTGATCCAGAACTCAGGGTATCAAAAACCATTTGAATTAGGATCTTCAAAAGCCCTTAAAGCATCCATATAGAAGGAAAACAAAGATACCGCGAACATGTATTAGCAACTTTGCAAAATTTTCATAAAGAAAGATGAAATCGGTAAAATAGGCAAGTACTTGAAGAAACAAAAAGAAAAAAAATTACGATTAGCACCCCAATTTAATTTTCTTCTTTTTTGTTCAGCTACTCAATGTTCATCTTCTCACATCCAGTTAGGTGGGTAGAGTGGGGTGGAAGAGGCATTTAACCACTAAAATGACTCACCGTGTAAATGAAATTCTAGCGTGTTGTTTGGGACAAAGTCGTAAACAAGCAACCTCTGTACACCAACTATGCAGTATCCAACTAGTGAAACAAGATGTCGATGATGAACACGGCTAATGATGTCAACTTCTGCTTGAAACTCACGCTCGCCCTGTCCACTTCCAGCTTTTAACTGCTTGATTGCAATAGCTTTCCCATCCTTTAGCACTCCCTTGTGGACATAACCAAAACCTCCTTGACCGATGAGGTTAGAATCAGAGAAATTATCAGTTGCCAGTGCTAAATCTTCATAAGTAAATGTTCCCAATGAATGTCCCAAGGCCACTCCTGGGGAAGGTGATGTGTTTGATGGGTTTTCTGAGCCCAAACTAGTACTCGTTGAAGGAGGCTCAACAGAATTATAAAGATGTGTGATTCCCAGTGGAAGAGTGGGTTTCAACAGAACAGCAATTTGAGGAACGCTCTGCTGCCAATGTTGGGGATCAACTGGATGTATAACAAAATGCAAGATTTAGTGTCAATTCTGTTTCACTTTGAAAACCGTTTGTTACTTCTATTCCACATTAGACTGTGACCATAAAGTGATCATTGTCCAACTAAAACATATCATACAAGAGTGAAACAGAAGAATGCCTTAACCAAATGAAAATAAAAGCACATAAACAATCCTCAATATGATAATTATTGCTAACCAAACAGGGGAGAACCGAGGAGAGTGCGGTCTCACCCCCCCGGGAAGTTTCAAATTCTCATATAGTTTAGGTATTTTCTTTATATTTTCTATTGATGATCTAATTTCGCACCTCTAAAATTTTGCAATTTCAAATCCCTAAATTTCTAATATAACTTTTAAAAATTTCGCACCCCTAATATAAAATCTTCACAACACCATGGATAAAATTATTAAAGTGTCAACCCCTCCCTTTCCCAGATATGCATGTGTTTGTATACTAGCAAATGCATGCATGGAAGGATGATGCATGTTTCATGGCGTGAGAGCTGAAATGGGTAAATCCCATTCTTTCATAAATGGTTTAAAAATGCATAGTAGTAGGGAAACATTAAAAGTGACCACAATGACAAGAGCAATAAAACTGATACCTGCAGGCTGCATCTTAATTAACAAAAGAATACAATAGCTTACAAATTCCTGAACATTAAATCCTCAATAAAAGTAGGCTTAAATGAAAAAGCAGCTCTTAAATTATGCCTTTTTCTGTTTTAAGTACCTAAACTATGGTTTGGGCAAAATAAGCCCCTAAACTATCATTTTTGGTCACTTTAAGTTACTAAACTATTTTTGGGTCAAAATAAGTACCTAAACCATGTCATTTTTCTTCTTTTAGTCCCTAAACTATCTATTGGTCAAAAAATCTTTGTGATGTGTCAACATCTTATTTCTTTTGACTTAAATAACTATCGGACTTAAAGTGATCAGAAATGATAGTTTAGGGACTTATTTTGCCCAAACCATAGTTTAGGTACTTAAAACAGAAAAAAAAACATAGTTTGAGGGCTGTTTTTTGGTTTAAGCCATAAAAGTAACTCATTCAAGCTGCACACCTTAGGTACATTCTCTGTCGATTGATTCAAGTTAACTCCAAAAGAAAACCATGGCTTACCCTATACCATCAAGGCACCAACAATGCAGATCTAGCTCATAAGCATAAGCTCTTATATACAACTTAAACCAACGAAAACCAAAAATCAATGTTTCTAAGCAATCCCAATGAAATAATGCTACAAAATACTAGAAGGAACTCAAGATTAGCTATATTAAACAAAAAAAGCATTATTATTCCCAAAACACTAGTAAACAAATAAATAATACAAAGTTGACAAGAAAGCAATATGAAAGCAGCAAGTGGAGAGCTAGCTAGTGCTTTCTTGGTAGGACTGAGGGGGCCTTTTTTTAGAGGCAGCAGATCCAACTTGTATGATGGGATGCATGAATATGAAACATAATCAAGATAAAGTCAAATGGCAAAAATAATTATATAAAAACAAAGAAGAAAAGGTGACCTGTGAAAAGGAAGGACAGAAATTAGCAAATTACAATAGAGAGAAGTGATATGCATGTTATATTACCATATATGCACCGGCTAAGGAACATGTCTCTCTTGCAACATACTTCACCATTGGGCCTCCTCACTCACAATTGGATATAGAATTATATCTACCTATCTTTCAATATGTTTGCTAAAAGACTAGCATGGAACCCACAGTTGCCCCGTCCACGAATGGAGTTGCCTTTTTCTTCCTGCTCATTCATAGTTGCATAAGTAACTTTGTTATGTTTTGTTTTTTCATCTATTTTTAGGATTTCTATTATAGAGAGTTTTTTTTTTTAAAAAAACACTACCAAGGTGTACTCTACAGATTATTCTAAGAGTGTGTTTGGTTCACGAAATTTAAAATTATTTTTTTAGAAAGATTCTTTTCATCATCGTCATACTGATCAGCTTATGCTTCGTGAATTTAGAATTGATGCATCATTTTATCAAAGAAAAATAAAATATGTTATAAAGAGTTAATTAGTGAGTTTTTTCCTTATGTACCTGTGCCCAACACATTAATCAAAAAAATGAACAATTATTTACATGTTTAAATCTAAAATATTTTTGAACAATTAAACCTAAAATACATGCTTGAGAATGGGATGATAAATCCTGATTGTGAGGGACGAAGGTAAATATAATTGGAGTACCAGTTTTCATTCAATGCCGCCAGCTATAATCAGAGATAAATTCAAAATTAATTAAATCCACAGGGTGTAGCAAATCCAAGAGTATAAACTATTCACGTTCATTTATTTAATTTTTAAGTTTGGTCATATTTGTTTTGCTAAACATTTTGTTGTGTTTTTATTGGTTTATTTAAGCTATATATACATATTTGTTTATTTAATGTTCAGAACATGTTTAATATGCTTATGAACAATAAATAAAAATATTTATGAACATATAGTTGAATATGTTTACGAACAATTAAAAATCTATTCATGAATGATATAAAACAAACAAAGGAAACCCATAAATAAACGTATTCCTTATATATATATATTAATAAAATATGAATATTAATAATTATAAAATAAATAAATATATTTAAATAAGTGAATATAGATTTGTTCATATTTTTTTATTTGACTTCATAAGTAAATAATATACGAATGGTTCACATAGTTCAATAATAATAATAATAATAATAATAATAATAATAATAATAATAATAATAATAATAAACATTTCTTTCTCGGAAGAGCTAAAACACCCATTCTTGCACAAACTTGAAATCCGAACGCATCTTTTCCGTATACAACCTAAATAACCGACTAGAATGAGTTAACAGTTTCATTTTATACGGAAATATTTTACGAGTATTTATTTCATGTACAATTATTTGTGAAAACTTTGTTTATACAAGTGCCTTAATTTTAGGGAGTTTATAGTTTAAGATTTAAGAGTTTAAGTGTAGTAATTTTAAATTTAAGAATTGTTTATATAATTTTTGAGTTTAAGGTTAAAATTTAAGATTTATAGGTTAAAATATAAACCCTAACCATATTACCCTAAATTCTAACTATAAACCTTAAATTCTAATCATAAACCCTAAATTCTAAACCCCTACACTAAAATCCCTAAACTTAAACCTCAATTTAAAATTATAAACCCGCACTTATAGAAACAAAAGATTTCCATCGCCTGTGTATGAAATAATAATCCATATTTTACACTATACTCATTAATAATTTGGAATTCAACCAGATGCTTTTTAATGTTTTTTTCTAAACCATCATTGAACCTCTAGACCTCCACTATAGTTATAGAATGTTCAAATTAGACTTTCTGTGGTCCTTTTCATCACATGCTTGATATTTTAATATATGTTTGATTTCATGTATGGGTGGGTTTTTATTTTAAACTTTAATCTAGTTTAAATCTCATTATGGGAAAATCATACATGTATCCCGATTGTTAATCTCATTATATTTTATAATAATTAATTCTAGTGATAATAATTCTATTGTACATTATTTATAGTTACAATTGTAATTATATTTGTTACTTCAAAAAATATGTCGGATCCCAACTGGTACTGGTAGTACATTAGGCCAATCATTTTTGCACGAACAGAGCAACAGAGGCTTAAACCTGAAAGCTCTATGCGTAGAATGATACGGACATAGAGTTACCAAGTAACCAAAATATGGTTCCCCAAAAGGATGAGTTAATCCAACAGACAAAGGGTCTGTCTGCTATCGTCAATACGCCATCGTAGTCGCTGAAACACCTCGTTAGCTTTGGTTCAACCGATTAAATCATAGGTTTGAAATTAATTCAACAAGCATGCAGTTGCAGGATGCAATCATACACGAATCAACCCAATATCCAACAGTTATATTCTATCACAACAACAATGTTCCCCTGGTTTCCGATATAAACCCAATCGGATCAAAACCTAACCTACTTTACACGATCAGTATATTACCTCTCACTCATTCCGGATGGAGTAATACTTGTCCCATAATGTTGAGGATTTCGATATCTCACTCATGAGATTCTTCAACTTCATGCTGCTATCTCCCCCACTGCAACATAGGAAAAATGCCATTCATCTCAGCACACGAAAATCATGGCAGTTACATATAGTCGTAAAATCAATATCATAAAACAAGCTTGCCTAATAAAATGGTCAAGCGTAGAAAGGAAAACTATCACACTATATTAATTGTGTAAAGAGTAGAAATGCAAAACCTTATTCGGTTCAAGGATGCAATTGCACGTAGAGCACTACGGATCATATCTTCATTACGATCTACTTCCTGTTTGACAGCATCTTGCTTGGGCTTAAAATTAATAGTCTTTTGAAGAGGGTCCACCAGTGAGTCCAACACTGAATATTAAATTTGAGACAATAAACAAATGAAAATTAAACAATTATCTGGATCTCAGTAAAGATCATCACTCACCTGGTAATACAGCAGATGGACATTTATCGGCAAGTTTTGAAAGGATAAGATGGCAAGGCATCTTAACATCATAATGATCTGACAAAATGCGAAAATCTAAATCAGTTAAATGATTTGAGGCAAAAATGATAAAAAAAAAGATTAACTTTTGACCAAGAGAACAATTCAAGACATAAAAATTTAATTTATTTTCATCATATTTTGGTTTCAGGTACAACCCATGATAAAACTATCCTCTGCTTTAAAAATTTTCTAATTGGTATAATAAATCATATTATTCATGACCAAATATAACGATTAATATATACACACAGAAGGTTTATGATCAAAATATAAAGGGGGCGCAACTTACCTTCGAGTCCAGATTTCAGGTATGGGACAATGAAAGATGAAGGGTTCACTTGATCAAGACAACTATCCAGCAATGTGTCTACACATTCAAAAGCTGCTTTCCTCAGCTCGAGGCCGTCATCCACAATGTGCTTGAAGGGGCCAAGGTCGACAGTTCTTATCAATTCTTTCTGCACCAGGCCAGAATTTAAAATAACATGAGAAAAAGCAGAGCATACCCGCAAGTGACAATGGAGAAAGTGGAAAGAAATAGGATGACCAGTAGAAAACTACAAACATAAAAAAGAATTATGCAAACAAACAAAAGTAACAAATGAAACCATGTAGCCCTGCATCAGACCTGAAATATTACGATAAATAACTCCAGATACTGAAACTTAACAAATTAAAAGCAAATTCTTCCGAAAGAATCCCTCTTCTATTTTGGGAGTTACCGGAATT
Organism: Hibiscus mutabilis; assembly: GCA_019671005.1. Taxonomy (NCBI): domain Eukaryota; kingdom Viridiplantae; phylum Streptophyta; class Magnoliopsida; order Malvales; family Malvaceae; genus Hibiscus; species Hibiscus mutabilis. Next base: position 14,062,236 of record CM033756.1, on the reverse strand, counting down.
AAACAAAAGAAAACAAAAAGATTTGCAAGGTAAAACAACAAAGACAATCCAGAAAGTCACCATTAGCTGACAACTCATATAATATTTTTTTTTGTTTATAAAGGAAACTACTAAGATTAAGAAGCGTCACAGCTGTGTTGCATGAAAATCTTCTAGTTAACAGAGAATTAATTTAGAAACCTAATTAACAGCAAAACATCAGCACAATCAGCAGAAAGCAAACTTTTAGTTACCTTAACAATTGTTTGGTCATAGAGAAGTGGCAGTAATTCAGGAAGAAGCCCCTTAATTAAGTTAGGCTTATTGTGAGCAAAAGTACTTAAAGCCAACACAGCTGCACGCCTAACATGCTGCAATGATGATTTCAGTTAAACAAGAATAAGGTTTAGAAAATATAAGAAATCACATAAAAGCAATTTTCTTTTTCTTTAGGGTATTTATCAGAAGTAGACGGGTACTCACTCGATCCTGATCCTTGATAAGCATAAGGAATGAAGCAATCTCAGGATAAATAGTCTCATCTATCTTCTCCGACCGCTCAACAATAGAATATTTTACGGCAATGACAACTGTTGCCCTGGTGAATGCTGCTGGACTGGTTGTTCTCAACTGTAAGAAATTCAAATTTTAAAATAACAAATGCACTATTAAATTACACTCAAATGCCAAAAGCTCAGCGGAAGTTCAAAGGGCATTAGACTTGTAAAAATACCTTAAGTGCTGGAATGAGTTTTACTGGTTCAATGAGTGCAATTTTACCAAGGCACTCGGCCACCACATTTCTGACCCCCTCTTCCTCACTTTCACAGTGGTTAAAAAGTAATTTGAGAATTTTCTCAACGCTTGAATCCTGAAACTCAGCTTTATCTACAGATTGCCTTACTATAACCTGAAAGAAGTAAATTTAACATTAACATAGATGCTTCATCAGACAAAGTATCCAGTTAGGTTTGAGCACCACTTCAAGAAAACCTACCTCCTTAAGAGAATGAAGCAACAGGTATTGTTTCTTCTGCTGGTTATCAATCTGGTCCAAGATGAAAGGTAAATACTTGGAAAGATTCCCGACAGCTATATTGCCAAGGGCATAAGAAGCAGCAGATTTTATCTCTTCAAAAGGAGATTGGAAGGACTCGATAATTATAGTCTCAATATGGGCATGTGAGCTCAGATCTTTCCTCCTCCCGATCTCCCCCAAACAGAGCAAGGCTAGATGCTGTTTACGCAGATGTAATTAATCAATATATAGACACATATTCATATACACATACATAAAGTACAATGTTAGAAGACTGGTTTGAAGCAGATACAAATAATTGACAAACACAAAAAGTAAATACACACGCACACACACACACATATATATATATGCTCACAAGTTGTGTAATTGTGTACTTTCCAAAAGAGACAATAAACAACAGTTTTCAACTCATACATGCTTCAAAAGTGATAGCAGGGAGAATATACTTCTTGAAAATGTTATAGATCCAACTAATTAAACAAAAACAGCATCTTACAATAAGGGTTAAGTAGCCAGAAAAGAAACAGGTATGTTAATTCCATACCCTGTTTGATGCATGTTTTAAGAAAGGGGTTAACAATCTGGAAGGGAAATACAGAGACAGTGGAATGAAGTCATCCAGAGGCAAGAAGCTGGAATTGGGCTAACTGGATCCATGTAGAAAGAAATAAAACCACACATAAATTACTAGAATACCAATCCAGCAGAAAAGAGATAACGCCAAGATAAATCAGTAATACATAAACACTAGCCTATTGTCAATTTAGAGGCAAGAATACCAGCAATGCAGTAGAAACATCAAGAAGAAAATCAGAAAAGATTTAAGAAAGGAAAATACCGAATTGGTTGTGCCATCATCTTTAAGGATTTCAGTGAGCATTTTGACCGTAGATGAACATTTATGATCACCTGCAGCGAGACAGAGAACTGCCACACATTGAGCTATCGAATACAGTGCTTGTTTTGCAGCACCGCCAGACTGAGGAGATGGTTTTGCACTTGAAAGTAGAGATTCCAGTAATGCATCAAAACTAGTGTTTTCCGAATACACCAAGCCAGCGAAAAATTTTTGCAAAGCCTGTAATTTCCAAAAAAGAATGCTTATACACACAAAAAAACGAATTTACAGCAGATATAATCTCATTAAATTGAAAAGGACATACCAATAGTGCCTGGCCCTGCAGCAACGAGCTCTTGATCAATGTTAGTGCTTGAGGAAGAACTATATTTCTAACAGCAGAACCAACATTTCGGCTAGATCTCTTGCCAGCCATTAGGGTGCAACAGAGTTCAAGAGCAAGAGCCGTCATATGCAAATCAGAGTCACTAACATAAAAAGGGGTTTAGAAAGCATCAAAACAGTTAAAACCACAAGAAATAATAATAATAATAATATTATTATTATAATTGGTAAATTTGGAAGAAAACCTTATGAGAGTTGAAAGTTCCACAATGATAACTTCATATGCAGAAGGGCCAATTTTATCTCCATAGGCTACAATTAAAGAATTTAGTGTTCCTAGTGTTGCCTGCCTTAAAGCCCGATTTGCCTGTTTCCAAAACAAGGATATTTTGGATCAACCATAAGTATCACTATAAAACAGTTCATTAATTCAATAAGATGCAAACTTCCATACTTTCCGCAGGAATCCAGTCAACTCCGCAATTACATGCTCCAACACACACGATAGATCTATCCGGAGCGGAGAAGCAGCAATAACAGCAAATGCCTAGATTCAAAATTGGACAGATTCAGAAGCCAAACACAAACTTGCATGAGCATATACAAAAACGAAAAACAACAATTAAAAAAAGTAACTTGAACATATGCAGCCAAAGAAGTACAGCGGATCCAATAATAATTATGCTGCAGTTCTAAAATTTATGTAGCACCATAAAATTTATAATCAAATAAACCAATGTGTTCCATGATGTACCATCCAACAAATCAAAAATTTAGAAACAAATTCACTAAAAATATATATCATAGACAAAGACATTACGAGATATATCAGAATGAGATCCAGCCAATGACACGTGCATTTATAAGAAAATAGCCCTTAATTTATCAAAGTTTAAACAATGAGGGAATCAAAAACATTTAATTGGATATCATCAGTTCCATGAAACTGACTACGCTAAAGCCTTTAAACACCCCTAACTTAACATAAAGCCAAGTGTTATCGGCCTTGAACAAAAGCAACCGCAAAATTAACTAATTTCCCGAGCACCTGTATTTTGTCAATTAAAAGATTACCACTTATCTTTAGACACAGCATTGAGTTTAGAATTTGTTTAATGAAAATTTGTACGGATTGTAGAGAGAACAGCATTATGCAAAAACTCAAAACCTACAGCTTAATAGACATCTTATCATATGACAATAAAAGTTGCTATGCAATATAAATACAAAAAGCTAACCCAAGTCCCCATTGAAGCAATTGAGAAAATATAATACTATTTCAATCACCTTTTAAAAAGAGCACGGTTATCCTGGAATATACTCTAGATGCCAAAATGTTCCCCTATCAGAAGATTCACAATGGACTTCCAAGAAAATAGTATACAAAAATGTTTTTACATTACAGAGTAAAATAGACAAAGATGAGTCCAGTGGTCACACATTCCAATAACCCCATGCCAGTATTTCGACAAAGATAAATCTCATAGATAGACCTAGAAGATATACTTTTTTCAGTGGTAGCAGTACTTTAAAAGACCAATCTAGTACATGAGCTATCATCCCGTGTGTCAATCTAACAACAAGGATTAATATCACAAAATGACATTCCAGACATGGCCGTCATCCACTTTTTCCGGGGTACCAGTACTTTAAAAGACCAATCTGGTCATGAACTATTGTCCTGTGTGTCGATTTAATAACTAGGTTTAATATCACTAAATGACATGCCAGAAATGGCTGTCATCCAGTAATACAATATATGGCATATTAATGCCACTTTGTCTTGCCACATCATCATTGTTTTTAATACTTATTTTTCCGTGGCACCAGTACTTATTTTTATAAGTATTAACGAACAAACATATTTGGTTAAATTTGAGATCAATGAAGGGTGGATCTAATACAGAAATTCATCCAGAAGAACATGAGAGCATGCATGATTAAATGTTCCACAAAAAAAAAAAAAGAATAGTTATCACAAGTTGAGAAAACAAAAAATTATTGTATAAATCTAATGCTTCAACAAAAACAAATGATTATCAAGAGTATGGAATGCAACTAACCTTCACGGTAGTAAGTCGAGTTATCTCATTTCCCATTCGATCAACAAGTACCGGAAGGCATGCATGCAACTCTGTTCCAAGGTTATCACCAAAAGTTGAAATGACAAGCCCCATGCAAGTAATAGCACACTCCTTAACTTCCTGAGAAAGATAGAAAACAGGAGAAATAGCATATAACATTAATTAAAATAATCTCAAAAACATTTAAACAATCACAGCCGAAACATTGAAGGAGAAAACTAGATAAACTCTTCTTACCTGATCTTGATCTTGGTTAGTCAAGCGGAACATTATCGCATTATAGATTGGATGGACATAAGGTTTAAAATCAAAACCAAAGCCCTGCAACATACAATCTTAATTGTAATCAATAACAAATGAAATTTGGAATTACCAAAATAGACACATCAGATTTAAATCTGGATAAGACTTATTCCAGCAACAAAGAGAGTTGTTGGACAGAATCTCAAATTGCAAAAGAAAGGTTCAACCTCAAGATTTGGGCGCACTACACGAACAAGTTCTCCGCATACTCTCAATGCCTCAGCTGTGACTTTGTAGTAACGCTCACCAACAGCAGATAAAACAGGACTGGAAAGATCCTGAATAACAACATATTTACCAACTTGTTACATAGAACCTAATAATGGTCACCAAAAACAAGATAAAACAAAAAAGGAAGCCTTATGCCCTCAGAAATATTGTATACATGTAAAGGTTACCAAGAGGCTCAAAATTAAAAAAGAATTAACAAAAAACATCATGGTCGTTTTTTAGAACAGATGAAGGAACTAAAATTGCAGCAGAAGAAAAAAACTTTATATAACAGTTTTAAGCAGAGATCAAACTGTTAATGGATTAATTCAGGTTCTCGGCATTGTTTTAGCCACAAATGGCCAGTCCAGGACTAAGAAAACTGGTGGATTTAAAAACAAAAAAGAAGCATCAAGCCAATTTAATTTCATAGTAGTCTTCTCTTCACATCATTGAAAGATCAGAATGAATTTAGAGATTGAAAAGATAAACCCAAAAATACTCATGTTACATTTAGAGTAAACCTTTTGTATATTTCTCCTAGTTTCAGGAAACCAAATAGCCACAACCAGAGAGATGGAAGTGTGAAACAACAGCAACTTTTTCAACTAATCTGCTATATTCAAAAAGCATGAATCACACAACCCTTTTCAAACAATAGGTGAATGAACTTTACCATTCAGAATCACAAGCACTGGGTTTGAGCATCCACATAAACAAAAACATAATTTACCTTAATGTAGGGGTGAAAAACAGAAGGAGAATGCGATGCCAACACCAATCTTGTAAAAATAAGAGCTTAAGTCTTCAGATTTGAAGTAGAAGATTTGTCCTGAAATATTTACAATGGAAGTATTTGGAAAGACGGAAAATAAAATTAAAATACTTGTACACACCAAAAAGTGTGAAAATCGTATACATTTAGTGCCTTCTCTAATCCAGGTATGAGGGTTCCAATGTGATCGGCAAGGCAGTCTGGCAAGACAACTACAAGTTCTTTCAAAACAGAAAATGAACCGACCTGTAGATAGAACTATATGTTAATTAAAAATAAATAATATGTAATATCCTATAAAAATGTGTAAGCAATTCTTACCTTTGTCTTGATAGATTTCTCACGTAGCTGTCGATTTATGGATTTAACAATTTTTGCCACCTCCTGTTTCAATAGCCATCTTGGACTGCATAAAATTAACATTTATATGAGAATAAAATTGCAAGAGTGAATCAGGCCGAAAAAGCACAAGCATCAACAAATGTATTGGAAATTTTCATTATTACAGAAGAATCAATAAATGCTCCTCAACTGGTTAAAGTTAATTTAAATAATGATATCAAACCCATCTAACAATAATGAAGATGAAAACAAGAAAAGTGGCTATATTGATAATAATATCATGAACGAAAACAATAACATCAATGATAATAACCAGGGTATAAATGACTTGAGGAACTCAGGCTTGTTCAATGCATACTCACATTCAACTCATTTGCAATTGAGCTAAGATAGAGCCTGAGCCATTCAAGTAACAAGTTGAGTGAGTTTAAGCTTTGTAAGACTAGACTTGCTTACAGTAGAACCAAGCTAAAGCTTAAGTTAAACAAGTAATGATTCGAGAAGTACAACACTCAAGTGGCTGAATACCTTATCATGTTTTAGAATTTTTAAAATATTTTAATATTTTATTCATAGATAAATAAAGTACTATATACATCAATTTTTTCAAACTTTAGTCGAGTGTTGCATTCAAGTTCTTGCTCAAGTTTCAAGCTTGTTAATCAAATTGGTGATAATTGAGCTTAATGGACTAGAGCACAAGTAGCTTAATTGTTCTTTGAGTCAATCTCAAGCAGAAGAGTTAAGCCAGATAGAGCTCGAGCCCCAAGTTTATCAGATGAGCTCAGCTCCTCTAATTTCCTAATACTAACACAGAGCAGATGATGAGAACTTCAAGATGTTCAAATAAAGTTCTACATCAATGCAGGGGAGCAAATATTCCTTTATTTGTGTGAGGTAATTAGGGCAAAGAGCTGCCTACAGTTTTATGGAATTTCTATTACATGATTTCAAAGACAATTACTAATGCTAACTTAGAGCAGATGATGAACTCAGCGCCTTTAAACTCCTAATACTAACTCAAGGCATATGATAAGAACTTCAAGGTGTTCAAATAATGTTCAGTATCAATTCAGGGGAGCAAAATTCTCTTATTTGTGTGCAGTAATAATGGCAAAGAACTGTCTGCAGTTTTCTGGAACTTCTGCTACATGGTTTTGAAGAAAATATCGAAAAATTATACTAGCAGATTATAAAACAAAGATGCGTACAAGCACTTTATTTCATTATAGCTGCCTTAGAATTCTTAACCATAGTTACAAGATAAATCAAACGGATAAAAGCATATAAAACAGAGAAATAAGCCAGATAAACCTTGCTATTTGACTTCTTCCAAAGTTTGAATCAATTCATGTCCAGAATGTATTGTGTAAATGACACCCAAGGCTCCTGTCATCTCAGGTCGAGATCATTCGAGGTTCAAGCAGGTTTCAGGTCATTTCAAGTTCTAGGTAGCCTTAAAGTCCAATTATATTTCATGTAGAGCAATTAAAATATTATACCTACTAACATTTCTAGAGTTTCAGTTCAACTTCATGAATCGATTTTAAACTTGAAAAAAAAAACGATTGAATACCGTCAAAAAACAATTTAAAAGTAAAGGAAAAAAAGTAATTAGACAAAACGATTTATTCTAAAAAAAATGAAAGACCAGTTAATAATTAGGCTAAGTGTGGTTGAAGTTGAGACAATCAATCCAACCAGCAGTTATCAACTCCAAAATAATTGGTCAACCTAATTTATCTTCTATATAATATTAGCAAGGTACGTACTACAACAAAATATCAGCACAAATTTGTGTAATATTCATAATAAAAGATTATCCTCACTATAAGTTGATGGTGAGGTTATGTAAGATTTTATTTTGAGCCATTCCCAATCAAGTCGTGATTGGGTAATGGTCATTTCAAATTTAAGCCAGCCACTATGAATTTCAAAATCCAGGTCACTCCATATTGACAAAGCACCAGTAAGAATATAGGAAAAAAAAACTTGAAGAGAAAACAAATTTGAGGTAAACATGAAAATAAAATTTATCTTTGTTGATTCAATGATATAAGAAACTCACCTGAGTTCATCGATGTCAGTCTGTCCCTTGGTCACATTCCCAGTTTGTCGTAGTAGCTCAAGGAACGTATTGAAAACATCCATCTGCAATATGTTATCATTTGATAAACAAACCGACGTGAGGAATCAAATCTATAAACCATTGCTTGAACATTACCTTGACATTTTCTTCCCTTTCTTTAAATCTATCAATTAACTTAGGACAAGCCTGCACCAAGAGCAAATTACATCTTTAAAAAGGTATGTGGGAACATTCTGATAGGAGCCGATCTTTTGAAGAAAAGAAATGGAGAAGAACCAAAGATTTTATTTACTAATTGTAACAGTGCAAGAATCTTCAACACTAATACAACCAATAATTCTAGAAATTTTAAATAACAATAATCAATAATCTTAATCCTAAAACTAAGAACAAATCCTAGCCTATTTATAATAAATAGTCTGGACTGTTATTTGCTGAAAAAGAAAGTTAAAGTCCTAAAAATAGGGAATAACGGAAACATGGCAGAACTGGTAGTTGTATAGATCATGGGGGTTGTGTATGCCAAGTGGTTAAGACTTTGTTGGGTAGTGGATCCATATCAGTACTTCCCCCTGAAAACTCGACTTGTCCTCGAGTCGAAGTGAAAGATCAGTATTGTCTTTTCCATCTTCATCATTGTTTATGATCGGCAAAAGAGCTTGTTTTGCATCTATGGCCAGGACCAAATTTCTCATTGCAGCGAAAACACAACCCCTTGGAAATTCGATTTTGGCGCTCAACATCCCAAGGCCGAGATGTATTTGGCTAGATGGTTTGCTGGGAGGATGAAGGATTGGCCTTTTTGTTTGCACCTAATTTAGACTCAAATACTATGGCCAAACTCATGGCATGATACACCGTGCGTGGTTTATGAATTCTTACATCAGCTTTGAGGTCCTCTGAAGCCAATGAAGAAAAACTCCCAATAAAAAGTGTTAGTTGTAGATAAGATAAGTTTATTTATTTACTGTAGATAAACTAAAGTAGTATGGATAAACTATAAAGTTTGAATTATTTATCCCTTATCCTAGGATTTTATCTCTTATCTTATCTCATAGGTTGAATTTAATTTCAATTTAGAATAGTGTACTTGTAACATAACTCTTTGTAACTAGCCTATAAAAGGCCTTGTATCTGTGTTATTTAAAATAAAGAAAAACAGTGAATCTAATTGATCACTGCCAAAAATACTCCTCTTTATTTTCTACATGGTATCAGTTTAGGCTAATAGATCCTTATCACACGCTTTAGCCGTCGCAACCATGGTCAATATCCCATATGTTTTTTTGGTTCCGGTACCAACCGCAGATTTATCGGTCCTGGTAAAACCAAGTGACTTGAATCTTGCCCTTACAGCTCATGAAGGTACAAAAGGGTGCCGCTTCTTTGACACCGGGCGTGGCTGCACCGGGATGGATAATTGATTAAGGAGCCTCGATCATATGATTTGGGACAAAAAGGCTGTTCAACACATTTCGAGACCACATCTCCTCGCTCCTCTATAAGAACAAAGAGATGGTTCTTTATCGCCTATTGCGGGGAGTGGCTCTGTTGTTGTGTCAATAAGAATATACTGTTAAAAGATGTCATTTATGTACCAGCTTTGAAATGCAATCTTCTTTTGTCAAGATGGTGACTATTGATTTGAAATGTGTGACTAAATTCACTCTCCAAACTTGTGAATTGTAGGCAATGGGCTCGGGGCAGATACTTGGTAATGCTAGGTTGTCTGGTGGGCTCTATGTGCTTCATGGGGAACCGCTTCTCTCTTCTCATAAAAATTTCAAGAGTTTGTCTTTCTCTTCTTTAGTTTCAACTTCAAAAAAATCAATGATGTTATGCTCGGCATTTCGTGCTAGGTCATCCCAGTTTTTATTATTTAGCAAAGTTATTTCCAACTTTGTTTCTCAATCAAAAACCACAATTCTTTCATTGTGACATTTGTTCTCTTGCTAAGCACACTAAAAATCCGTATCTGCCATCTGTTTATAAACCTTCTAAACCTTTTACTCTTGTCCCCAGTGATGTTTGGGGCCCTTCTAAGGTGAAGAATATAAATGGGTGTCGATGGTTCGTATCCTTTATTGATGAACATTCTCGTACTACATGGACTTTTTTGATGAAAGAAAAATCTGAGGTAGAACAAATATTTAAGAGGTTTTATACTATGGTAGTGACTCAGTTTAACAGTCACATTCAAATTTTGCACTCTGATAACGGGGGATAGTATTTTACAAAAACATTGGGTTCTTTCTTTCGAGAGAAGGGGATTGTCCAGATTAGTTCTTGTGTCGATACTCCGCAGCAAAATAGGATCGCAGAGAGGAAAAACAGACATCTTTTAGAAGTCACTAGGTCCTTACTCTTCTCTCACAATGTACCTACTCAATATTGGGGTGAGGCTCTATTGACAGCAGCCTACCTGATTAATAGGATGCCTAGTAAAGTCCTAAAATTTCAAACTCCAAGGTCAGTGTTTCTGGACAGTTATCCTACTTTTACACCTATGTCATCTATCCTTCCTTTGAGAGTTTTTGGGTGCACTGCCTATGTCCATAATACTAGTCCCTCTAGGTCTATACTTGATCCTAGATCTATTAAGTGCCTCTTTTTAGGGTATTCTTCACTAAAGAAGGGCTACAAGTGTTACTCTCCTCATACTCATAAGTTTTATATTTCTCTGGATGTTACATTTTTTGAACACGTTTCATATTTTAGCAAGTCTTCAATTCAGGGGGAGAACTTTGATGAATTTCAGCCTTTAAATCTTTTGCCACTGCAAAACCAACTTGTTCCAGTACAGGTTCCCTCTACTCTTCCTACAACCTTTTTGCCATCATCAACTCCAGTAAATTCTACCAGTCCTCGACCTATTCATCCAATGAGTACTACACCTCCAGAAAGTCCCAAATCTACTCCGACGACCCCTCAAAGAACCCAAACTCCACAACTCCAGAGTAAAGAGCTGAGTGTCTACAAAAGGAGGCAGAAATCTATTCCAAAGGCCATCTTACAGTCTGACATTTGCCGAGAATTGTAACTGAGTCCAATTGCCTCTGAAAATGAGGAAGGCAATGGAGGTGATGAAGGTAATGAATTATCCCAAGTTTCTACTTCTAATATAGATTATGATGAGTTACTTATTGCTAAAAGGAAGGGTGTCAGACAATGTACAAAATATCCCATTCAGAGATTTGTTTCTTATGGGAATTTAATGTCTTCTTTTAAAGCCTTCACAGCCAGCTTAAATGAGATACAAATTCCAGCAACTGTAGAAGAGGCTCTCAAGGATCCTAGGTGGAAGAAAGCAGTAGAAGAAGAGATTGAAGCCTTGGAAAAGAATGGGACTTGGACCATGGTTGATTTGCCACAAGGAAAGAAGCTTGTAGGATGCAAATGGGTATTTGCAGTGAAATACAACTCTGATGGCAGCATTGATAGATACAAGGCGAGACTTGTGGTCAAGGGCTTCACACAGACATATGGCATTGATTACAAGGAGACCTTTGCTCCTGTGGCCAAACTCAACACAGTTAGAGTTCTACTTAGTTTGGCAGTCAATGAAGGATGGGGACTTCACCAGTTAGATGTGAAAAACGCTTTCCTTAATGGAAGGCTAGAAGAAGAAGTCTACATGAGTATTCCTCTAGGAGTGAAGAAGGAAATGGGAGATCAAAGAGTGTGCAAGCTAGAAAAATCTTTGTATGGCCTAAAGCAATCACCTAGGGCCTGGTTTGAGAGATTTACTAAAGTTATTTTGAGAAATGGGTTTAAGCAAAGTCAAGCTGATCATACACTCATCATCAAGATGACACCTAGTAGAAAAAGGGTAATCTTGATTGTTTATGTTGATGACATAATAATTACTGGAGATGATCTCAGTAAGATTAGAAATTTGAAGAATCTACTGAGTAAAGAGTTCGAGATAAAGGACTTGGGAAGCTTGAGGTATTTCCTGGGAATGGAAGTGGCAAGATCAAGCAAAGGTTTGGTAATTAATCAAAGGAAGTACATTATGGATCTCCTATCCGAGACTGGAATGTTGGGGTGCAAACCTGCAGACACTCCAATAGAGACAAACTTGAAGCTGAAGAAAGAAGGAGCTCGAGTAGATAAAGAGCAGTATCAAAGACTGGTTGGAAAACTTATATACCTATCTCTGACAAGACCAGATATTAGTTTTTCTGTTAATATTGTAAGCCAACATATGGCAGATCCTAGAGAAGAGCATCTTAAGGCTGCATACAGAATATTAAGATACTTAAAAAGGACTCCAGGCCATGGTTTATTCTTTAAGAAAACCGAAGACAGAACAATGAAAGTCTTCACCGATTCCAGCTGGGCTGGAGAGTTTGCACATTCGTTTGGGGAAACTTGGTGACCAGGAGAAGCAAGAAACAATCTGTTGTTTCTAGAAGTAGTGCTGAAGCCGAATACAGAGCTTTAGCACTAGGAATCTGTGAAGGCATTTGGCTGCAGAGATTGATGAAAGAATTGGAGATGAACCAAAGTGAAAATTTTGAGATTTTATGTGATAATGAATCTGCCATCAGGATTGCTAAGAATCCAGTCCACAATGATAGAACGAAACATGTGGAGATTGACCGACATTTCATCTCAGAAAAGGTCAATGGTGGAATAGCAGATTTATCTTATGTACCCACTGAAGGGCAGCTAGCAGATGTGCTCACCAAGGCTCTACCAAAAGCAACCTTTGATGGATTCACATCCAAGCTGAGACTATACAACGTATACTCACCAACTTGAGGGGGAGTGTTAGTTGTAGATAAGATAAGTTTATTTATTTACTATAGATAAACTAAAGTAGTATGGATAAACTATAAAGTTTGAATTATTTATCCCTTATCCTAGGATTTTATCTATCTTATCTCATAGGTTGAATTTAATTTCAATTTAGAGTAGTGTATTTGTAACATAACTCTTTGTAACTAGCCTATAAAAGGCCTTGTATCTGTGTTATTTAAAATAAAGAAAAACAGTGAATCTACTTGATCACTGCCAAAAATACTCCTCTTTATTTTCTACAAAAAGTGGTCTGGCCAGTTTGATACTCTTGCCTATATTCTTGAATGGTCCCAGTTTGGCAAATGTCACAAAGATACTCATCTGGATTTTGAAACTCAGCGGGCCCGAAATTTACTTGGAAAGCCTTAACAAGCTCGTCCCAAAATTCTAAAGCCCGTTCATTGTTGAGCCATGAAAACAAGTCTAGTGCATCACCTTCTAGATACATTGCAGCTATGTCCACCTTCAACTCATCTGGTGTCTGATAGTAGCGAATCAGCTTTAAGAATCCACCCTCGAGGGTCTCCACCTTTGAATTTGGGAAAATCCATCTTCGCATGAAGTCGACTAGGTAAATTTTGATGTGGCCATGGACTGTTAGTAACATTCTCTTCAACTTCTGACCAAGCGAATCGTCGAGGCTCTCTTGTACTAGTGGAGCCTTCCTTGGCTTTGCCTTCGTTAGGAAATTTTGGAATGGATTCCAAATGTGGTGCATTTTTTGCTTGATCTTTAAGAACTGCCACATCAGCCCGTAATTCATCCATGACATCGAGACGAGAAACAATTGATGCACGTTGCAAGGCAATTGGGTCATTATTAGGGATGACGGACTGTGAGGTGGGAACGTTTGGATCGGTTGGAGGGTTGAGTGGTTGCTGAGGTGGGAACGTTTGGATCGGTTGGAGGGTTGAGTGGTTGCTCTTGGGAAGCGGTGTTAAGAGTTTTCGCCATTTCGAATCGAACCTTGCTCGAATACCAAAATGATAGGAGCCGATCTTTTGAAGAAAAGAAATGGAGAAGAACCAAAGATTTTATTTACTAATTGTAACAGTGCAAGAATCTTCAACACTAATACAACCAATAATTCTAGAAATTTCAAATAACAATAATCAATAATCTTAATCCTAAAACTAAGAACAAATCCTAACCTATTTATAATAAATAGTCTGGACTGTTATTTGCTGAAAAACAAAGTTAAAGTCCTAAAATATAGGGAATAATGGAAACATGGCAGAACTGGTAGTTGTATAGATCATGGGGGTTGTGTATGCCAAGTGGTTAAGACTTTGTTGGGTAGTAGATCCATATCACATTCCTCAGAAGTTCAGGACAAAAAGGGAAAATATATACCTCCTCATACAGTTTACATAGCATCTCAGGGCGAGAAACAATTAATGCAGCTAAACATTTAGCAGCTGCTCTTCGAACTTTCCAGCTTACATCTTCATCATCAGTATATTCATTTGCACTCTCACTGTAAAATAACAAAGATCTGGAGCTAAATAACCAGTCTTTCATGCAGATTTAACTGTAAATCATCTTAGATGCAAATGAAAAATCGTACTCTTCTTCCTCCTCCTCGTGATTCTCATCATCAGTATCTTCTTCCATGTTATCAGTAAAGTTTGGATCATAACTTAAATACTCCAAAGCAAGGTGAAGAATTTGATCACAATAGGAAGAAATATCCCTAGGACAGCGAAGCAAAAAGCTTTCTAGTGCCTGAAATCAAAACTTGAACATTATGAGCATGTCAATTATTAAATCATAAATTTAACAGCCCAGAATTATCAAGCACTAAAGACAATACACCCTCTAAGATATGAAGCCATATACAACACCTGCAAACTATACTCTCGAAGCTCCTCGTCATTTTCTGATGCAGTTGAGCAGTAATTAATAAGCACCGGCATAGTGTCTCCAAGATGTGGTCCAAAACGATACCCAACAGCACGACTAGAATGCAATGAGAACATATATTCTATTAGCAACACGCATATAACAATAAGAAAACATTGAAATCATAGCCTCAAAGATTTAAATATATAAAGACTCCAGGAAGATAAAAATGAACATAGTGGAATGTTGCTAAAAGAATAATTTGCTATCAAGTGCCACATTCAACATAGAAAAAATATCCACAAATATTTGTACATTACTCAATTAGGACAATGACAGTCATCCATGTTGTTGAAAATAAACTTAACCCTATTGATTTGAAAATACTCTTATCTCTATTGAAAATTAAGATATCTAGGGATTCCAATATTCAAACTAATAATAGTTCAAAATTTTACTTTGAATACTGAAAACACCAACAATTTGTTTTTCTTTTTACTTGCTTCTGCTTCTTTTTTTATTTTTTTGATACGAGATTCATTCATTAAGTTAATATATAACTGAATAATAGATTCTTCGTAAAATATTTAATATGCAATTAAATATGAATATAACTTCAACTAAAATCGGACAAGATAATAATAAGATTTTAGAATTACCTTAATATTATACTTTTAAACGGAAATCTAGGTAAAAAAGAGAAGAAAATATAAACTAATATAAGATAAAGTGAAAAGAGTACGTTTATCTTTTCATTTTAACTTAATAATTAATAATATTAACTTTTAAATCCCTAGCAAAGCCCGGGGGTGTAAGAAGGTATTCTTAAAAACTAGGGGCGATTAAGGATATTTTCTACAAACCTTGAGAGAGGTTTTATATTTTACTCTTTCAATAAAATTAACCTTGCTGTTAACAAGTTTAGCAACAAAAATTCAAAAAAAAAAGTATAGCACATTTAGCAACTTCATTCATAAGCAGTATGAGACGAAAGAGGTAATGACCTCAAAGCACCAATCATTTGAATGTTCGTGCGGATCAATTCTGATTTCATTCCCTTACTTCCTACATTTCGTACAACTTCAATGGTGGTCTTCGCTAATAAGTCATCTGACAAGCTTGAAGAAAGAGATGCTGAAAACAAAAGAATGATTAGTCCAATAAATTATAAAATTGGAATATGGAGCTAATCCAAATGATATAGCCACCTCCTTTAGGAGTCGGATTCCAGCAATACAGGGCTTTGATCCCCAGCACTTGCAAATTCCCCTTCCCTAATTTACCTTAGGCCTCAGCCTCCTTGTACCAAACTAAATAAATACACGATAACGCACATCTTAAAAGACATATAAAGAGTCAAAATTTCCTTTTTTTTCTTCATTCCTTACAATTGTCATGAACACCAAAACATTAGATTATGTATCCAAGAAGTGAAACATCTCCTCATTGCTACATATTGTCATGCATGTCATAAATGACAAGAAATAGAAGGCATCTGGCTTTCTCCGTATTGAGCAAAATTAGAACATAAATTGAAAGCTTAAGTCGAACTGTTAATCCACAAAGGACTCCGAAATGAAATATAAGTTTCGGCACATCGAAACGAGTTTAACGGAACAAAAAATCAATCAATGAAAGAGATAATAAAAAAAATCACCAAAAAACATATTTGTTTCGATTCTGCACATCTTACCAATACAAGAAACCGTCTTCTTTCTAACACTAGCTTGATTGGAATTCAATTGTGATAGCAATGCATTCAAAAGTATCTCATGGTCAGTTGCCATAAGATTTCCAAACTTGTGAAGAACATCACATAAAATGTCAAGACATTCACATTTGATTTCTGTGCTAGTCCCCTGCAAAATATTAAAATAAATAAATAATAAATAACCAATATTCAAAGCAAGCAAGAAAAGAAAAATACATGTTTATATTTCTTTCACTGAGAAAAGACAACACTACCAAAGGAACTGATATCAGCCTTAAGGTTCATCCCATTCTCATGGTCCTATATATGATTAGCATGATGAAGCAGCAAAATAAGTATTTATGAGAAATTTATGAGGCAAATATCATTGTCCCTAAATCTTAGTGGAATTAAATTCCTGCATCGGAACTTAACAGAATCAAGAAACTAAAACATTACTTCAAAAAGAAACACTTCCATGGTGGAATTCACTGAAAATGTCAATCACAAAGAATTGACAAGCAGTGTTTGAAAACTTACCGCACCAGTTATTCCTCTTATTAGTTGAGGAGATAGAGAAATTAAAACGGATTGTGCAAGAGGTGGAGTAGAGATTTCAGCAATGATTGTCTTCAAACCTATGCTTGCAATGTCACGGTGCTGATCCTTTCCGTTAAGCAATTTCTCACAGAGTTTATTGGTCATCTCCACAACTATTGGTTCACCAACCTTCTTCACCAATGGAATAAGACTGCAATAAAAGTTAAAATAAGAGTAAACTCAAAACAATGCAATACAAGAACCGGGAAAATCCATCCTGTAAACTAGCTTAGCATGCTACCACTCAAAATAAGATGCCTAAAATATACAAACTTATTAATGCAAAACACTATGCCAAAGAACGAAAAGCTTACCATTTGACGGCCAATCCGGAAACATCACCAGCTACATCATCAAGTTGTTGGAAGATAATATTTGACAACTTTATCTCGAGGTCAGAATCAGCCTTAAAGCCCTCCTTGTTTAGCTCATTTAATAAATCAGAGGTAGCCATATATCTGTAATCTTTATCCTTCCCGGTCATCTATATTTAGAGATTAATAAGTTACAAATTGATATCAGATAATTCTTTTTCAATTTCTCTTTCTTTTCTCATTCATCTATAAACTTGAGCAAACTCTTAGAGCTGAAGCAAGACAGAGAACACCCGGAAAAAATTCAATTAAATCATCATATTAATAACAATACCTTCTCTAGAATACCGGTCATCTGTAAATTTGCCATCTTTGTAATGTAAAGTCCAACAATCTCAAAGCCAATTTACACTGTCTAAGCTGAAATCGACAGTACAATGAAGCAAAAATCAGAAAATAAAATAAAAGCAGGTGAGAGCTTCATAGAGAAATTAAATTAAATATATATAAAAAGAATTGAGAAGCAGATCAAATTCAAGCAAATAACAGCAAGTAAAACGCTAAAAAACTAAATTGTCAAAACATGACCGCAACAAAATAAAATAGTATCAATCTGCATTATTCAAAGACAATGAACTAAAACAGAAAGAGAAAAAGAAACAAAAATATATACAGTAAATAAATAGACCAAAAACGTGAGATGATCGAAAACGATTAAAACCCTAGAAGATACAGCGAAGACAATGTGATGTAAAGAATTTTTTTTTTCAAAAACGCGAGGGTTTGAATTCTTGAAAAGTTAAAAAAAAAGTCGCTTCGACACAAGCAAAAATCTATTAGAGCGCGAACAAAATCAAGAGTAGATTCGACCGATAATATGAAATTAAAGGTAAAAGGCATTAAAAATCAAAGGTTAGATTAAGTACCAGAGCAGAGCAGAGAGCCGCGGCAGAGTGTCAAGGAAAAGGCAAGGCAAGCGAATATAGAAGAGACGAGAGTTCACTTCCGTATTTTGTTGATCGGTTTTGCTATTTAATGGAAATTAGTGGCTTTGATGAAATTAGTGAAAAATTATCAGGTTTAAATGCCAAATTCGTCTTTATAATTGTACCAAAACACAAATAAGCTTGTGGTTGAACCATTAGGATCAAATGAGCGCTTGGAAATGTAATTCTTATCTCTATAATCAGACAAGAACACTCTTCTGTGATTACTAAAAATTCTATTTTTTTCTAATTATCTAAACGATACTTATATGGTTATATAAGTTTGAGTCCTAAATATTATTAATTATTACAAAATAACATTAAACCCTAAAAAAGGGTAAACTACAATAATAATCACTAAAGTTTGAGTAGATTTCTTTTTCCACGGCTGAAGTTTTAAAAGTTACAAAACAATCATTAACGTTATCGTTTTATAGTTTTATAATGGCTTAAATGAAAAATATGTGCTTAAAGTATACATCTTTCGAATTTTAGGCGCTTAAAGTATTTTTTTGTAAAAATAAATGCCCAAAGTTTCAACCAATTTTAGGTGTCTGGCCGTTAAAAAGTGTTAAAAAAACGTTAACAAATTAATACTTGACATGTGGTATTAATTTGATTTTTTAAAGAAAAACCCCCAAAATTTTTAATTTTTCATAAAATCCTGAAACTTTACAATTTTTACAAAATAGTCCCTAAATCCTTAAAATTTCCCAAACCCAAACCCCCAAATCTCCTCCACTTTTGCCCTAGATGGCCGCGCTTGAGCACACCCCTTTGGTCGGCGAACTTAGGCGGTCATTTCCCTCAACACGACGTCATCGAAAATGCCAAACGACGTGCCAAGCGAGTTCGACGTTCAGCTGGTTGGTTTGCGACAAAAAATCATCGTTAAATTGAACAAATTTAACTCATTTTAATTCTCGGATTGTTCCTACCGGTCTATCGACATCACTCGTATTTCAGTTGCATCTATAGGATTGCGATTAGTGACCTTGGCTTGCTCTTGGTTGGTTTGCGCACTTTGGATTTGGGGTAAAACATAGGTTAGTTTTTGGCTTTTTGTATATGGGCTTCATTTCTTTTCTTATGTTGGAAATGAGTTTTGTATTGCATGTTCATTTGATGATATGTTTGTTTTACTTTGTTAATTTAGGATGTTTGTGATAATTAAATTTGATCATTTATGTGCGCTCGTTAATATACAAAATAACATTCATGGTGTTCATGTAATAGAGTTTGCCTGCTTGCACCCGAGAAATACAAGACAATAAACAAGGCTGAGGTTTAGCACCATTATCTATTTCGGGGTATTATAAATTAAGAAGTGGTTACATCATTTTGAACAAGTGAGGTGATACTCTTAGGACAAATCAAGTTAAAGAAAAAATATGTTTTGGACCGAAGAGTACAAGTAGCTACTCATGGGCTACTTTATACGTACGAAAGCTTGGAACAAGCTATGTCCTTCAAGGATTGCACGTGCCTCTTGAAGATGAAAGTCCACAATCGAGAGGTCCGCCACAGTTTGTTAACAACAGTTGCGAATCAAGACTTTCGTCCAGTCTTGTTCGAGCTCAAACTTAATTCCGGTCGTGAACACACAGGCCTCAATCAGGCCAGGGTTATTTACAAAACCACATACTACGAAAGTTCTCAATCAAGTTCATGGAAGAAGTTTACCATATAAAAACGTCTCCACACATGTGTAGGCTTCATACCCACCATAAAATTGTCTTTGGTTAACGCTTCACTTGCCTTTAAGAAAGAGACATTTGCTTTCTCAAGTTGAGTCAAAAGGCGCTTTAAAACATGATGGGTGGGGGCTGAACCCATCTTCACCCATTCTTGCGCCATCAAACTCCGAATCTTTGGTATATTTAAAACAAAGTAAAATCACCAATTACCCACTCTGAGCTTTCTAGCAAAACACAACAAATGAATATCCAATATATCACCAACAAGTTCCACAAATTTCTTTGCCTATAAGATGTCTGCACGCCAAACCTTTTTATTTTTTTGGTTATATGCATGTCCGTCTTACGGTCTATGTTCGGGGTGCGAGGCTGCCCCTCGCAACAATGTCATCTCCAAGGTTCAAACTCACGTCCTCTCCTTGGGAGTGCAATGCGCCTTACCAATGCACCTAACACTTGTTGGTGCCGAACCTTATTATTAATAGCTGCAAAATTGATAAGTTGTGCACAATTTCGTCATGATTTTCATCAATCTTTCGTTTTGTTTAATAACCATCGTCAGATTCTGTATGCACACACCTCACAAAATAAGAGTTGTGCACAATTTGATGATATTCTTCTCCAATCTCTGATTCTTCTTTTTCCCCTAGTTAGGACTTCTTATTAAAATAAGATTATATTTTTTTATTAAAAGAAAGTTAAAGGATCGGTCAAAGCATGGCCAACATGATCAAATTGCGCCAAATCAGCTGATCTAGCGAGCCACATCACTCATCCAAGACCAGGGTAAGTTGTTAACAGCAGCGTGACCGATTTGTTATAAAACGATAATATTAGTGACTGTTTTGTAAATTGTAAATCTTCAGTGGCAATGACCGTTTGTGTAGTTTACCCAAACTAAAAACATTTAAAATGACCTGTTTATAACTGAATACATAATCGAGTGACCTATGTTGTATTTTACCCTCTCTTTCTATCGTCCTTCTTTCTCTTAAGTTCTCAATCCCACCAAAAGTCTCCGGTACCTATCCGATCTACACTTCCTCTCCGGCGGCGCAAGTGGTGAGATTTTTACTGTTTTATCCATGGAAACCGGTAAAGAAGATACAGCCGTCTTCCTGGATCGTGCTTCTCGATCCACGAGAGGGAGAAGGTAAGTCTTCAACCTAAACTAAGATAGTATTACTATCCGTTAATGCTGTTCTGGTGCCCCCCCCCCCCCCCAAAAAAAAAAAGTCCGGATATAATTAATATGAAAACCCCATTATTTGCTATTTCCAGGATGACGAAGTTGCTGGACGATGAAGTTGAAGAGGACGAGTTGTTTTGGAATCAAGAAGCTTTTAAAGAGGTACAGGCACACACTTATTCTGGCAGGATTAATCTTATCCAATTCATAGATTATAGAATTGATGTTGATGTGTTGGGATATGGGTGATTTCATGTTCCCTTGAACTCGTATAAATTTTGAAATCAAGTATTTTTAGAACGATATATTGGGATTAACTAGAAATTATGATCACTACCTATTGTCCTATAGTTTATTAGCTTTAGGTTTTGATTAAAGGATTCACAGACATTTTTAACTTTTCTGCTTGTGGTTCTCTCCTCAGGAAGAGAATGATGCCAATTACGACGAAGAACCGGAGGTCGCTGATGTGTTTGACAGTGACTTTGATGAAGATGTTTGTATTGCTCTCTTCTCTACTTTTGATTTAATTCGTATTCTATAATTACTCTTTCGTCGTAAGATATCTTAGTGCTAAGAGAACTTTACACCTTTTCCTATCTTGAAACTTGTCTCTCGTCCATGGTTGCTAGGAACCTGAGCCAGATGAGGAAGTAGAAAATGAAGCAGATGAAAGGTTTAGCTTCTTTTACCTTTTTATATTGTATATACATCTCCATTTCATATCCATTATTTTTATTTTGAATTGCTCTAGCAGGGTTCGCACAAAGAAGCGTCTGATATTTCCCGGAAAGTCGTCTACAAAGAAAAAGAAGAAAAAGGAAGTCCTTTCAAATTTAGATGGTGATTCCAAGGATGAAAATGCTACTCAAAAGACTACCTCCCCACAACATCATGATGCCCCTGATGATGCAGAAGGTGAAAGAATTATAAGGAAATCTACTAGAACTTCAGTCATTGTTAGGCAAGCTGAGCGAGATGCGATACGTGCTGCTCTGCAGGCAACAATGAAGGCAAGTTTTTTGGTTACTCTTTCATTCTTCTTTTGTAGGGAAATATTTCTAGTACACGTTGACCTTCATCTTAAAATTGGGAAAATAGAATGGATCATGGTATTAATTAGTACATATATCCTTTCTAGCTGATATGTGTATATATCTGTGCTTCTAGTTAACTTCAGCTAATAGGTATTAGAAGTGTTTTCATACCATCTGTTTCAGTATTGCACCTTTTGATGTTTGCCGTTAACACTACACTTGTTCTTGATATCAGTTGTCACCAGTGAGAGACTTAGGCATATGTTGGAGGCATGGGGGGCATAGTTGTCTAAAAGTGCCATAATATTTCCTAGATTACTGATGTATGAATTGATGTCCTTGTACAAGTAAATGTCATTCCTCCATTACTTTAAAAAAAAGAAAAATGTAAGGCAAACCATATGACATCCCCAAGAATTGTTCCTGCATTTTTGGCTTGACTCCTCCAAGAAAGAAGAAAGACCATATGAATGGATGTATAGTTTTTCCGCTACTAAGCTGAAATGGACTTATTTTCATTTGACTTCATTTTGCTTTTCTTGCATGTAGCTGCAGAATTGGATATGGATGAATTTTTAAGTTTAGGCAAAAATTTGTATATTGTATAATTTATAAAAGATTCAAGTTAGAGGGACAATTTGCTCTCCTCTTTATTTATTTATTTACATTTTGTTCGCTGAGCTCCTTTGTATTTTGGTAATATTTGATAAGCGTAATCAATACCCTAGATTAAGTTCATTAGTAAGTTGTAACCGAGTGACAAAAGGTTATAATTTCTAAGAGTCTTGTGCTTATATTGTCACGTGTCTTATCATTTTAAGTGTTTCTTTCTCTCTCTCTCTCTAATGGGAGGGGGAAGGGGTTATTCGGGATCGAACCTGTGACCTTGTGTTAACCAAGACTTAATTTCAATGAGAATCCTTTGCAATTGCACCGTGGGCTTGGTTGACTAGTAATTACTTTTTTAAAAATAATGAGCAATGGGATCATATATCATGTTGTGTAATTTGCTTAATCGTATTATTATTGAATTTTTATTAATGATGGGTCTTTAGATAATTATCTTGGAAAGAATTAATCTCGGGGTTTGATGATCAAATTGTAAATTTAATCGAATTAATTCCTTAGTGAATGGAATAGTTATCTGATAATTTTGAGGGTTTAAATCTTAAGTTTTGATGCATCATTCTATATTCTAGTTACAATTGTTTATATCATTGTATGTTCAAGATACTATAATTCATTTGTTTGCATAGTTTAGTTATTGTTAAGTTAGTGATTCTTTAGATCTGATTTCTGAATTTTGTTATTACTGTTTAGATAATATTAATAGATATTCTAAGTGTAGGTTCTAAATTATGGTGTTTGATTTGTGAATGTAGTTAGGCTGACACCTTAAAAGTGTATTGGGAGTTGATAGTTCATAGTCTAGATGGTATGACCACAAATGTTGTCAATTTGTTTACATTAACCCTTGATTCTTAAACCTTATCATGTTACTACATCAGCACCATAGTGACTTTGCAGCTCTATTAACTTGTTTTTTGTTGTCTTAAACCTTTTCAATGTTACTTCTAGCACCAGGGTGCTGCTTTGTTATCTTATGAAGTATGTCAAAAGTAATTTCTTCTTAACAGTTTATAATGTATTTAGAAGCCATAAATGCATCATGACTACCTTTTACTGAAATCTCTGTAATCCATTGACTGAAACTCATGAACTATGCAGAGATGTCAAACTGTATAAGTTGCATACATGTCAGGATTTGACATCAAAATAGATGTATACACGCACGTCTCAAATTCATTAAAAAGATTCATGCAGACATTCTATTCAAAATTGACGGGAATCTTCTCATGAACTATTTATGTATGGATACTATCAAATGTATCCTTTGTAATTTCATATATTCAGATTCGTATATGCATGCCTCTCTGTGTGTATATTGTTATTTGTATAATCTGGAAAGAGTGAAATACAGTTATCCCATATGATTATGTTTATGACGTATTTTTGTTCGCCAGCCGATAAAAAGGAAAAAAGAAGGTGAAGAGAAGAGGATTACTCAAGAAGAAATGCTTCTGGAAGCAGCACAAACAGGTCAGGCTGAAAGCTACTTTTGATGTTTAGATTTCTGATGTTCTTATTTGATTTTAACTTGAATCTATGAATTTTAATTTTTCAGAAATAATGAACTTAAGGAATTTAGAGCGTGTTTTGGCAAGAGAGGAAGAAGTTAAGAAAAGAGCAATAATCCACAAGGCTGTTTATAGTGGTCCGCAGAGTAAATATGTATCAAAAGATGGCAAGTTTCTCTTTATAGCTATTGATTTTAGTTCTAAAATGCAACAATAATAAATACATGGTTGTTAATTATTTTGACTCTGTAAATTGAAATTATCTATGCAAATGCATGCAATCTTTTGCAGGTTCTTCATATCTAGAATTTAGTAAAGGATTGACATTTCACTCAGAGCTCTCAACCACATCGCCTCCATGTAAGTTGTAGGGTGCTCAAGAGTTGACAATTTTTTATGTAGATTCTTTTAAAATTTCTTTCTAATCAAAATATACTTTTTTAAGTCAATGGCTTTATTCTCTTCTGGTTTTATCTTATTTTATTTCTCTTGGATGCCATTTAGCACAAGCATTCAATAAACTCAACCTGTTGAAGTTGGGAAAAATATTTGCGCCCCATGACTATGTGGAACTAGTTGTCATAGTTTCTTTCTTGTAGGGACATTAGTTTAGATCTCCAGTACTGCTAGAAGTTCAGGAAATTTTGCTTTTATTCTAGAGCTTGGATCATTAGGATTTTGCATAGCTGTTTAAATTAAGCATCTCTATTAATTTTGCCATTCCACCACGTGAGGTAATCTGATGGAGAGGAAAATCTGAACAGCTAAGAAAATTGAAAGAAGATGATAAACCTAGTTGAATTAGAGATAAAAAAAAGGGTTCTGGATTTTCCAGGAACCACCTTTTTTAAAACTCTCTTAATGATAATAAAAACTGACCTAATAACCCTCTAGTATAGTATTTATAATAAAATTCTCACTAACAGTCCTATTTACTCTCTAGTAGAATAGTTGTATTAGAACTCATACTAGGGGTCCTATGCTAATCACATAACTCTTTAAAAGAACACAAAATATGCCTAATAATTAATAAATATTACAAATTAAAACTGACATAATAAACTATTATAAAATAGATCAAGCTCCTGCATCATTCTCCCCGGCTTGGAAAACTCGACTCCGGCGAGAACATTCACCACTTCAGCATAAATTTCTGGATCAGCTCTTTGAAACCTCTTCTCCATGATTAATAGCTTTGCTGATTCAACATTTGACTTTTCATCCTGTTTATTCTTTAATTTCAATTCCATCTCCAAACATTGCTTCTAAAGTAACTCCATATCCCCTTATATTTGAGTAAATCTTTCTCTTTCAAACAAAAATGCTTGCTGCATGTTTTCATCACAATTCTCTCTAGTTGTTTCTATTTCCACTTTCAAATCCTTGACCATTGTTGGGAGAAACTGGCTTACTGCAACTTCTTGATTCAACCTTGATATAAGATCTTCCATGTATGTCTTTGCTGTAGCTAATCTCCTACCTGTATTTCCAACTATAGACTTCTCCATCTTTCACAAACTACATCAAGGGACTGTTTTTGCTTTCATTCAATGCAACTTCAAAGAGTTCATTAACAACCAACTTCTCAACATCCAACACAACTTTAGTAATTTCTAACTTAGCCTTGGGAATATTTCCAGGTTCAGGTCCGTTTTGAACAGCTTCAAATCTCTTACACGAACAAGGATTGGGAGGGCATAACTGTTTGTTCATCCAGTCTCCCATTGATTTTAAAATAGCCACAAAGCACTCAATAGCTTCAAGTTTCATGATTGGTTCCAAGGTTTGTGAATCAAAACAAAGCATTAGTAATAAAAATAATAAATATCACAAGTAAGATTAATTTTAATATGGTTCATTTTATAAATTCAAATCATTGCTCAATTCTAAACTTCCATCACTTCCATCTTCTCTTGAATCATAACCAGCTACATCTTGCTCTCTCTAATGTCATCTCCTGGCATAATTTTAAAAATATTAGTAATAAAAATAAAATACATATAAAGATACAAATTATTAATTTAATAACATATTAATAATAATCTTTAACTAAGTCTAATAAGGATGTATATTTCCTTAGCCCTTTTCCTTCAATTTTATTTTTCAGTTTCATTTATATATAATTATATAAAGATGTCCTAGTCAATTTTAATAAATATATTAATGCTAAATTAAATATACACACACCCATTTTAATACTATAAATATGTCCACAGTCTGTCTTTACATGTGTTAAGTTTACTAAAGAAATATCTTCTTTACTGGTGTTAAACTTAAAAAAACAAAATGTCAAATAAATTACACATGTCCACCAACTGGGCATCTTCCAATTTCAGCTTATTGCTTTGTTGTTGAACTCTAGGTTTGATACTTGATTTTTCTTCTTTATTGTCTGATGCAATCAAAGAACCATAGGAAATTTGGATTGTAGTTTAACTTTAAGCTGTCTTGCATCAGGATGACTAAGGAGATAACTTTTTGTTACATGATTCTCTAAAGATGTGCATAATGTTTAGCTTTTAACAGCTTAGTGTGGACGATTTTCTACTTTTTTATGTTTTGATTCTAGCCTTTTTTGTTTAATTACCGCTATTTATCTGCTCTATGGATATTATTTTGATTAATTTGTTTCATTTATCTTTACACCCAGACCCCAAGAAGGCCATATGTGCTGTAACTGGATTGCCTGCGAGGTAAGAGCTTATTTCATAATGGTTATTGCTTGTTTCTTCATTCTAAAGTCTTGCTGCTGAATAAACTGTTGTGCTTGCTTTATTTGGAACTGAATTATGATTTTTTACTGTTGAACAATTGACATAAAAATTTATTTTGCAGTTTTTTTTTCATTTTCTAGAGCATCAGTGAAATGCGCTTTGCTCTTTCTTGAGAAGCGTTAAAGATGCCATGCTTTAGAAATGCCATTAGGTTGGGAAATTCAAAAGTGAAAGCCATGAGTTAGGGATATGCTTCTCTTCAGCTGGGAGTTTCATCAAAGTTGTTACCAAGTCATTTTTATTGATTTAGTAGAGATGTTAATTCAGTGATGCTTAACATTTTAAGAGAGACAAATTTGGTTTTCTTTCCATCCAGCAATATTTGTTCAAATTGTCATTTGAATTTGATGTTGTAGGTACCGAGATCCGAAGACAGGGTTATGCTACGCAACAAAGGAAGCCTTTAAAATTATTCGAGAACGGTACGGGTCTCTTCCTTTTATCAGTCTCTTCTCTGATATAACACCTTGAGCTACTCATTTTGTATAGTTTATTTGAATTATATTTTTCTCGGATTTGGGTGTGAGCATCGGACATGATTATGTGTCCGAAATGAGGTTGTTCATTTTTTTCCATATTTTTGGATGATCCTTGGAGGGTTATATCCTGGTATCCACGTCCGTAAATGTGTTGGACATGGGAGTCGTAGCAACATAGCATGTATTTATAGTTAGGCGAGGTGCTCCTTCCCTGTCAACCAGTTCTTTAATTCTTCAGCAATTTCTGTTATGCTCCCCTGAATTTACCCAAAAAAAGGTGGGAAAAAGAAGGGTTGAGGTGAGGTTAATCATAATTTATTTTTTGAGTTTGCTTTGTATGATCTTGTAGTTTTCGAGATGAACAGAAAAGTTCTCAGAAGAAAATGGATATGGGGGTCTTGTTTGATTCTCTGTCTAGTCCAGGTTTAATGCCCAGGCAGAAGAGATCTCACATCTCAAATCGAAGTCAAATATCACGCTTCCAATACTTTGGGAATTTCCACGGAACACCCTCTGATGATGATGAAAGTTCAGATTAGTTGATGTGGTAATTTCCTAAATATTTTTCAGCATTATACTATGTGTTTGTTTCAGAAATTGTGCTTCAGTAGTTCCGTTGGGCTTATCTGTTGTATTGCTAAGCCTCTGTATTGGATATTTTACAAACTAGACCAGCTTCTGACATGGATGTAGTTTTTCTGGCCAGATCGCAAATGGAGTCATGGCTGCTGGCCTTGGGAGTATTTACAAGTGAAGCGAAACACTGAAAATGGTGTGGCAAGTTTCCTAATGTTCAAAATATTCCCAAGGACAATGTTAACATTATTAAACTATTTTTTTTAACATAACATTATTGAAGTAGTTAGATACAGGTGCAAATTAATACAAATGTAGATGGGATGATATCTTCAACCAAACAACTCCTTGATTAAGTTACTGCATTATTCACTGCTTTACCTTGCCTGATTATATGGAATATAATGTTGTTATCAGTTATGTATGTAATTTAGCTGGGGTTGAGCTTGAATTCAGGTCGAGACTTGTTCAAGTTCAACCGAGCTTCACGTTTCATGCTCAAGCTCAAATCGTTCTCGACTTGAATAGGTTGTGTAAATTGTAGCATAGATATCAAGTATTGTTTGATTACATATAAGTACTATAAGAAAATTGAAGATTTGGAGATTAATCTTGTGAGCTTTTTGAGGTTAGTCCTAGAGTATTCAAATTTGGTTTCAACTTCAGTTCGAGCTCTGATAGATGATGGATGAATCAATGAAGGCAACAGGTTTATTTGCTTACATTTATAATCCTAACTTGCCTGGATTACATTGTTTCATCCAAAACAGACCCCACGGTCAGGGTCAAAAATTTTATTATTTCGCTGCAGCCGTAGACCCCATGAGACTGCCCCAAACATCAAACTCCATTCAACATCATTCATCGGAAACTTGCAGTTGCAGCTGAGATTAACTGAAATCCATTCACGGATATTCAGAGTGCAAAGTTCCGAAAAGAATTCTAGTTTCACCAAGGCTGACCAGACTGCTATAGCATTGGAACACCCCCTCAGCACGTGGTGAACATCCTCAACGGCAGCTCCATAGAATGGGCTTCCAGCTTCATCCGTTAAATGTCTTCTAACCCGTTCTTGGTTAGTGAGAATTCTTCCCCAGAACACAAGCCACAGGAAAGTTTTAACACGAGGGGATCCTTTATATTTCGAAATAAGCACCCATATATGAGTTAGCCACCACGATTATTGCCATCAATTTTCCAGTCATTCTTCCCTACCAAAATCAGAATTTCCCAGTCATTCTTCCCTACCAAACTCAGAATTAGGCATGCAGTTCAATTTCATCGTTCACAATTTCACCAAGCTCTACCAGGGATTTAAACAGTGGTCTGCGATTTCTATAGCAGCTGTTATATAGCAGTTCTGACATTGGCCGAAATTGTAATACCTTTCTTTCAAAAATTCATGACCGCAATACTCGCAATGACTACAATAACATCTGCTATGTCCACAACCGTGATAACACAACACGACCGTAACCACAATTTAAATCCTAATTAGTTCCACATTCGTTTGATTTCCATATTCATCAAATTAATGGCCCAACACGTGAATCATTGGGATTGTCTTGCCAGATGTACACCACACCATCCCTATGGTGGAACTAGATATTTAAAAATAGGATTCAAACTATTTTTTTCTTTTCTAAAATGGTTATGCAGATCTTTTTACCTTTACACATTAAATTAAATTTTTTAAGGAATAAATCAACACTAAATTAATCTTATTTTATAAAAAATGTAAATGTAGCTGCTCCCCTAGAGATCCCTATGTACTCAATTTCACTGATCTTTCCAATTATAGCCTTATGAATGTAATCACTCATTTTTACTTAAATATATTAATATTGCATGTATATTTATTATATGAATGTTACTAATATAAGGTGTGTGCATGTATAAGCTATGTATACGTATTAGGGGGGTATGTATGTCACGTATGTATCTAGGGTATAAGCGTATGTAGATGTCATACATATGATTATACGTACGTATACTAGAATAGTATATTAATTAATGATCGTATAATATAAGTATATATGTATTGCTGTTATAAGTATACTATTATTATTGGGCTAGTAAAATGAAAAATTAAATATATATTAAACCCAAATAAATAAAGTCCAAGTCCAATTACAAAATCCAATTACAAGGCCCGTTTGGCCCAAATTTGAATCCTATCTAATTACAATGTGCGGTAGGGAATCAGGCCCATTGGATCAAGATCGATCCAACGGCCACGATGCAACCAAGGTCAAAAATATCGCGCCAGCGCGTACTCCACGCGTATGGACCGTTCGAGTGCCACGCGCGCGTGTGGTCCACGCTACGACGCTTTATTATCCCACGCCGCGCGTAAGATCCACGCGTTCGACTCGACTCGATTGCGGTGCCCCGTGGCGAAATCTGCCGTTTCATCGTAACGAGGCTTCATCCAGCCGATCATTCTTCAAGCCATCTCGACCGTTAGATCGGATCCGATCTAACGGCCGAACGCGTCGACCACCGGCAGAGTGTCCACACCGCCACCACGCCGATATTCGAAACATGCCCAAGATAACAAGCAAAAATGGTCGATTCAGTCGATCCGAAAAGAAGATACAAGTTGCAACCAAATACAGAGACGGTATATATATGAAACGGGTCATTGTAACGGGATTAGCTAGCCAAAGAATTTTTAGGAGCGAGCAAAAAAGCGAGAGTAGTAAACACAAAAAAACAGAAAGCTTGTAAAACCGAAACTTGTAACCAATCAAGATAATCAAAAGCGATCAATGGTAATTTTTTTTTCTCTTTTTTCTTACTGTTTCCTTTTTGCATGCATATACGAAAACACAAAAAGAAAATAAAAAGGAAACAAGTAAAGAAGTCTTACTGGCTTTGTTTTTGTGGGTCTTCCTTCCTCTGTGACAAGCCTTTCGGCTTCTACAAGCCGAGATCCAGTGAACAAAGGGAGGGGAAGACCCTTGTGGTTTCGTTTTGGTCTAAAAAAATATATTTTTGGGTTCGTATTTCTTAGATCTAGGGTAAATAAAGGGGATCCTCCGAATCCAACCACGGATTCATGTAGAGGGACGACAAGAGGAATGTTGTGGTGTAATTTGGGAGTCCACCGCGCCGGTTATTAGCGGCGGCCGGCGGAGAGAATACGGCGGCCGGCCACCGTCTCGGGGTTTCTCAAGAACATTTGAGAGAAAAAGATGAACGCTGGTTATTTGAGAAATCAAGAATGAAACGAAAATGGGGAAAACGTGGTTTGATCTCAAAATAGCCCTTATATAGATGTTATTATTTTACTAAATGGGTAAATTACACACTTAATCCCACCGCGTTTTCAATATTTTCATTTTTGTCTTGCCGCATGGTATAATCACAGTCCCAGTCCCTCTGAGTTTCCAAAAAGTCACAATTTAGTCACTAAATTACACCGAATCGTTTCGAATGGTAAAATTACGCCTTAACCATCCCGCGTTTTGAATATTTCATTTTGAGTCCGCCTTGGTATAATTACAATCCGGTCCTTATAGGTTTTGTCTATTTTGCAATTCCGTCCCTAAATTACATATTATTGTTCTTTAATTTCCGCCACTGATTTTTGTTTTCTTTTCATTTCAGTCTGTTTTCTTTGTAAATATTATTGTTCAAATTATAATCGTATATGTGGATATTATTTTATTTTATGTCTCCCGTATATGACTCATTTTATGTTTATATGTATATATATGTGTCAAGTATGATATTCGTTTTTTATCCGTTATTCATATCAAGTATGTTATGTTTTAATTGGTTTGCATACATGGCGTATTCTCAGATTTTATATGTGTGTGTGCTTTTCTTATTTTTTAGGCCACATGTTAGTATATTTACCCTTTTTTTACGATATGTTGACCCGTATATGTTGAAATATGTTTTATTACCAGTATGCATGTCTTTTTGAAATATTTGTTCGTATATATGTATTTATTCCTGCCTTATTATTTTGACATATGATAGTTATTTTTATCTATTATTTGGAGTAATATGTATAT
The DNA here is from genome assembly GCA_019671005.1 of Hibiscus mutabilis. Classification (NCBI taxonomy): domain Eukaryota; kingdom Viridiplantae; phylum Streptophyta; class Magnoliopsida; order Malvales; family Malvaceae; genus Hibiscus; species Hibiscus mutabilis. Next base: position 14,030,076 of record CM033756.1, on the reverse strand, counting down.
ATATACATGCTTTAGTCTAAAATATCATTCATGATAAATTAATGTTCTGGTATGTCAATATTTATTATATTTAAATGATTTGTCATGTTTTATGTTTTTGCCATTAAGATTGCATATCGAGATATAAATTGTTAATGCGGTGTCCTTTTATCCGAGCGTAAACGGGGCCAGTATCAAGCGTAGTGATAGTGGTTGGGCGTTTATTCTCGGATAACGGGACCCTTAAAATATATTCGCAATTCTGACCGAAATTTAAAATAATCGTCACTTTAATCCGGAAAATCTAATATTAATAAAGCGGTAATTATTAAAGTACCAATTTTTTGGGCGGTGTGGGGGTGCTAATCCTTCCCCATCCGTAACCGACTCCCGAACCCTGTCTTTTTGAATCTCTGGTTTTATGGTGTCCGGCCTACCTAAGTGGCCGGTGGCGACTCCATTTTTATAAGGTTTTTTGTGAACCCCACGGAATAAATATTTTTTTAAATATCACAAACACCTTTCAAAAAGCATTTCGAAATATTCTATATCCAAACACCTTTCAAAAATCCTTCGAAAACCCTACGTTTTTATTTTAGCGATAGTATCAGAAAAAAAGGAACATCGCTACAGATGGCGACTCCGCTGGGGACAATTTTTGTTTTTCAAAAACAAATGAGAGTCAAGCTTTTAAAATAATTACCGCTTTACTAATATTGGAAATTCCGGATTAAAGTGATTATTAAATTAACATTCGGTCATAATTGCGCGTTTATTTTAACGCATTTAAAATATGGCATATAAACCCGTCTTTTTTAAGTGGGGGAAAACGCTAATGCTTTCGTGGAGATATCGTTCTCCCGTATGGGCCTAGCAAGTACCTTCGGGGCTCGAGTACCTTATGCTTTAAATAAGGATATCGTTCCTTCAGAATGCGGGCATAAGCGAATGGGTCCCCGAATTGAACCCGGTTGAAAGGAGCCTATAATGGGTGATGATCGGGGCCTTGCTACCCTTAGTAGGGGACAGCAAGGACAATTCGGTACCTCCTAGCACCAACACTGCATGTAGAGAACATAGAAACCTACCTGTTAGAGCCACGCGGATAACCTTAGGTTTTAGACGGGATAAATAGGGTTGTTTTGTGTGTTTATTCTCTTTTTAATTTTGTCATTTTATTTATATATTTATCAATTTTATCTTGTACTTGACTTGTTTTCTTTTCGCTTTTTGTTCTTTTTCTCATACATCATTGCACTTGCATCGCATAAAGGTACCGGATCAAGTGGTTTGCCCGATCGAAAAGTCTTTCACTATGGAAAAAGGTGTCTTAGGAAAGAAGAGCTTAATTTGTCACCGGACATTGGTCGAGGTCAACCGAAAAATCCAAGGGACACCGCGCTAACGAACGCTGCGTAATAGCTGGATACACCTATGTGAGTCTCCAACGAACGACTTGTGGGATCTTCAAAGCATTTGGGAAAGATGGGACCGAAGGCTACAAGACTTATTTAGCGATAGTTATGGCGACATCGCGCAGCTATTATATGTTCGGATTAACCAGCCCCTACTCCGAGCTATAGTCCGTTTTGAAATCCGGCTTTTTGCTGCTTCACCTTCAATGGGCAAGACATGATGCATACGGTAGAAGAGTACACTTTGCTTTACTTAACCAGAAAAATATTCAGAATATTGGATCTACGCGAAGCCTCCAAGGAATCGAATTACACTGCGAAACTCAAAGCCTTTGCGGGAATGAGTGATGATTGGGTTAGTGGCCTCCTTCAAATCCGAGGAGATAATACAGTCTTTGCATGGGAGAGTATTCGGGACATCATATCGACACATCCGCATTTGAGGCAAAGAAAATGGACTTTTTCGCTTTAGGAATATATGGCTTGGTGATCTTTCCCAGTACTACGGGAACATTGACATAGCCATTCGGATTTGTTTGAGCGGGTGAAACGGAGAGCAAACCCGGTACCAACAATCTTGGTCGAGACTTTCATTTCTTTAAACGCTAGCCGGAAGCATGAAGAATGACGTTTTCGAGGATGCGCACAGCTATTACAAGTATGGATCCAGAGTCACATGTGGAAGGCGCCGACACGGGTCCTGCCGGGGATATCTTTCCAAGGTTTTTCACCTTTACGAGAATACTTAGCAAAGGAATGGAGAGAAGATTTAAAAACAAAAATGTGGACCCGATTTCTTGAGAACATTCAAGATGAAGACATAGCATGGAGGGTCCCATGGCTCGGTAAAGTTAATTATTTTCTATACTGATTGTGGTGACTTCAACTGGCTGATGATGTTAGGATTACATGGAGGGATCGTTTGTGCTCCACTTTTAGTGTCTCGGCAGTTCGGATCACGGCAGTTCATTCCCAATACCGCCGGATTAAGCCAAACTGAATTTCTTTTCAAATGAGAGTTCAAAGGAAAAATTCAGACCATCATGAGGGCACAGGATCATTGTTATCGGATCGGGTGGAAGGAGACACCGAGCACATGACTACCCCAGATTACGATCTTTGGAGACGTTTGAGGTTAATAATATGATTCCCGAATCGATCAAGGACCAACAAAGTCACTCGAAGAGCTTACAAGGGTGGTACCGTCCGGCCGACATCTTAAGGAGTGAACTCGAAGAAGTTAAAGGAAAATGGACATTCAACGGACCCAACATGCGGCGAACTCTATAAGGCAAGCTTAGAAGTTGATGAGCGGGGCGAGATCATCGTGCAATTGAAGAAATTGAATACAGATTTAAGTGACAAAAATACTCTTTATCAAAAAGATGCCCTCCTATTACAGGCAAAAATACAAAAGGCCGACCGGAGTCAGTTCATAGCTGTGGAAAGAGAAAGAATGAACGGCATCCGTTTGGTGGAAGAAGAACGAGAAGTTAACAAAAGGGCGATCGAGAAAGAGATTGAAAGCTGTCGTTTGGCTATGGAGGAAGAAAAACGGTCCGCCAAGAAGGCCATTGATCAAGAAAGAGAAAGATTCAGACAAGAAATCAGCAAAGGAAAACAGGCTGTTCATCATGAGAGAGAAAGTGTCGCCGTATGGAAAAGAAAATCCATAAATAGCCGAAATAGACTGTTAGAAATGCAGAAACTGTACGATGACACTCTTCAAAGTTTGGGGCAAAGCCAAAGTCAAAATGATGAATTAAAAGAAAAGATGGCGGAAGCCGAACACTCACTTCGAATGTACTGCCGTAGGAATAATTTCGCTGAGCTGCAAGAAAGAGAACGCGAAGTGGGTGTGTTACAAGCACGAATCGGATCCCTCGAAGCAGTTGTGGAGGATTACAAGGAAAGAATTAATGTGTTCGAAGAAGCTGCAGCCGGAGGAGACACCTATTGGCAGAAGAGATTACGCGACGCTGCTCGCATGGTACAAGATAGAGACCAGTACTACGCAAATCTAATGGTGGACATACAGTGAGTCGCCAGACACGTAAATGATTTAGCTGTCGAGGCTGAGACAATCCGACCTTTTATAGCCCCGGGAATGGAAGAAGCTCCTAGGTTCCTCAAGCTGCTCAAGGCAATTGGAAAGTTAGGGGGATAGAGCTAGAGTCTATCTATAGGACTCTGTGTTATAACTAGATCTTTTGTACTAGGGATCTTTACTTTGTAACACGAATTTTGTTGTAATCAAGCCCCTTTAATTCCCGTAAAAGTAATTCAAAAGGGTGATTACCAGCGGAACCAGTACCTTGTCTGCATACATTCTTGCATTTGCATCATAACATTTGCATCATCGTATATGCATTTATTTTTTACAACCATATTAACAGTATGAATATTGTGGCATTCCAGTGTGTTAACCCGCAATCATTCATCACATATACTTTACCCGGCTACAAAGAAAGCTCATGGAAGAAAGAATAATCAATCTAGAAAGAGGGCGAGAGAGCTCGAGTCAAGGCTTGAAGAGGCCCGGAGAAGCCTTAGTGATCAGATTGCACATCACAAACTTCAATAGTATCGACATAACGGCATTGCTTTGGAAAAAGTCTCGGAAAACGAGTAGAAGGAGAAAATATCCCGAGCGGAAGGTACCCGGCTCACTTCAAGTTCAACCAACTGCACCAAACCAGGCTAGGAAGGTGTATATTGACCCTACAGGAATGTCTTCCAGCTTTCAAGTAGGGGCACCTGAGACTCAACCCCTTGATACCGAAGCACTGTATGAAGAAGAAGTGTCGGACTTAAACATGGTCGAAAAGATCAGGAATGAGGTAGAAAGAAAGTGGGAAGAAAGATTTCGCCTCATGGAAGAAAAATTTAAAGCGTTACAATCAAATGAAGAATCAGGAAACAACGCTAGTGATCTAAGTCTAGTGTCTGATCTTGTCTTGCCACCAAAATTCAAAACGCTGGAGTTTGATAAATATGACGGAACCACATGGCGTATTCTGTATTTTATATGTGTGTGTGCTTTTCTTATTTTTTAGGGCCACATGTTAGTATATTTACCCTTTTTTACGATATGTTGACCCGTATATGTTGAAATATGTTTTATTACCAGTATGCATGTCTTTTTGAAATATTTGTTCGTATATATGTATTTATTCCTGCCTTATTATTTTGACATATGATAGTTATTTTTATCTATTATTTGGAGTAATATGTATATATATACATGCTTTAGTCTAAAATATCATTCATGATAAATTAATGTTCTGGTATGTCAATATTTATTATATTTAAATGATTTGTCATGTTTTATGTTTTTGCCATTAAGATTGCATATCGAGATATAAATTGTTAATGCGGTGTCCTTTTATCCGAGCGTAAACGGGGCCAGTATCAAGCGTAGTGATAGTGGTTGGGCGTTTATTCTCGGATAACGGGACCCTTAAAATATATTCGTAATTCTGACCGAAATTTAAAATAATCGTCACTTTAATCCGGAAAATCTAATATTAATAAAGCGGTAATTATTAAAGTACCAATTTTTTGGGCGGTGTGGGGGTGCTAATCCTTCCCCATCTGTAACCGACTCCCGAACCCTGCCTTTTTGAATCTCTGGTTTTATGGTGTCCGGCCTACCTAAGTGGCCGGTGGCGACTCCATTTTTATAAGGTTTTTTGTAAACCCCACGGAATAAATATTTTTTTAAATATCACAAACACCTTTCAAAAAGCATTTCGAAATATTCTATATCCAAACACTTTTCAAAAATCCTTCGAAAACCCTACGTTTTTATTTTAGCGATAGTATCAGAAAAAAAGGAACATCGCTACAATGAACACTCTAATTCTCCCCCTAATTTTGATAACCACTATCCAAAATAGAATCCTTGTGGATCTCCATTGCCAGCTGATTCGAGAATTTTGGCTGTTCTCTCCCTCTCGTTTTTTTTACTTCACTTGACTCAATTTCACAATTATATTTAGGGTTAGGTAGGATGATCAGCTCGTTTTCGACAACTCATAGCTTAAGCGATACATTTCCTAGATTAATCACCACCATCTCATCAATCATTTCCAGGTGACTAGTTCAAAAGATTTTGGTTCAGTCATCAATACTCTAAAATAGTCCCCATAGCCATAGACTTGCCAGGTTTTGGAAGGTACTATGCATGGATTGGAATTTTAGACTCTACAACTATCCAAAATTGGATAAAAAGTAGCTTTGAAGTAAATACCTGAATTAACTTAAAGTTAGCAATCGTATTTTAAAAAGATTTATTTTGATTTTTTTATGTAACTTTAAAATACGAGAAATTAATCTTAGGTGCAATGAGTGGGTTTGTGGACGATGTAGAATTTAGGATGAAAATGGTTTAGGATGAGTTCAGGGTTCATGGAGAATTTAATATTAATATTTTAAAGTAAAGTAAAACAAAAAGATTAAAGGGTTATTCCACTCAAATTCTAACTTTGTTTAAAAATATAATTAATTATACGTTGAGTACTTAAAAATTTTAATATTCAAATTCAAGTCTATATAAATTTTTTTGACCACTCTATCTATTAATAGAGCGGATACCAAAAAAACAAGAAGTCAACCTTTTGTAATGTCAAATTTACGGTTTACTTTTTTGCTTTAATTTTTTTTGAAAAAAAAAATATTTATATTCATTTATGGCGATGATATTTTAATTCTCGACCATGAACTGTTGTCAGGCAACCTATTAATAGAGCGAAAACAAAATAAAAAACAATAAGTCAACCTCTTTTGCTTTAAAATTAAATCTACAAGGCTAAATTATTCACTTTTTATACTATTCAATTAAAGTACACTAAAAACAATACTTCATATGTCTCGGTTATTGTATCACATGTTAATTTTTCAGAAATTTTAAGAAAAAAAGTTATATAATATAAATACCCTTAAAAAGTTAACTTTTGTTTTTGTTGAAAAACTAAAAAATATAAAAAAGTAAATTTGTATTAAAAAAATTTGGTTGTGTTTTTTTAAAGTGACAATTTAAGTAAGACAATTTTAAAATATAAAAAAATAATTTAACTGAGACAAAGAGAATATAAACTAATTATATTCATTTATGGCGATAATATTTTAGTTCTCGAGCATGAACTGTCGTCAGGCAACTTGGCAACAAGTTAACCTCATGGTAAGGATTGTTCAATGCTCAACTCTACAACCTCATGCAAAGTGGATGGAATCCGATGACTTTTTTCATACCAGGTATATTTATAGTTATACATGTATTATAATATCAATATATTCTGAAGTTTCAGCTTATCACGAGGCGAATTACACTGAACGAAGCTCCATTACCACGTGACATGCATCGATGCTGCCAATGTTATTTATCTTCCAATTCTCAGTTGAATATTGAATCTGAAATCAGTATCTTCTTCACTTTATTCTCAACTCTTTTCAGGTACAAACCAACAAGGCAAGCAGCATGGGCAGCGAAGAAGAAGACCCAAGAAAGCAACCTTTAAGCACCAATTTCAAGCGCAAGCTGCTGCACCTACTCATATTTACCAACCTTGTCACCATCATTATCTTTATTGCTCATACTTTCAGCTTATCATCGAACAACGACATCCTTTACCAGAAGGAGTCGGTTTCTCAGCTCTTGCGGGAGCTCAAGTCTACAAAGTCCCAGCTCTTTGCTAGTTACGCTCTTATTTCTGACTTGAACAACAAGATTAATTCCACTAACTTGCTTGTTCAAGCCCTCCTTGTTGAGAATGCCCGTCAACACGAAGTCTCGTTACCGGTCGAAAAAGAAGTTGATATGTTCGGTATTCTTCCGGATTCATTGTCCGATGAGCTCAAGCTTTCCGTTCTGCCTCACAAACTCCCATTAGGATACTCCCCGAGGAGTGCATCTGATGAGATCTATCCTCCTATTGGAGCAGCCTGCTTGAGGTTTCAAGAGGAGCTGTCTCGGTACATGACATATGACATTGGCGGCGAATGTCCCGTGGATGATGTTTTTGCTCAAAAACTTATGCTCAAGGGCTGTGAACCACTCCCTCGTCGGCGATGCCACCCCAAATCCCCCGTCGGTTACGTCGAGCCGACACCGTTTCCTCAGAGCCTTTGGTCAATTCCATCAGATTCCAGCATCATTTGGGATCCCTACACTTGCAAAAGCTACAAATGCCTCATCGACCGCAAGAAATTGCCAGGGATCTATGACTGCAAGGACTGTTTCGACTTGCAAGGCCGAGAGCAAGCAAGATGGCTTTACGACAGAGGACTCGATTACGGAATCGAGCAGGTTCTTGAAACGAAGCCAGCCGGAAGCATCCGAATCGGACTGGACATTGGAGGTGGGAGTGGCACATTTGCAGCAAGGATGAGAGAGCGGAACATCACCATCATCACCAGCTCAATGAACCTGGATGGACCGTTCAATAGTTTCATAGCATCCAGGGGGTTGATCCCAATGCATGTTAGCATTTCTCAGAGGCTTCCATTCTTTGAGAACACATTGGACATAGTGCACTCGATGCATGTGTTGAGCAACTGGATCCCTGATGGAATGTTGGAGCTGACCTTGTATGACATATACCGAGTGTTGAGACCAGGGGGACTGTTATGGCTTGACCACTTCTTCTGTCAGGGAACGCAGCTCAATGAAACCTACGCCCCAATGTTTGATCGTATTGGATTTAAGAGACTAAGGTGGAATACTGGGAAGAAGGTTGATCGTGGAGTTGAAAAGAATGAATGGTATTTCTCTGCGTTGTTGGAGAAACCTATGACATAACCCAAATCTCTCTCCCCCCCCCCCCCCCTTTTTTCTTTACAAATGAATCCAGTTGCTTTATAGTCTGGAAAATTGATGTAACATGATCTCCTTGCTAAATATATTCTCACATCATCTCATTTATACTTATGTTCAATAATTTTCTTAATAAAAACAACCCGTTTTATATCGAGTAAGCTCATATGTCACCTTAAAAACCATCATCATAACCAATAGTTGATCCTTTCAATGTTTAACCATTCGAATGGTTGTGGCTTAAAGGACCAAATCCTATTCCTAAGCTTAATAACCTTGGATATATAATGTATTTGTTAGTAATTTGTAATGTTAATAATCCGCCTCAGAAAAGTAGAATATAAGATTTTATGAACAGTTAAAGTCAAACCATTAACCCATTAGAATACTGAGTTACTAATTGAGACTATGATCAGATTTACAATCAAATAAAATTTTTGTAACCTCAAAAAACTAATCTATCAAATTAGAATTTAATTAATAATTTTTTCGTGAACTACTACGTATTAAAGTACTGAATTTATTTTGATATTACAAAATACTAAAATAGGATATGGACTTTGTTTCATTTTGTAGCTTAATTATCAGATTAACAATTTTTTTCTCCACTATTTTATATCCTTCGTAACAAACAAATGTTAAATGAGTTGAAGTCCTTAACCGGTGATTAACCAAGGCTTAAAATAGTAAATATGCCATTGGTAATTGAATTACTGGAGAGGCTTGCTATAAGCCGTTGACTTCCATTGCTAACGGCAAGGTATATGATTGCTTTCAAAACAATGTATTTTTTTATAATTACCCATATTTAATTTATTAATCGATTATTTTGAATCAAATAAATTAAATTTATTTTATTTACAATATTAAAACTCAACCCCTTAAAGGATCTAACACCTCATTTCGTTAAACCAATTGATATCCTCATCTTTCAACTATGTCAAGAACTAGATATGTTTTACGAAATTTCTTATAATTTTATACATGACTTTTAAAAAATTATATTTATTTTAAAAGGAAATAAAAATATAATTTTAGAATATTTTTAATTTAAAATCATAGTTAAGAAATTTTGAAAAAGTAGCAACATGGTATTAGATATGTTAGATTATCCGATAGAGTTAGAGTCCTTATGTAAATAGTAGTTTAAATTAAAATTTAAAGATAAAGTTAGAGTCCGTATGTAAATAGCAGTTTAAATTAAAGTTTTCTTCCTAAAAGATAGTGTTAGATGTCTTGTGTATTTAGGACTCCTAATTGTAACTAAAGTCTAATACTTGAGTCTATAAATTCACTGTAAAGGGATGTAATTTTTCGAAAATATTCAATAATAGAAAATCAATTATGTTTTCTTCTTCTTTTCTGCATAAACTTAAATTCTGCTTTATTTTTATGCGTTAATTAGTTTTTCCTAAAGCTAGAAAATTGTTTTTCTACATGGTATCAGTCTAACATCGATCCTAGTTAGAATTCTTAATGGGATCCCCTTCGACAACCTTTGAGATGCTGTCCATAGCAGAGTAGGCTGCTGCATTGGAGTTTTTTTCCAGAAATTTCAGGTTCGACAGTAACCTGTGAAGCAGATTTAGCCCTCGTGGAGGATAAAAGCATACAAAATACTTGTTCTCCTACTGCACTTTTTTCTACCAAAGGTGCATCAGCATGGATCATCGACTCTGGAGCATCTGATCACATGACTGGTAACAGGGAATTATTCCTTAATTTTTCAGATTAATCTTCTACAAGTTTTATTAAAACAGCCAATGGCTCTTTCTCTCCTATCAAAGGAAGTGACTCAGTCCTCATTAATGATAATTTGTTGCTTGAAGATGTTTTGTTTGTGCCTAATCTCGCCTGCAATCTCCTCTCTGTTAGTAAACTCTCCAAGAATTTGAAGTGTTCATTACAATTTACTGAATCTGATTGTTTTTGCAGGCAATGAATTCGAGGAATATTCTTGGCACTGGTAGCTTGCAAAATGGTCTCTATGTCCTCGGAAATCAACCATCTACCCTACCAAATACTTCTTGCTCTTTGACTTCTTTAGGACAAATTGATAATATAATGTTATGGCATTTTAGGTTAGGGCATCCTAATTTTCATTATCTTGCTAAATTATTCCCTGAATTGTTTGTTAATAAAAAACCAAGTTCTTTTAAATGCCATATATGTCATCTCGCTAAACAAACAAAAGCATCCTATTTACCATCTTCCTACAAACCTTTCCAACCTTTTTCGTTAATTCATAGTGATGTTTGGGGTCCTTCTCGAGTGAAGAATATAACTGGTAGTAGGTGGTTTGTCACTTTTATTGATGATCATAGTAGAACAACTTGGGCATATTTGTTAAGGGATAAATCTGATGTAGCCTATGTTTTTGAGAAATTTTACAATATGGTTGAAACCCAATTTGGAAGTAAAATTCAGATCTTCAAATCTGATAATGAGAGTGAATATTTTACCAAGTCATTGGGGAAATTTTTTAACAAAAAGGGGATTGTTCAACTTAGCACTTGTGTGGATACACCACAACAAAATGGGTTGCAGAAAGGAAAAATAGGCATTTGTTGGAGGTAACTAGGTCTTTGATGTTCACTAGTAATATTCCTAAGTATTTGTGGGGTGAGGCTTTTTTAACTGCAACCTATCTCATTAATCGAATGCTCAGTAAGGTTTTGCAAAATAGAACACCTAGAGCTGTTTTTTTTGGAGAGTTACCCCAATTTTAAACCTCTGTCCTCTATTATCCCTTTCAAAGTTTTTGGTTGCACTGTGTTTGTGAAAGATTATGTTCCCTCTAGGTCAAAACTTGACCCTAGATCCTTGAAGTTTGTCTTGGTCGGGTATTCTTCACTTAAGAAGGGCTACAAATGTTATCATCCTCTTTCTCAGAAATTTTTTACTTCCTTAAATCTCACCTTTTTTGAACATGAACCTTATTTCCCTGCGACTGCAAATCAGGGGGAGAATTGTGATGTTTTCCAGCCTCCTATCAATCAGGTTTATCCTTCTTTACCTCCAGAATTATTACCTACTAATAATCCTTTGTTATTTGAACCTCATACTCCTTTAAACCCTTCTACTTCTTCACCTATTATTACACCTACAACTTCTCATTCTTCACCTAATGTTACTACTCCTCAGAATTCACCCAAACCTTCCTCACAAACCCCTCAGCCTCCTAAGCAATTGAAAGTTTATACCAGAAAACAAAAAATATTCCAGAGACTATTTTGCAATCTGACACTTGCCGAGAATTGGACTTGAATTCAGTTGCCAATGAAAATGATGGAGGTAATGTTTTAGCCGAGATTCCCTCTCATTTACTTGAATTTGATTATTTGCCTATTGCTAAACGAAAAGAGGTAAGACAATGTACAAAACACCCCATTCAGAGGTATATTGCTTATGGTAATCTAATGCCATCATTTAAGGCTTTTACAGTTTGCTTAGATAAAGAACAAATACCTAACACTATTGAGAAGGCTTTAAAAGATTTTAAGTGGAGAAGGATGTTAAAGAGGAGACTGAAGCACTTGAAAAGAATGATACTTGGACCATTACAGATCTTCTGCAAGGCAAGAAACCAGTCGAATGTAAATGGGTGTTCTCCATAAAATACAACTTTGATGGCAGTATACAGAGGTATAAAGCAAGGTTGGTGGCCAAGGGTTTTACTCAAACCTATGGAATTGATTATAATGAGACCTTTGCTCTTGTAGCTAAGCTAAATACAGTTAGAGTTCTCTTAAGCTTGGCTGTAAACAAGGACTGGAAGCTTCATCAACTTGACATTAAGAATGCCTTTCTTAATGGAAAATTGGAATAAGAAGTGTACATGAGAGTGCCTTCGGGCTTAAAGTCGGTAAAAGGAGATCAGAAAATTTGCAGACTTAATAAATCTATCTATGGTTTGAAGCAGTCACCTAGAGCCTGGTTTGACAGATTCACCAAGGTGATTCTAGAAAATGGATACAAACAATCCTTGGCATATCGCACTCTCTTCATTAAGGTAACCTCTAGCAATAAAAGGGTTATTTTAATAGTATATGTGGATGACATTATTCTGACAGGTGATGATGATGAAGAGATAAATCACTTGAAAGAGTTGTTAAATACACAGTTTGAAACAAAAGACCTAGGAAAGCTCAAATACTTTCTAGGCATGAAGATTGCTAGGTCAAGCAAAGGTCTGGTGATAAACCAGAGAAAATATGTTCTTGATCTACTTAATGAAGCATGAATGTTGGGATGCAAACCAATTGATACTCTCATGGAAGCAGGCTTAAAATTCAATAGAGAGGACACATGCCCTAAAGCTGATAAGGGTAAATTTCAGAGGTTAGTGGGAAAGTTGATTTATTTGTCATTAACCAGACCAGACATTGCTTTTCCAGTTAATATTATCAGTCAACACATGACTGATCCAATGGAAGATCACATGGAAGCTGCAATTAGAATTTTGAGATACTTGAAAGGGACATCAAGGCATGGATTGCTATTTAAAAAGACTCAAAAAAGGACTGTTCAAATTTATTCAGATTCAAGTTGGGCAAGCGAACTGACAGAAAGAAGATCAACTAGTAGTTACTGTTTCATTGTTTGGGGAAATCTAATGACCTGGAGGAGTAAGAAACAAACAGTTGTATCTAGAAGCAATGCTGAAGCAGAATATAGGGCTTTAGCATTGAGAATGTGTGAAGGAATTTGGTTGTTAAAGCTATTGAATGAGCTAAATGTGAACCAAGAGGAGAAGTTTGAGATTTTTTTTGATAATCAGTCCACCATGATAGAACTAAACATGTGGAGATTGAAGGCATTTTATCTCAGAAAAGATTACTAGTGGGACAACTTCTTTATCTTATGTTCCTACAGAAAAACAAGTGGCAGATGTACTTACAAAAGCACTACCAAAAGCTTCTTTCGACAAGTTTCTATTCAAGTTGAGATTATACAATGTATATTCTCCAACTTGAGGGGAGTGTTAGATTATCCGATAGAGTTAGAGTCCTTATGTAAATAGTAGTTTAAATTAAAGTTTAAAGATAAAGTTAAAGTCCGTATGTAAATAGTAATTTAAATTAAAGTTTACTTCCTAAAAGATAGTGTTAGATGTCTTGTGTACTTAGGACTCCTAAGTGTAACTAAAGTCTAATATTTGAGTCTATAAATTCACTATAAAATGATGTAATTTTTCGAAAATATTCAATAACAAAAAATCAATTTTGTTTTCTTCTTTTCTGCAGAAACTTAAATTCTACTTTATTTTTATGCGTTAATTAATTTTTCTTAAAGCTAGAAAATTACTTTTCTACAAGATAATGTTGGTGGAATGGAGATTAGCTTTGGATAATCGTAAAAAATGTATAAATCTACAATAAAAAAAAAAGTTTAAAAGGTTACCATATTCTACTTTCATATTTGATATCCAAGCATATTGAATACATTAAACAAACTTACAGCAAAATTTTAGTAAACTAATTTCTCTCCTTTCTCTATAAGTTAGCTCATGTTCCACCAAGAATAGCAGGTGAAAGAAATGCAGGAATCAGAAACTAAACATTTACCTCTAAAAGTACAACAGGTAAGTGCAGGAGTTCGGAATTTTGAGAAATCATTTGTCAACAACAGTTCTGAATCTTGTTCGCTTTCGCCGCCTTCAAAGCCATTTTTTCAGCCACTGCAGTAAAGTATGTCGAGAGAAATAGCTTCCGAAGGCAAAGGGCATCCACTTGCAGATTAAAGTGCAATTCACTTTGTAGGTAATGTGTTCCCTCCCTCTCTAAATTACATTTGCTTCACTCAGCTTTCCGGCTGAATAAAGAAAATCCCACCAGAAATTATATTCTCCTTGATGCTTTCCAGCAACTGAACTACAAGTACAGAGATGCAGCAAATACTATGTCTCTTTTAATTTTAGAGACAGCCTCTTCGAATTTTGTTTCGAGCTCTGTCTCTCCGATAGACTTGGCTGCTAAAATAAGTTGCTGAAGAACTTCTTCCAGGCGTCTGATGGCTCTTATTAAGCTGCCCTCAAAAACCTGAGTAATTTCCATAATCTCATAAAACTTGGATCCTTTGGCCCAAGCATATACAGCTTCCATAATATCAGGCCGAAACGAACTTACGAAGCTCTCCACATCAATTTGAACCTGTAAATAAATAAACACTTCCTACAAGTCAACTACTCTTGCAATACAAGAGTAAAGCAACATGCTTAGGTGTACTCATGTACCAATCCTACCAAAATGGCAACATAAGAATATGATCATTCCTAAACGAAAAGTGTTGACAATTCTTTTGACTGATATCTCAACCGACAGACAGATATGCCTTAGGCCATAGGCAGTTCCTATTTCATGAAAACCTCTCCTATGTCTTTACTTGTATAGTAGTTCTAACAACAACAAAAAAGTAGACTTGTCCTGGGAACCACAATTTTTTTTCTAGTTTTTATTTTGTTGTCTAATTTAGTTCTGTACCATACTCAAAGAACCAAAAAGCCTTTTCATAATTTAAAGTTATTGTTATTGTCCTAAATTCTAGTGAAACAATTTTATCACATAAAATGATATAAGGGGGTGATTAAACTTTTAGTCTCTACATTTCACATGTTTATAGCTCCATCCTAAACATTTGAAAATTGCTATTTGAGTCCTAACTGTTGTTAAATGTTTGAACATTTAGGACTGAAAGCTAAAAACTAGTAAATTTAGGAAAAAGTATAATTGTTCCAAATGTTGTAAATCGAAACAATTAAACAGCTTAAGTCAGAATGTTAATTCCGAACCAACCTTTATTGAACTGAGCTTGTTTGAGGTCAACTACTAAGATGGACCAAGTACAACCCAGCACAGTTGGACATATTCCTTCCAAAAAAATAAACTTGCTTCCTAGCAACCCAACCAAGGTACAGGGTTTAATTCTCCTTCCATCATATACCAAAAAAAGGAGAGAGAAAAAGGTACACTGGCATTTTCTTGTCATGTCTAAAGATGACCCTAACCAACCTACTAGTCCACCATCATAATGAAAATATCTACAACCTAGAACCAGACATCTATTTTCATTTAAGCCAAAAATGGGTTCCGAACCTTCCCAGTTATCCAACTTGCTTCCAAAACCAAGACTGCAAATGGAAACAAATAAAAGGCACGGTAAAATGAAGTAACTAGTATACCTTGCACTCAAGCTGAACTTTGGCGATCCTCCGTGCTGTATCCTGTAGTTGCGTAAAGAGCAGCTCTAGTTCCTCCCTGGGCTTTGCAGCATCTTGGAGCTTCTCCTGCCAAACAAAACAAGAGAGAAGAGAGACCATTTCTTCTGCCTTTATATCTTTCAGAACCCCGCTGAACATAAGCTCAGTCAGAGTCAATTCATCAGCACTACTGATCTCACAAGCAACCTTGCCCTTCAATTCAACAACATCATCACTTGTAATATATCTGCAATAAAATCCGATATAAGAGAAAAACCTAGGTGTTACAGGTGTCTATGCAACAAGCTTAAGTTTTGTTAAGCATAATCCATTAATAATAATAACAATAAGGATATGGCTGAAGTTTAAAGCTAAAAGGCTACAACGTTGTGAAAGGCACAAGGCAGATTTTAGACACTAAAACACGTGTAACATCTAAGGCATAAGAGGCACACACTGTTACAGTCCCGCGTTACAGATCGAGTCATCGGACAATTTGTAGGAAAACCGTCTAACTTAGCAAGGTTTCTCCCCTTGTTTTTGTTTCCTCCTCGCAGATATTTTATGGTGAATGTGTGGAACTCGTCAAAAAGAGTCCCTTACATTAGACTTGTTAGAGAGTCTTAAATCTCTTAGAATTGAATTAATCTCACTTAATTTTATTGCTGCCAATAAGCCTCTCTTTAAATACAGGTTTCACATTACTTGTTTGAATAAAAGACTTTAACTAAGGCAATTAAAACAAGGACTCTAAATAAAGAAAGACTACTAATACAATAAAGATACTTTTAAAAAAAATCTCATAATAATAATAAACTAATATCTTCTTAAAATAATAATGATATTTTATTTTTCCTGAAATATTCTTTCCCTAAAAATAATTAATGCTAAACAAACAGAGGCATCTGTAACACAACCAAAAAAGGCATAATATGTCTATGTATTTTTTTGCATGTGTGCATAAATACAGAGCTTAAGATATATATTAACGACCTCTAAAGAGTGCTCCTGTTTATCCTACAAAACATAAGAGCGTTCTAGCATATACTAAAAAACATGCAACATTTTTTTCTTTTTTTTTTGTCAATATTACATGATTCCTTTCTGATCACATGTCTGTTGCTGAATACAAAATATTGAGTAGAGAGTGTGATATTATATCTCCTTTCTTAATAGAAAATCTACAGCTAATTTTTAAAAAGAAAAAAAGAATAAAGAGTACTTCAATCAAGCAAGGGTCTGAGGTGCATTTGTTTTCTGATGCTATGACGCAACGCCTTAACACAGCTTGAGCCATGAATAAATTTGAGTGCAAGGAGGAACTAAAATACATAACTACATGCATCATTAAACATTTACAGACAAAAAAATCAAAGCTTTTATTTATATTTTTTTGGAAGGTGAGAAAGAAAAAGATGAGCGGTTGTATTATAAAAATAAGGTTGTATATGAAAGACCACAATCATGAGGAAAAAGAGGAAGGAGGATCTTAATTTTGGTTGTAGAAAAGACTGCCACTCATCTTATGTTGGTCTCTAAGACTGAAGAAACAATAAAAAGAGCTCCAGAGCAAAACATATCAAGGACAAAGCAGCCATCAAGTTATGAGACCATGAGAAAATTTGCCAATGAATGTGAAGCAATCATAGATAAACGGTTTTTCTTACCCAAGCCTCCTAAGAACCCGTTTTCTGGCCTTAAGCTCATCTTTAAAAGCCAAAGCCGTGGAAGACCGCATTGTTTTCTTAATTGATCTGATCTTGGATGTCAATTCTTCCTTCCTGTTAAAAACTTTAAGCTTTTGCTCTATAAGCGGGGATTTTGCAATTTCATGCTTTTCAAACAGGCTCTCTAGTGCCTCCAACCTACGGACAGCCTTTTTATATGAGTTGCTTTGAATCTGAAAAATGGAAAAATCATTTGATAAGTAACTGAAATAAGAAGAATAATACTAGTACTAGCAGTAGCAGTAACAGTAGCAGTAGAAAGAACAAAGAGAAATTTAAGTATTTTCTTCATAAAATATCATGAAGAAGAAGTTAAACATATACATTCTCGTCAGTATCCAGTGGCATTCCATTAGGATATCTAGAAATAAATTCTGAAAGCTTCTTCAAGGCATTCTCTCGAGCTTCTACAGGCAGAAGATCTTTCGGTATGGTCAAGCGTGCACTACTTAAACTAGTAACCTGTCCAAGGCACAAATAACAAATTAAATTATTCTCTCACTGGATTGACATTAGTTTCAGCAAGATCAAAGAAACAAGTTTGAAGTATATTTGTATTAAATTTTGATGATAAAATACTTGGACAAAGCTGAAATCAGAAAAATCAAATCTACTATATCCTGAGAGAAGATTCAAATTGTTTCAATACATAAAGTATAGTCTAATTTTTATTACTTAAACTAGGATTATATGCACATTGCATCTACCACGACATTTCCCTTCAGTAATATGCCAAGGCTGCTTAATTTATCATTACAACTGTTTTATACAGATATAAATTTCACAAAATTTGAACTTATTCAATATTCGCCCACAGGGCTGAAAAATATAAACCAAGTTCATGGATTTCACCTGATAGAGGGGCACAGAAACAACAAGAGGTTCTCCAGGCTCTTTCAAAGGGACAATCTTAATTGTTTTCTTCCCAACACCGTCTTTGCTAACATTACATCTTGTAAGAATATCAAGGGCATAACTTGCATCTTCTGGTCTTTTATTTGCATCATCTGCAGCAGAAATTCACACATTTGTGACTAGTTGAACTCGAAATGTTGAGGCATTTTTTAACAATTACAAGTAAAAGTATCAACGTCGACTTTCAAAAAGAAAAGATCAACTTCAAGTTCTCACCTTCAATAATACTTTTCACTCTATGAAAGTCCATTAAAACACCCCAGGTAACATGATCCTCAATGGAGAAAGATGGAGATGTTTCATCATCAATGCACTGTATACATACAGGCCTGCCAGATTTCATATAGGGTAAACAATACTTAGGAGAAAACACAATATCACGAATATCATTCTTCAAACTTTTGTGCTGCTGAATCAGATAATAATAATTTTTCAAACTATCTTCTTCTTCGATTATCATTGAATCCCTCTCTTCTTCAAGAGCCTTCACTTGTTTCTGAAAAAATAACATCTTGCATCAGAATAATCGACAACTGTAAAAAAGTTATGTATCTCAACGATCTCTATAACCCTTCTTGATGAGCCTCTACATGCTTCTGCAGCCTCAACAATAGCTTACGAATAGTTAAATAGCTCAAAATCCTATCCATGTTAGGTTTGCGTTAGGGGAAGTGTTCATGACTATTACAAGATCATTGATGCTCCAAACTGTAGATATTGATAAATGTTCATGGTTAACACAGCTTAAAGCTTTTGACATGATCACTCATGGTGCACTTTGACCCCTTTTTAATGAGTTTTAGATGAAGAAAAGACTTGGTAACGATCCATTTAGTTTATACTCAAATTTGAGCCATTTAATCTACAAATTAATCAGTCACATTACTACACAAGGCAAGACCTTGAATGCTACAGGTATTGCTGATAGCCTGATATCAAAGTCAGCTGTTTGCCTCGAGTACTCTATTCATACTTTTACTTTTCACCTTTTTCTTTCTATGCATTTAAAAAAAAGAAAATAAAAAAATAAATAAGAAAATATCAGAAGTATCAATTAATCAGAGTCAAGAATTTAGGAACCTTGGTTAAAAATTCTCAACTAAATAATTCATCTTTTCCTTCTCTTTTTCCCAACTAAATAGGATGATTCTTCAATTACTAGAATTTATACCCTTTCATCTTATGTCCCGTCAAAACCCTTTTATTATTATTACTTTTAGTACTACTCTAGTATTAAGATGGTGCTCCTTCCATATAGCTATAAAGGAAGAATATTTCACTGTATTCACTTTTTTCCCTTTAGAATTCTAACCCCTTAACAGGAAAACTTTGGAAGTAATTGCCTTTGAATACCAGAGAACCATAGCAAATTAAACTACCGAGCAATTCGACACAACATGTTGGCTTAAGCCTTAAAGCTAATAACTAATGTTCTCTCCAAGAATAACTGATACCTTATAATTTTACTATCTTTTATTAAAGAGCAGTCTGAATATTCAGAAACCGGAGAAACATGATAAAAAAGATCGGCACCAAATTATAGAAGATCTGGAATCTAGTAACAACAGACCTCAAGGTCAGGGATTGAGTGATCAGCTTGAAACTGATAGAACGAATTACGAAGCATACTTTCAGGATCAGCATCTTCACAGCGCAATTGATTCAATAGCATATTGTAGCTTAGGTGGAAGGCACTGAAATGAAATGGAAAAAGAAATTAACAAAAAAATCATAATTCTTTAATTACAGAGAAAAAATAATAATTCTTAGATTACGCATTTTAAATCCTCCACTCAGCATCCATAACAAAGTTTTAACCAGTCAGTGCTCGTCCCAAAATGCTGACGCCCTAGCTTATTAGAGTTAAACATCAGCCATATTCACAGCAAAAGAATATAGCTACTATCGAGAAGTATGCCCAACAAGATATCAGCTGACGTAAACTAAAATCCTTTTAAAGTTGGCTCAAAAAGATTTTTCCCTAAAAGGGTATCTCTTTATCCTTTTTCCATGTTAAGAACCCCAATCAAGGACTGATTTTGAGAATGTGTTGCCAGCAGGAGTTGTTACTCATTGAACTACAAAGGTTCTGTTGGTGTTTAAAGAAAGCAGGAAAAGATAAGACCTCTCACTTTTTATTGAACACACAACAACAACAAATTACTTCTTCCCATTTCATTTTTCTATCTCTCCAGGCCTTTTTTTTGGTTCCCCTTTCATCTTTCCTACTAAATAAAGCCCAAGAACTCGAATTTAGACTCATGGGAATAGAAAGTTACATAGTCAAATTTGTTGTAAACAATCAAGTCTCTCCAGCATTATCATTATTGAACTGGCTTAAGTTTCCTTTTGGAATGGGGAAAACAGTCCACATATATGATATCATAGACAAACTACATGTTTCATGTACAAATCTTCAGCAGCATGAAAATTATTTGAAATACACGAATCCGAAGTACCACCAAAAATGGAAAATATGGATGTGTAATTTAAACAGCTCATATCTGGTAGATCAAATATACCTGTTCAAACTATCAGCATTTCCCTTGAGCATCATTTTAGCTGTAGATGGTTCCATCCTTTCATCCACCATAAGAATGCATATTCCTCGTGCATCAATACCTCGACGACCAGCACGGCCACTCATTTGTATGTATTCTCCACTGGATATCCATCTAAACTTGTCCCCATCAAATTTACGAACATTTGTAAACACAACAGTTTTAGCAGGCATGTTTAACCCAATACTGAAGGTCTCTGTGGCAAACAAACACTAAAGAAATTTTTTTTAGATTTTGTTCTGTTAGTATATGACTAACCCAAATAAAGAAAAAGAATTTCTTTATACAGTAAAACAAGTAATACAATTTTCTGAAATGCTCAACATAATGCAGATTCAATAAAACAAATCAACCTAAAAACGAGAAAAAGAATACTTAGGGGTGGCAATCGAGTGGGGAATAACCGAAAACCGTGGGGATCCAAACCGATAGGTATTGGAAATAACGAAATCTTCACCCACGGGGGCAGGGGAAGTTTTATCACCGAAGCTCAAATGGAATGGGGACGGGCTTTCTATATCCGACTGTGGGGATAACCAAACCGTACCCGTATAAATCACCGTGGGGATCTCCGAAAAGTATCCGTAGGGATGCCAATATTTTACAAAGTTTGATGGCCATAAGGGTAATTTACCTATTTTTCATCAAAAATCTAATCTCACCTGAGTATGGCCGGTTGTAGTAAGTTTGAAAATTCTTCGTAAATTCTATAAAAATAATTAGAATGTGGTCTATACATTGTTGTAAACGTGATTTAGTCTAGTTTTGTTTAAAATACACGCTGGTCGATTTCGATATGTATTCTAAATGATATGAATATTTGAATGTTGAAAGGTCATAAAAATTTAACAACAGATTTCTTAAAAAAAAGTTTTAGTAATGACTTCGAAAAATCATCAAAATTTCTACAAGATAAATTAGGAAGTGAGCCTTATATTTCTATAACCATACGGAAGTCTAGATTCGTTTAAAACAAACGATTCTCGATTTCGAGTTATATATTAAGAATTGTTAATTTTTGAGTGAGCAAAGGTCAGAAGAAAAGACAGCAGACTGTTTCTAAAAACAACAATAACAGTGACTTCGAAAATTCACCATAAATCGTACGAGTAAAAATAGAAGAGGTAATTTATATGATTGGAAAGATTATCTAATATAGTTCCTTTTAGAACAAATAGATCATGATTTGGAACTATAGATTATTAGTTACATATTTTCTTTTAAAGGTGGTGCAAGCAGCCATGTTTCAACAATTAATATTTAAGTCATGTTTTATAGTTTAAAATGATTTGTTTGTTGCTTGGTAAAACTAAATTTATCTTTTATGTTTTTTAATTTTAGAGATTTAATGTTGGGTATTTATTTTAAGGGTAAAACTTTGATATACTGACTGTGTAAAATTAATTTTACACAAGCTTGTGTAGTTACACTATAAATCAAAATTAAACATAAACCCTAAAAAACTAAACCCTAAACCTTAAATTCTAAACACCAACCTTAAATTCTAAACCCTACAATCCAAACCCCTAAACTCTAAACCCTAAACTAAACCCCTAACCTCTAAAACTAATTTTTCTCTTATTTTAATGTATTAAGTTATGTTTATTTTTTTTGGTACGGGGATTAACCGAAAACCGCGAGGATCCGTAAGATGGGTATGGGGGCGAAAAAATCCACGAAAGGTTTAATGGGAATTCCCCAAAACCGTACCCGCAAGTGTTGGGGACGGAGTGGGAAATGCAAAATCGTCTCTGATCCGCCCCGTTGCCACCCATAAGAATACTGCATGCAAACTAGCCATCAGAATGCTAGTTATCCATTTAAGAATTGAAAATTCCAGCAACTGTAGGTAAATTTAGTAACTAACCAATCAGTATGACAATGTTCTGGTCAATCAATAAACTTAAACATATGCGCTAACTTAAAGATATAAGTTGAGTTTATATTACCTTAATCAATCCTTCCTGAAATAATATCTCAGTCACTTCCTTTAGAATGGGAAGCAAACCAGAGTGATGCACGCCAATTCCACGTTTCAAAAGCGGTAACATGCTTGACACCTGTAAAAGCATAAATAACAAATATCTCAGCAAAACAAAAGAAAAAGTCATACCAGTATAGCATCTAATTCTGAAATGTAATTTTCCATTATAAAATGCATACAAGTAGCTGAAAGTTCCATTCTATATTCTGTTCTGAAAATTCTTCTTTTTTTTCTTTTTGACAAAACAACATAAAACATGTGTAACGCCAACAAGTAAAAAATAAATAAATCAAACAAAAAAAAACAAATTCCACATTGTTTCCATCACATTAGAACGCATGTGCTCTACACAGTATTCAAGTGTGGTTGAAAAACACCCACACATATGAATAAAATCAATTTTTTTTACTACTAAAAAAGCCTTGAACCTGGTACTTCAACTCTTTATCCATTCCAGCCTTAAAGTAGAACCTTGAATATCAGAATTTTGCAACAAGTTGTTGATTACCGAATTTTTATATGTAATTACAAATTCAAAACTAAAAGAAGAAATAAAATGAATAAATAAATAGACAATAAAAAGTAGAAAATGGAAACTCTTGCTAACTAAAGACAACATTTGCATAAAGCTTGTAAGTCAAAGGATGGATGGTCAGTAGTAAGTAGTAACTAATAAAGGATAAAGGATGATTATTTTGGCATAGCTCTCAGTTTGGGAGGTATCCAGGAAATAATGATAAAATTACAGCTCGTATTTACTTTCTATCTTACATGTGCAAAATTTTATAAATTTCACATTCAAATTTCAAACAGGTCACGGGTTTAGAAGAGGAATAACAACTTGCCTGAGGTAGCTTCTTATCATCATCGGAAAGCATATCCATGGCACTCCAGAAGATTGTTTCTATATTTCCTTTCTCATCATCATCATTTAAATCCATCTTTGCCATCTAATTTAAAAACATAAGAAAAGAACAAGACAATTGAGACAATAAAAATAACAAAAATTAACCCAACAGAAAAACCGGTGCATGTGCCTAAAGGGATATCAGGAAAATTTTAAAAAATAAAAAAATAAATTCAGGACATCTGGATAAGAAAAAGAGGAAAAATGAACCTTCAAAAACAGTCTATTGTATAAGCAACAATCACTGGGCCAAACTTGATGTAGTAATCCCATAACGATGATAACACACATATAATACTAGCTTGCCAACATTATGTATAGCATAATGCTGAGTAAGAGTAAACAAGACATGCAATCCACCACATCTTCCCTATCCCTTACCAACAATATACACATTTAAATAAAAGGTTCTATACAATTTCCCTTCCTCTCCTTATAGAAAACGGAATGAAAAAAAAAGTCACCTGCATTGCAAGAAACTCGCATTCCCTTTTGCTAAAGCTGAAAATTATAACAGGATCATACTGTCGCTGAACGATCATTTTCACCAACTTGAAGATGTCACTTTGTTCACTGACTTTTCCCATCACTAACCCCTTCTGTAACTTACCATTATTTCTTTTCTTGTCACTTTCACTTGTAGGAACTAGTGCATTTAAAGCTTTCTGAAAGCTATCCTCACGAAATTTTCCTTTCTCATCTACCACCAAAAATAGACCATCACCTCCAGCAGGGAAAATATAATGCTGAAGTGGGGTTGGCCGATAATCAGTGTAAACAATGTTACATGGTTGTTTGTGAACCTACAACAGTATCAAAATAAGCAAAAATATTTCAACAATTAAACAAGCTATAAAGTTAATGATCTATAGAAGCACCTAGAAATGAAACCTAATGTGATTCTTGATCCCGAAAAACACCCTATTAAATAATGTGGATAACGTCCTCAAGATTCCTAATTACTTTCTAGGTACAAAATCCGTTCACAAGAATCAACAGCAGGGATCATTAGGACCAGGACTAGTATTTCACATAGGATCTTTTCAAAGGAAACGAAAACACAAAGTTAATATGCTCCTGATATCTCTTCTTAAATCATTTACTAAAAAACATTTTAATTTATAAATCAAGGCAACATATATATAGGCTTTCGTTCGTCAAGAAGGGTTCAGCCATTGTCCAAAAACACAAACGTTGGTCACTAAATCAGTGAATGATTTTCAATAATCTCCAAAGTATTAAGGGTCTTGCAACAAATAACAGGATAAGTTCCAAAAACTTCTTAGTGTTTTAAAAACATAATCATTCTCAATAGATGAAACCAAAAGGCATCTGCTTGACAGCTTGAAAATATAGCTTGGAAAAATCCCATGATAATCAAACAATGGGAATAAAGCAAATTCCAAAAAATCTCAAGCCTTGTACTCCTAAGTAAGCACATAATAAGTTTTAGAAAATTGGAATGACCAGTGTTTTTTAACATTCTGATAACTTCTTCAAGGAGGATCAACTACAAACTGAGAAGTAAAGCAAAATGCTTTGCATCTGGAAGAACTCATGCAGCATGATTCTAGAAATCCTAAATCATGACATCTGTCACCCAAGTCGATATAAGTTGCAAAAAGCACTGGTTGAGAAAAACATATCACCCAAAAGCAAGTTTAAACCTCTCCAAGAGTCTAAAGCAAAGAAACCAGACTATCGTGTCTCCTACCCACACAAAGATCAAAATAGTTTAATCAGGGGTTGTACCTACTGATGAAAAGACAAAATATGTCAAGGTAGTAGCTTCTCCAAAAACTAACATCAATCATGGTAACTATCATAATAATAATAACCATGTTGTAATAAACATAATTTAACCCTAACAAGAGAAATGAATGTAGGTTGGCTGAAAAGCATTGATTAATTATATATTGAAGTTGAAAGTTGGTGAAGAAATTCGAGAAAAGATTAACCACCTTTGCTACCCAATCAGCAAATTCCTTCGCATTAGGCACAGTTGCTGAAAGAAATACAAACCGAGAGTTCTTCGGTGCCATAACAATACTCTCTTCCCAGACAACACCTCTCTCACGATCACGCATGTAATGCACTTCATCAAAAACAACCCATGCCACCTCACGAACAATCTCGGACCCTTTATACTGCATACTACGCCAGATTTCCGTGGTCATCACCTAAAAATCAAACAGTTGGGAACCATAAAAAAATGAATCAGATACTAAAGGAGAAAACTTGCATGAGAAAAATAGCAAGTAAAATACCAAGCAGGAAGCATTAGGGTCGATGGTAACATCTCCAGTCATCAAACCAACATCGGAAAACTCCTCTTTAAACTCCCTATATTTCTGATTGCTGAGAGCCTTAATAGGTGAAGTATATATAACACGCTGGTTATTCCTCAAAGACATAGCAATTGCATATAAAGCTACTACAGTTTTGCCTGCTGATGTATGTGCCGATACCTGCATTGAAACGGGCATTTCACTGACTCTAATTTCTGGGGGGAAATAACGAAGAAGAAGAAGAAGAAAAGTGTTACCAGAACAGATTCGCCATTATTGAGGCAATTGATAGCTTCAGACTGAAAGGGGTCAAGCGTGAAAGGGAACTCCTTGGCGGGTTTAGAGTCGGGTGGAAGGTGTGCAGAGGAAGCAGAAGGAACATAACCTTCAGGGTATGAAATGTCATGGACACATCCGACGGCTTCCTTCGCCAACGTCGAGCCGTCTCCACCGTGATGTATCTTCTTCTGCAGCGGCGGAGGAGACTCAGAGGATGCCTCCTCAACCGACTTCCGCTTCAAGGTTCGCATTTAATAATCTTATTGAAGATTTCTTAGGAAGAGAGTGAAAAAGAAGTTTCTATCCTGTGGCAGCGGCGGCAACTAGGGGAAAACCAAACAAGACTCGAAACTCCCAACGAGTTAGACCCACTTTATGTGTACAAAAAACCGAGCGAATTACGCTTTTTAAAATGGCAAATTACATCACATGTCATTCAAATATAAGAAACATTATAAATAAGCTACACAATTTTAAAACGTTACAAACTAATCACTCAGTTATTTTTTTTAATAATCACTTGATTAATTAATTGTCACAAACGTAACATTGGACCGTTAAAAATGACATAGATGATTTTTTATGATAAGTTACACCATATGTGAGTTAATTATTAGTAAGATTATAAATGGGTTACTCAATTTCAAAAAATCATAAACGAGTAACTCAATTAATCGATTTTCATAAATAGTCTAATTAATTAATTGTAACAATCAGGTCATGTTCTACTATAACTTTTTTCAGTCGTCGTATATGGTGACTAATGAACCTCAAATTCCACCATATGATTCACCTTGATCTCCTCATTCAATTTATTGAATTAGATTCTCAAGAATCTTTCTCAAAAGCCATGAAAATACCTAAAAAATTTAAAATTTATTAAACCTCAATCTTCGTCATCCACCATCATATCGTCTCTATCTCAAGATATGTTCTTCCTTTCAATGACAGTCTAGCCATCCATGAATGGAACCCTCGACCTTCGAGAAGCACCATGTCAATACCCGTTTTCGACGCCAGATATAGCAGCATTCTGGAGAGCCATCAGATTTTAGAATGAAAGTTGCATAATTGCTACAAATAAATACCAAGTTTGAAACAAAATCGAGGTAAACGACGGAACAGGAGCGGCTGGAAAATAAAATAAATATCCAAACTCTTACTACTATGTTGATCAAAATCCCAGAAACTGCATTTGCCTTTGCAAAATCCAAAAACTCTTACTCCTGAATTTGCATCAGTGTCTTCGATTAATTACCAGGCAAGACAAGGATAGAAAGATGGTATAAATAATCATTTGAATCAAATTTAATCATAATATATGTATATTTATCTCAGATAAAACAACTCACCGTTTTATTTTTGAAGCATCAGAAAATGCCAGTAGTCTTACACCCTTTTCTGGTTCGAACTTGGCATCATCCAGGGATGGACCGAGTGGGCGGTCGCCCCCTGAATACTTGAAATCCGTATATGATTTAAAAAATAGATGTTTTCTATATATTTTTTATTGAAAATCTATTTTCGCCCTCTAGAATTTTATAAGTCCGCCCCCTAACATAAAATCATGCGTCCGCCTCTGACATCATCCCATTCAGCAGTCCTGCAAGAGATTCAATGACTTGTAGCTTAATTTTATCATCAGAAATTTGAACTTTCTCAAAAATACTAGCAAAGAACACAAATACGGTGGAGCTCGAGCAAGATTCTTTGAAGGAAATGAATATTTGATATTGAGATCTCAAATGAATAAAATTAAGAGAAATTTACGAATATTTTTTTTGATAAATCTGAAATTTTATATTATGCAATCACTGTTAAAAAGAAAAGGAAAAAAGACAAGAAAAAATCAATATGAAATAGCAGAGAAAATACCAGAAGAACTTGATCGAAGTGCGAAGAGAATCAATCAATATTTTTTCGGACAAACTAAATTAATATTTTTACAAGTTCAAGGTGAAACTAGTATTTTCTCTAAAATTTAGGATTTAAATTAGAAATTAACCCTTTTTATTAAGGTATATAATGGTTCAACGACTAAAATGTAATAAATTGATAACGTAAGCTATCGAAACATAATTTGTTTTTCAAATCTAGTGACTAAAATAAGACAAAACAAAAACAAAAATGATCTTAGAGATGGTTTACCCAATGCACAAATGCCTATATACCATTCTAATATGTGATCTTTATTGCATAGCTTTGACAATTACAATTGAGGCAACAGATCAAATTCAAAGCAAATTACAAAGTAACACTAGAACGGATCCTGATTTGTATATATAAATTTACAGTTGAAATTACAACAAACTTAACTTCCCTTCCTGTGGCTATCATAAAATTCAACCAGAATCTAACCACCTTAAAAGCTACAAATATGACATTTCGATTATGATATATCATAATCGGAATGTCATGCAACTTAAATCACTATCATTTTTTTGTGTGGGAGTTCCAATATATATCAGTATGAAGCAGCATACAAGTGTTAGTAAAAATGCAACACCCCGCCCTCCTATAAGCCCAGCAAGAATAACAATAAGAATCACGTACCCTGAATTACCCTTTCTAATATCCTCCATTTCTGATTCAACCTGCAAAACCCGATCAGATGTTGAAACCATGTCTCCTTCATTTTCCGATTCATCAATACCGGATTCTTGCTCTTGCGTTTCCTTTTCCGATCGACCGCTCGCTTCTTTATCCTTGTTGACGTTACTCTTCCCTTGCTTCTTCCTCTTTCCATGGAGCAACTTCTTAGGAACAAATTTCTTGATTAAACTCGTTTTGATTCTTGCACTCCGACTACGTTCATTCTTACATGTTATGGTCTCCGTTTCCATTTTTAGCTCATCTTCCGACTCAACTAACTCAATTCCTTGTTGTTTAACAACCAATTCATCTGCTATGGATTTCAAATTCAATCCCATTCGAATCCCAGGATAGAAGAAAAGAGTCGTAGGTTCGGGTCTCGACAAACCCAAGAAACGTGCCCCGGCAAACTCGATTAGTACAAGTAAGAGTGCAGCCATCATGATCCAAATCGCAAGGCGGCGAAAGCCACCGCAAAAGAAACTTTAAGTACCACACGGAAGGGAATCCTCTCATCATCATTGTTTTCTCTGGTAATAAATACTATTTCACCAACATCCGTGTCGGGTGATTGTCGGTCGTCATTGCAGGGAGCTGGGAGAGGCAGTGGATGCGTGGGAGGGGTTAGGAGCTGGGGGCTGGAAGTAGAACCAGATTTCCTTTTAGAGGATTTTCGCAAACGGTCACGGTTCTTGAAGAAAAGATCGACGACGGAGGTCGGGAACCCAGTCTCGACCACGAGGGATCCGCCGCGTTTGGGGGACTGGTGGAGGCCGGCAACCAGCCGTGAGATACGAGCTACTTTGCTTTTCTGCCATGGAAAATGCATGTTGAAATAAGAAAGAAAACACCCAAAATAAAACAATGGGTTTTCTTTATTTTGCTGAATTAAATCCTTGGGGACGAAGGAAAAGCGAATCTAATTACATTAAGATGGAGATGTTTTAAAGCAGAGGAGACAGGGAAGTGGAAGACTTGGGGAGAGGAGTTTGGTTTCAGAGGAAAGTGGAGACCGAACACATTTATGTATTTATCTATCTATTTCTTTATAATTTATAATTAAATAAGAGGTAAAAACGATGTTGTTGTAATTATTATTTGTTCATAACGATGTTGTTATTTAATTTACCAACTAAACTATGAATTATTTTACTAAATTTAACCATTAATTTGGGTTTTTGACCTCTCTTGTTAATAGAGAAGTTCCTATAAAACATTACTTTGCAGGGCATAACCATTTCGTTAATGGATTTATTCCAATACAAACTAAAAGTTGTTTATCCATTGTGCGGGTGTGAAACTATTAAATGATAATAAAAAATGTACGTGCACAACAGGAAAAATTATTAGATGGGTTTAGCTCACTACGTTATTCGTGGTCCAGTCAATAATAATTTTTCATGTTATTTTTTTAAGGTGAATCTTCATATTTTTTCTATATATAAATGAGATGGATGGACTTTATTAACTGGGATCACGGATGACGTAGTGAGCCGGGTCTATCTAATAATTTCTCGAACAACAGGGCGTGGGTTAAAATTATGAATAGTTTAGGAATTTTTTTTGATAATTTTAAAATAAATAAAGTATTTTGACAAATAAAATAAATAAAGTTTGTTAATATGAGTCGGTTGAATCATTACTAGGCCTGTAGGCCAATAGATTCATATTTATACATGTTTAATCGATATTTTAATGCACGGTTTTTTACCTTGTTCAATATTCACTTTCACACATTTAGCCTGCTTCCCCTTCCCATATTCATATATGCACTAATAAATGCCGCATAAAATTTCTTGAGTTCACTTCATAACATATTAATGTCGCATGCTGGTCACTATTACATGTGCACTACAACTCTAAGGTGCTAAAATAGAACTCGTTGAGTTCATCACATATTATGTATTTATAGTATGCATTAAAGTATCATATGAATACTTATTGATTTTAATGCTCAATTTACTAATCAGAGATATCATGATTTTCACTTGCAAAGACAATTGACACTTATACAGCTATTGTACTATTTAGGTGCTAACAAAGAGTCTTATGAATACATAATATATACTTGTCATTTTCATAGCATATCATGTACATTAAATCAGTAATAACATGTTGTAAATCATAATATGTCACAACTTACATTTTCATGCATTTTCAAATTTGAAAATAGGAAAAAGTAGTAAATTATTTCGAAACTTAGAACAGAAGATTAGCCTATTCCTAAGCTCCTAATTAACACATAAAATAGTGATTACTTGCTGCAATTAAGAACACTCACCAACAGAAGCTCTAACATCTTGTTGAAGCTAGATTTTCTTGGATTTCTCTCTCTTTTGGTTAGGAAATGACAAGAATGGGTCAACTACTTCAAACACATACCATAAACCTCATAATAACATCAAAGAATATTGGAATTTCGCCTAAAATCACATAAATTTGATGATCTAATTCTACTTCTCTAAAATCGACAATATTGCTCCTACTAGATAAATACTTGCTTCATTGATTTAGGACATAAACAAATCACATGCATTCTTTTTTGTCATTTTAACGCATTTAGAAACATTCTTATCAATTATAACACGTAATTCTCGGATTTAAGAAAATTAAGCCTATGAATATATTAAATTTTGTACCAACCTTTGGAAAGCGTGTTTCCAAATGTAAAATCAAAGTTAGAAATCATTTAATAACATCAAAATAAACCTAGAATGATTTAGAAACTTTGTTGTAATCAAGAAATTGGGAAATTACAATTATAGATAGAAATCACATAAGAAATTTGAAGATTTTTTAGAAATCTTGATTTAGTGAACCAAAATTTGATTAAACAGAAAGAACAACTCTATAGATGATAAGAGATTAGGACCATACATTAATTTTGGACATAATTAATGTTAGTCGTAATTAAATTAATATTTTAAGCCTTTGAATCATTTTTAATAATTAAATATTAGTCATAATTGCATCTACCAAAAATGTTTCACAAAGTGTAACAAATGACACAAACCTCTCTTAACATTTGAGGTGTAGCTATAATTTAGATAATGGAAGGCTGAAATGGGCAAATAGTTGGCATGAATTTCGGCCTCCACTCAAAGGAAATGAGCTGTTTCCCTCGTACGAGAGAATCAAGCCTTCATTCATTGAAACAAAAGCTTGGGTCTTCACCACTCAAGGGCTCCTAGCGGGATCTTTAATAATAAGGTTTTTATCTTCATTATCTACTATTGTCGTAATTTGATTGCTTTCAACAAATGAACAAAGGAATTAACGAACAGATTTCTTGAATTTGTTTTCTTTCAAGCGGAGAAGATAATTAAGAGTTCTTGATTTATACTGGCTTAAGCTCAAATAGATTCACAAGTCTGTTTGATAGTGTTGTAATAGTTTATTATGATAATAAGATGTTGCATTCAAGACATAAATCAGATGTTTAGCACAACAGATTCCTAGGATAAATTTAAAATCAAATTCTTACATATCAAGTCTGTCTTCAGTTTTTTAAAATGTAGGAATCGAAGCATTGTTACTTCATATTTCAAGAACCCCAATTGCCTAAAAATAGTAATCCGCAAGCCTTTTTAACCTTAAGAGATGCATTTGATTATTGTTGTACTGTTATCTGTCCTTCATTAGTTTTGGTGGATGGTATTGGTATTAAATGTTTTCAAAATTTTGCAGCTGCTTCTCTTTTTTTTGATTAAAAATTCATTCAAATCTGAAGCGTCATCTACGGGTCACCCAAAACTGACCCATCAAAATTTTTTATTTAAAACCACAAGTTGGAAATTCTTGAAACGGTCTATTTCCATAAAATTCACGTAGATAAAGAGATTAAAAGGGTTTACAAAATATGAGTTCCACATAAAGTACACCGTTTAACCAAATAACAGAAAATCAAAATAAAAATACAGACTCAATTGTGGTAAGGTCCTATGAATACAACCAGTCCAAACTAAACATCAAGTACTGTACTCTGAGATTGGCTTGGTGTTGGGAAATCCTCATCGATGTGCTCCTCCAAAAGCAACCTATCAACCTAAGCATGGAAAAACCACAATTCCGCACGCTGAGCTAACAAAGCTCAGTGGTACATTTCTACTCTACCGCAATTCATAAATATCATAAAACAAGCATGCATGATAATATAATCGAGAGTGTACAGAAAGGCTTCTCAACATCTAAGGATCATCTTCTAGCCTATTATAGCTAAAGCTTACAGCTGTCTCAATATACCATTATATGTAAGAAGTCTACCAAGCCATCCCAGGCTTTCCATACGCGAGGTCCCACCGACCAATGAGTTACATCCCCTACCTTGATCACATAGCCCAAGGGTAAAAATAGCTCATACTTGAGATCACACAGCCCACCGAGTTACTCAAGATCACACATAACCCTGACACTAAACCACACGCTCTTAACGCTTCTCTCAAGATTTTCAACGACCCCTTTTTCAATAACCAACAACACTTATGACGAACCGCTAAGCATGGTAACATAACCAACCTCGAGCTGTACTGCTCAAACATCAACTTAAATGGCTCACTTCTAAGGAATGTTATCTTGGATAACCAATCATTTTTACTAGTCACATTGCGTGTGATAAGTGCTACGCAATTGTGCAAGTATACACGTCGCAAGTAATAAAGTGATATGAGTATCGAGTATCGTCGCAACTTTGCTTAAGTTACTGCACTGTGAAAAGTAAAAACACAATTGATAAAAGGAGTTCTAATTAACGAGTAAACTAAGAGCAATAAACTAAAAGAATAGATGAAATCAAAAGAGAGAATAGGCTAGGTTATCGTGAGTTGTGGAGTGATAGCCGATTGGATCGTCTTGGTAAAAGAGTGCAAGGGCAACTCAGTTGCCGTGGCAACTTGCACAGCGGGGTTGCCTTGGCAACTAATCGATGGTTGTCTGGGCAACTACTTGGGCGTTTGGGCAGCAACTTCAAGGTTCGGCAGAGCGTTCTTCAATGGTTTCTTCTTATCCCTAAGTCGAAACTCTAGCTACTTGTGCATGCCTTGATAATACATCCCTGCGTGAATCAAGGGTGAACAACAACCAATATTGCGCTCCTCTTAGCCGTTGAAATCCTTAACTTATTCCTAAGCCGGTTTAATCTTCACCATCAATAGATTGAATAAAGACCATACTCATTCGTTTCTTGAATCTAACTCTCCCGATATTAGATAAATAGATGAAGTTACGAGATCCTCTCCCAATTCACTCAAAAAACAAGAATAAGAACCAAGAATGAGTAAACCTTGAATTGAAAGTGCAAACTCTTATTACCTAAACAAAATCCAATTGTTTCTCACAACAACAAAACACAATAACCCCAACCAATCAAGTTAGTTCATGGTTGGGTTCAAAATATATACAAAGAATAATCCCAAACCATGAATCTAATGGAAGCAAAGAAGAAGAAGAAGAAATCGAACTCTCTCCCCCTTGCTCTCTTGTCGAAATTTCTCTCCTCTTGCCCTTTGGAGTTGTCAAAATTTTCCCTCTTCTTGCTTCTCTTGAGTTGTCGAAATTCCCCTCTAATTTATAGGGCTAGGTCAAAGTCCTTCTTTGAGGAGGAAGTTAAGTTGGAATTAAATTATCTTTAAAGAATATAATTCTTTATTATAATTATATTCCTACTAGAACTTCTCATATCTTCTTGGAATTTAATTCTTCTTTAATCTCTTCATGGAAATCAAATTCCTTTGGGATTTGGCTTTGCCCCACGTCATCTTGGGCTTGTCTAGTCATCAATTTCGACTACCATATCACCTTGTTCTTTGTCGACAATTGCCATGACAACTAGCTCGGCGTCTCCTTCATGCATTGCCCTGGCAACTAGCTCGGCATCTCCTTCATGCACTGCCCTGGCAACTGGTTCTAGCCTTGTTTAGGCAAGTGATTCTGCACACACACAAAAACACACCAAAGCAGCATCTTTTTCCACAAAAATCACCAAGTTATGTAATCAACCTCAACGGTGGAAAGAAACATGAATTAATGCATGAATGACTAATTATGCAACTAATATGAGCTTAAGTCTAACAATAATATGAGTAAAAAGGTAATAAAAATAGTACTTTTGAACACTTATCACTAGCATCCATCAACCAAACTAAATTTGGGCTTCATTCTACGTCTAAAACGTTGCACCACATCCACAAACCATTGTCAGGAACGCACCATGTCCAACAACCATACCTGGTCAAATCCTTAAAGGACAAGCAAAACCCTCACAACCGATCATTATCACCAATCTACCTTGAACTGACAGCTCTTTTCCGTAGACTTGACCCACCAAGTCGGAACTTAAAACTTCTTTTTATCCAAACTTGTTTTCACACGATCGAAAACCACTTTCGATTTCAACCACTTGGTTCCGAGCAAAGACCACCGTTACTTAGAAACTTATACAAGCAACCCAAAACTTAGCCATTCTACTTGCAAGGTCTAAACGTCTTCTTCATCACCTTGCCTCGGTCTCAACCATCATACGTGAAAAGCCATCTGACTGTTCTCAAGGATCGCCAACTGGTCCATTTGGAAACATTTCTTTGCAAAATAACCATACGATTACCCTCAACACAACTATTGATCCACATTTTCGATGCGCTACTCTGATAACTTCCACACTGTTTACCTTAACCGATGTCAACTTGGTTGAACTCGATTGGGTAATCCTCCAACTCCACGGGATCTAGCTCAACATGTGCACAGGCCAAGCTACTATTCTCATGACTCACCCTTAGGACCCCCGCCATGCTCATTACAACCTTCATTTACCCCTTTTTACGGTTCTTTACTCTGACAAACAACACGCGAAGCTCTCACATTCTATGAACAAACAAGGTTGTCGATCTCACGAAAACGACAGCGGTCTTCTACTATTGCACTACGGCTCAACACATCTAAAACCACCATACAAGTTACTCTCACGCAAACACGATCTCGGAGAAGCACTTGGCAACGATACCCAAATGGTCGCTTGCACAAGTATGCCCTAACAAGGAGTTCGTTAAGTACCATGCCACGAAGCGATGGACACAAACAACAAACTCAACCTTACCTTTTATCGCGGTTCTAAACCAGAATCAACCGGTAAGATTGCCCACTCACCATGGGTACATCCATACCCTCAAAACACCCACAACACTAAGACTAGAAACTCTTAACCCTCATGTCTACAACGCAAGCTAAAAACACTTTGTAACCTATAGAACCTTCCTTGAGCTAGCACTACAGAGCACAACGTCCACCTTATAGAGGTTAAGACCCTACACAAGCAACATTAACAACTAGATTCGAGCAATCTAAAACTTCATAACTTCTCGCTCGCATCTTACGGTACACATACACTCTCAACAACCATCTGCGATAAAAACTTTATCTAGCAAAAAATGCAATTCTAATTGCCATCTAAAGCAACAACAAACCCAAGGTTTACCAAGATGCAAATCACAAGAACTGGTCTATTACACAACCTAAGAGCTAAACGGCTAACGCAACAGCTGAAACCAACACAAAATATAATTGCCTGACATATCCTCGGTTGTAACATTGTCATCCCCCAACCTGAACAATAAGCTGTCTGGCAAC
Organism: Hibiscus mutabilis; assembly: GCA_019671005.1. Taxonomy (NCBI): domain Eukaryota; kingdom Viridiplantae; phylum Streptophyta; class Magnoliopsida; order Malvales; family Malvaceae; genus Hibiscus; species Hibiscus mutabilis. The sequence goes on along the minus strand of CM033756.1, from coordinate 13,993,800 downwards.
GTCTCACGTGCCAGCCCTGGCGGTGGACCTCACAGAACCTCTACCACGATAACCTGATGGTGCCTTAACTCTGCATTGAGCAATACTTTGATCGTGACGGAAAGCATCCAACCTCTTAGACTGAACTGATGAGTCCTCATCCATGACTGGGCAGTCTCTTGCCATATGCCCTGGTGCACGGCACCTATAGAAAACCCTACGAAGTAAGAAGCACACTATGGGGTGATGTCTACCACAAAGCTCGTATGCTGGTGGAAGCGACGGTCCAACTGAATCGTCAGCACTCTCTTCTAGTGTAAAAATCAAAGAGCCTCTACGAACCCTCGATCTAGATCCTATGTCGACTCTCGGTAGCTGGTCCAATACAACTCTCTTAGAACTCCTCAAAATGTAAAACCTCTCATGCGGATATGGAGAATGACCCATGATATCATGGGTCTTCACATCATGACCTCTAGAATCCTCGAACTGATTAGATGCCGAACTCTGAAGCCGCTCAAGTACCTTCGCAATATTGGCTAACTCGGAGAATGTCCCAAGCGGACCCACTGTCATATGCAACTGAAGGTCAATATTAGGGCCTTGTCTGAACCTCATGCACCTCAACTCTTCCGTCGAAACAACTCTGGGGCATAACGGCTCAAACGCAGAAACTCTTGCTCATAAGCAAACACTGTTTGATCTCCCTGAACCATATACAAAAACTGATCTCTTATCTCATCCATATGTACTTCACTGATGTACTTCTTTCGAAACTCATCCACAAAGATGTCTCATAAGGAGCGCAGACTTTAGACCTAACTCTACGGTCTCCACCACTGTGTGCATTGCCTTAAGAAGGGAAACAATGCAATTGAGATCATCTTCCGGCCTTTCTTCATCTGTCTCAAGATTCTTTGTGTGTCGCAACAACCACCGGTCACCCTTTAATCAGTCATCCTCACCCAAGCCTTAGAAACTCTTAGGCCCAAATAAAGAGATTAAAAGGGTTTATTCAAAATATGAGTTCCACATAAAGTACACCGTTTAACCAAATAATAGAAAATCAAAATAAAAATAAATCTGAGACTCAATTGTGGTAAAACTCCTATGAATACAAAACTACAAGTCAAACTAAACATCAAGTCTAAAATCCATGTAGATAAAGATTGGCTTGGTGTTGGGAAATCCTCATCGATGTGCTCCTCCAAAAGCAACCTATCAACCTAAGCATGGAAAAACCACAATTCCCAAAAGCAACTTGTCAACTAACAAAGCTCGGTGGTACATTTATACTCTACCGCAATTCATAAATATCATAAAACAAGCATGCATGATAATATAATCGAGAGTGTATAAAAAGGCTTCTCAACATCTAAGGATCATCTTCTAGCCTATTATAGCTAAAGCTTACAGCTGTCTCAATATACCATTATATGTAAGAAGTCTACCAAGCCATCCCAGGCTTTCCATACGCGAGGTCCCACCGACCAATGAGTTACATCCCCTACCTTGATCACATAGCCCAAGGGTAAAAATAGCTCATACTTGAGATCACACAGCCCACCGAGTTACTCAAGATCACACATAACCCTGACACTAAACCACACGCTCTTAACGCTTCTCTCAAGATTTTCAACGACCCCTTTTTCAATAACCAACAACACTTATGACGAACCGCTAAGCATGGTAACATAACCAACCTCGAGCTGTACTGCTCAAACATCAACTTAAATGGCTCACTTCTAAGGAATGTTATCTTGGATAACCAATCATTTTTACTAGCTGTTGCGTGTGATAAGTGCTACGCAATTGTGCAAGTATACACGTCGCAAGTAATAAAGTGATATGAGTATCGAGTATCGTCGCAACTTTGCTTAAGTTACTGCACTGTGAAAAGTAAAAACACAATTGATAAAAGGAGTTCTAATTAACGAGTAAACTAAGAGCAATAAACTAAAAGAATAGATGAAATCAAAAGAGAGAATAGGCTAGGTTATCGTGAGTTGTGGAGTGATAGCCGATTGGATCGTCTTGGTAAAAGAGTGCAAGGGCAACTCAGTTGCCGTGGCAACTTGCACAGCGGGGTTGCCTTGGCAACTAATCGATGGTTGTCTGGGCAACTACTTGGGCGTTTGGGCAGCAACTTCAAGGTTCGGCAGAGCGTTCTTCAATGGTTTCTTCTTATCCCTAAGTCGAAACTCTAGCTACTTGTGCATGCCTTGATAATACATCCCTGCGTGAATCAAGGGTGAACAACAACCAATATTGCGCTCCTCTTAGCCGTTGAAATCCTTAACTTATTCCTAAGCCGGTTTAATCTTCACCATCAATAGATTGAATAAAGACCATACTCATTCGTTTCTTGAATCTAACTCTCCCGATATTAGATAAATAGATGAAGTTACGAGATCCTCTCCCAATTCACTCGCAAACAAGAATAAGAACCAAGAATGAGTAAACCTTGAATTGAAAGTGCAAACTCTTATTACCTAAACAAAATCCAATTGTTTCTCACAACAACAAAACACAATAACCCCAACCAATCAAGTTAGTTCATGGTTGGGTTCAAAATATATACAAAGAATAATCCCAAACCATGAATCTAATGGAAGCAAAGAAGAAGAAGAAGAAATCGAACTCTCTCCCCCTTGCTCTCTTGTCGAAATTTCTCTCCTCTTGCCCTTTGGAGTTGTCAAAATTTTCCCTCTTCTTGCTTCTCTTGAGTTGTCGAAATTCCCCTCTAATTTATAGGGCTAGGTCAAAGTCCTTCTTTGAGGAGGAAGTTAAGTTGGAATTAAATTATCTTTAAAGAATATAATTCTTTATTATAATTATATTCCTACTAGAACTTCTCATATCTTCTTGGAATTTAATTCTTCTTTAATCTCTTCATGGAAATCAAATTCCTTTGGGATTTGGCTTTGCCCCACGTCATCTTGGGCTTGTCTAGTCATCAATTTCGACTACCATATCACCTTGTTCTTTGTCGACAATTGCCATGACAACTAGCTCGGCGTCTCCTTCATGCATTGCCCAACTAGCTCGGCATCTCCTTCATGCACTTTGCCGCAACTGGTTCTAGCCTTGTTTAGGCAAGTGATTCTGCGCACACACACAAAAAACACACCAAAGCATCTTTTTCCACAAAAATCACCAAGTTATGTAATCAACCTCAACGGTGGAAAGAAACATGAATTAATGCATGAATGACTAATTATGCAACTAATATGAGCTTAAGTCTAACAATAATATGAGTAAAAAGGTAATAAAAATAGTACTTTTGAACACTTATCACTAGCATCCATCAACCAAACTAAATTTGGGCTTCATTCTACGTCTAAAACGTTGCACCACATCCACAAACCATTGTCAGGAACGCACCATGTCCAACAACCATACCTGGTCAAATCCTTAAAGGACAAGCAAAACCCTCACAACCGATCATTATCACCAATCTACCTTGAACTGACAGCTCTTTTCCGTAGACTTGACCCACCAAGTCGGAACTTAAAACTTCTTTTTATCCAAACTTGTTTTCACACGATCGAAAACCACTTTCGATTTCAACCACTTGGTTCCGAGCAAAGACCACCGTTACTTAGAAACTTATACAAGCAACCCAAAACTTAGCCATTCTACTTGCAAGGTCTAAACGTCTTCTTCATCACCTTGCCTCGGTCTCAACCATCATACGTGAAAAGCCATCTGACTGTTCTCAAGGATCGCCAACTGGTCCATTTGGAAACATTTCTTTGCAAAATAACCATACGATTACCCTCAACACAACTATTGATCCACATTTTCGATGCGCTACTCTGATAACTTCCACACTGTTTACCTTAACCGATGTCAACTTGGTTGAACTCGATTGGGTAATCCTCCAACTCCACGGGATCTAGCTCAACATGTGCACAGGCCAAGCTACTATTCTCATGACTCACCCTTAGGACCCCCGCCATGCTCATTACAACCTTCATTTACCCCTTTACGGTTCTTTACTCGACAAACAACACGCGAAGCTCTCATTCTATGAACAAACAAGGTTGTCGATCTCACGAAAACGACAGCGGTCTTCTACTATTGCACTACGGCTCAACACATCTAAAACCACCATACAAGTTACTCTCACGCAAACACGATCTCGGAGAAGCACTTGGCAACGATACCCAAATGGTCGCTTGCACAAGTATGCCCTAACAAGGAGTTCGTTAAGTACCATGCCACGAAGCGATGGACACAAACAACAAACTCAACCTTACCTTTTATCGCGGTTCTAAACCAGAATCAACCGGTAAGATTGCCCACTCACCATGGGTACATCCATACCCTCAAAACACCCACAACACTAAGACTAGAAACTCTTAACCCTCATGTCTACAACGCAAGCTAAAAACACTTTGTAACCTATAGAACCTTCCTTGAGCTAGCACTACAGAGCACAACGTCCACCTTATAGAGGTTAAGACCCTACACAAGCAACATTAACAACTAGATTCGAGCAATCTAAAACTTCATAACTTCTCGCTCGCATCTTACGGTACACATACACTCTCAACAACCATCTGCGATAAAAACTTTATCTAGCAAAAAATGCAATTCTAATTGCCATCTAAAGCAACAACAAACCCAAGGTTTACCAAGATGCAAATCACAAGAACTGGTCTATTACACAACCTAAGAGCTAAACGGCTAACGCAACAGCTGAAACCAACACAAAATATAATTGCCTGACATATCCTCGGTTGTAACATTGTCATCCCCCAACCTGAACAATAAGCTGTCTGGCAACGTCTCACGTGCCAGCCCTGGCGGTGGACCTCACAGAACCTCTACCACGATAACCTGATGGTGCCTTAACTCTGCATTGAGCAATACTTTGATCGTGACGGAAAGCATCCAACCTCTTAGACTGAACTGATGAGTCCTCATCCATGACTGGGCAGTCTCTTGCCATATGCCCTGGTGCACGGCACCTATAGAAAACCCTACGAAGTAAGAAGCACACTATGGGGTGATGTCTACCACAAAGCTCGTATGCTGGTGGAAGCGACGGTCCAACTGAATCGTCAGCACTCTCTTCTAGTGTAAAAATCAAAGAGCCTCTACGAACCCTCGATCTAGATCCTATGTCGACTCTCGGTAGCTGGTCCAATACAACTCTCTTAGAACTCCTCAAAATGTAAAACCTCTCATGCGGATATGGAGAATGACCCATGATATCATGGGTCTTCACATCATGACCTCTAGAATCCTCGAACTGATTAGATGCCGAACTCTGAAGCCGCTCAAGTACCTTCGCAATATTGGCTAACTCGGAGAATGTCCCAAGCGGACCCACTGTCATATGCAACTGAAGGTCAATATTAGGGCCTTGTCTGAACCTCATGCACCTCAACTCTTCCGTCGAAACAACTCTGGGGCATAACGGCTCAAACGCAGAAACTCTTGCTCATAAGCAAACACTGTTTGATCTCCCTGAACCATATACAAAAACTGATCTCTTATCTCATCCATATGTACTTCACTGATGTACTTCTTTCGAAACTCATCCACAAAGATGTCTCATAGCGGGAGCGCAGACTTTAGACCTAACTCTACGGTCTCCCACCACTCGTGTGCATTGCCTTAAGAAGGGAAACAATGCAATTGAGATCATCTTCCTGGCCTTTCTTCATCTGTCTCAAGATTCTTTGTGTGTCGCGCAACCACTGGTCAGCCTTAATCAGGTCATCCTCACCCAAGCCTTAGAAACTCTTAGGCCCAAAACGATGAAGCCTCTCTACAGGGGTCTTGCGAGGCATCTCAGATTGCCTTGGAATAGCTTGTACCACACGCAAGAAGGTAGAGGTAAGGTCACGAAAGTAACCCGCCTCTCTACTACCAGTTCCACCTTCCATTAATCCTTTTCTGAAACACAACAAACAAGATGGAACATCAGGATTCCTAGTCTTATAAAGTACGCTTAAATTTAGGGACTTGTATTCACTAGACACCTTACCACGACCTCTATGACACCCCGGGGTTTCCTAGAACCGACTAAACCTAGGCTATAATACCAAAATATAATACCCAGAACCCGTCCTAAATCTGAAGCGTCATCTACGGGTCACCCAAAACTGACCCATCAAAATTTTTTATTTAAAACTACAAGTTAGAAATTCTTGAAACGGTCTATTTCCATAAAATCCATGTAGATAAAGAGATTAAAAGGGTTTACAAAATACGAGTTCCACATAAAGTACACCGTTTGACTAAATAACAGAAAATCAAAATGAAAATACAGACTCGATTATGGTAAAGTCCTATGAATACAACTAGTCCAAACTAAACATCAAGTACTGTACTTTGAGATTGGCTCGGTGTTGGGAAATCCTCATCGATGTGCTCCTCCAAAAGCAACTTGTCAACCTAAGCACAGAAAAACCACAATTCCGCACGCTGAGCTAATAAAGCTCATTGGTACATTTATACTCTACCGCAATTCATGAATATCATAAAACAAACATATATGATAATATAATCGATAGTGCATAAAAAGTCTTCTCAACATCTAAGGATCATCTTCTAGCCTATCCTAGCTATACCTTACACCTGTCTCAAGATACCATTATATGTAATAAATCTACCAAGCCTCATCACAGGCTTACCATATGTGAGGTCCCACCGACAAATGAGTTACATCCCCTACCCTGATCACATAGCCCAAAGGTAAAAATAGCTCATACTTGAGATCACACAGCCCACCGAGTTACTCGAGATCACATAGCCCTTCGAGTTACATTTCCATACCCTGATCACATAACCCAAGGGTAGAATAGCCAACATCTATTATCCAAACAACAACGTAAATAACATACATTCCCTAATGGCCAGAGAAGCCCTACGATTTGCCCCGTGCTCACACAACTGTCGGTTACCAGTGATCTCATAGTCGTCGAGTAAGGATCATATCTGGATCACTATAGCCACAAATATGTCTTATACATACTTGGATCACAATAGCCACAAATAGTCTTATCATGCGATCACATAGCCGAATAGGATTACTCAAGATCACATAGCCCTCCGAGTTGTATTTCCATATCCTGATCTCATAGCCCAAGGATAGGTTTCGGACAGCATCCAGATCATATAGCTCATGGATACGTCGGATGTACTCGATCACATAGCTCGGAGTACACATCCCCTTATTTAAGTACCCTTGCACTAACTCTAGGACATCCAGATTCCTAATCAAGACTCATACGATATCACATGCTCCACCGAGCATCAATATATCTCACCGAGAAATAAAGGCATCCAGCCAACCATTACCAATACCTCAAGGCATGACTCGTTTGTTACACTATTTAATATATGTCTTTAGGATTCATTTGTGCCTTTCTCGTTAGGTTATCTTATTACTCACGGTAACCAGCCTACATGGGCGTCCCTTTAGCACACAACAAGGACCCCAAGCTACCACGTAGCAATAATTAATCCACCACGGATCTCTATAGATTACCAAACCAAGCAACTTATCCAACTATTACTAAGCCATTTGCCATTAATCCACATACGGGTTACTAACCTCGATTTCTCAATTTTAGAGTTTGTTTTATACCTTTAGAGACCTACCAAACCCTTTACTATGAATTAATAACCCTTCAAACACATTTTCAACATTGACGGGCAGATTGCCTAGCGGGTGCCGATACTGGTCATTGCATATCGATACTAGGAAACATGGTTTATTGATGCTGGAAGACACGTACCGATACTAGAAGACACGTACCAATACTGGAAGACATGGCTTACCAATGCTGGAAAACACGGCTTACCAATGCTGGAAGACGTGTACCGATACTGGAAAACACGGTTTACCGATACTAGAAGACGCGTACCAATACTGAAAGACGAGTACCGATACTAGAAAACATGGTTTACCAATGCTGGAAGATGCGTACCGATACTGAAAGACACGTACCGATACTGGAAGACATGGTTTACCAATGTTGAAAAATGTGTATCGATACTAGAAGACACGTACCAATAGTGAAATACATGGTTTACCGATACTGGAAGACACGTACCAATACTGAAAGACATGGTTTACCAATACTGGAAGACGCGTACCGATACTCAATCCTGAGTATCGATACTAAAGCCCAAAAATAGCTTTCAAGGCTCAGGAAATCACTTCCCAAGCCCCCAAAACATATCCTTTAACCCTTTAACTTAATCCTACATCTTATGGGAGTTGATTAGAGTGATTTGCTACCCTTATTACACCTTATCAACCATAAATTCAAGATTCACCATTAAAAGGATTCAAGCTCCTTAAAAACCAAATTTAACACCCAAAAATCATAAAACCAAGCAAGGCATTCATTTTATGATGTTCATGAAATGTAGGAGTCAGAATGTACTGACCTTAAACGTGCAAACCCCAGAATGAAGCTCTCCTAAAGCTCTTGCCACCACTTTTCTTGACTCAAGTCTCCAAACTGTACTTCCACCGATTCTAGTGATGTTTATCTTGAAATGAAGATTCTTTGATACTGATAAAACTTCCCTTGAGACTCAATTCGGGAATCTCACTCCTCAACAACAAGTTTCCATCTTTAACATTTGGGTTTTGGGAAGAAAATTGAAAGAATGAGAAGATAAAGAGATGAGAATAAGGGTGACTTCACTATCTTCCAAAATGGCAACCCCTTAATTGATGCATCAACCTTTTTCCATTTAAGGGTGAATTACCCAAATGCCCTCACACTAAAATCCTTCACTCAACTCAAGACCCAACAACGCATGGAGGCCCATTATAGCCTAATTTATCGGCCTGACGTATTGGTCCAAGACCCGGGTCAACGCCTATTGTTGACTCGAGAAATCCGGGTCGTTACAGATGTATCTAAAAAGACTACCAAATGTAGGCATGAGAGAAGAAATGCTCTTGTTATTTCATTTTCAAGTACTGTGGATTAGGAATATCTTTGGTCAATCAACACGAAATATAATCAAAATGGAAATTTTATCATCAAGAGAGAACAACCTTTATTCTGATGATCACCTCAGGGCCTTTCCGTTGGAAAAATTATTAGATGGGTCTGGCTCACCACGTCATCCATGGTCCCATCCAATAATAATTTTCTATCAAATTTTTTTCCAACGTGAATCTTCACATTTTTCCTACATGTCGTTAAATAAATTAATCTCATTGGATAAGACCATAGATGACGTGGTGAGCCGGGACCATGTAATAATTTCTCTTTCCTTTGGCTTTACTTTGGAAGGCAAAGGCTGCTCTCACTTGGTTTGAGCGTATTTAATCCCTTTCACCGCATTTATCATCCGAGGAAACTATGTATCCATGACAAGCAACTTATCCAGAATTTGTATGATCTAGTTTACATCTCTTGAAGCATCATCATTGGTAAAAATGCAGCAGAAAGCAACTCCCATCATCATTCCGAATATTTAGAGGCAGTGGAGGATTCAACTCTCTGATGGCTGAACCAGTCTAGTATGCAGCTAGTTCCAAATAAGTACAACAGCTCAGGAAAAAAATTATAAAACTTGGAAAGTGGAGGAAGAGAGGTGATGAAATTGTTACCCCTAAGATCAAGTGATCCCAAAGAGGATAGACTAAGGGTATCTCCGATTTCACAAACAGATGCGGCGGCATTGTTACCACTAAGATCAACTTCTTTCAAAGAGATTGCAATTCCTTAGTTCCAACCCTGTTAATAAACTTAAACTTGACAACAAAGGCAACATCAAAGCAATGTATTTTGTCCTTCCTCTTTGGAATCCTTTTAAAAAAAGGCAGAATTAGTCGCAACTTAGATGATTCTTCTCTTGCATCCATCCAATGACGAAACTTTAAGACGGAAGATGAAGATTTATTGTTCTGTTACGGTCGTTTCACCTAAGTTAAGCTCCACCATTTTTTTTTTTTTGAGGTGGTGATACAGTATAAGTTAAATATAATTGGTGGTGAACTTTATACAAATGGGTTGTCTAGCTCTGATGGCTAGATGTCGGACCCTTCTCACCAACGCCAAAAGCATGTTTAATTTTCTCTTTCGTTTCACTTAACCAATCCAGTGGTGATACATAATAGTTGAATAAAATTATTAAAAAATATATATTCAATATATTGAAGGCAAAAATTTAAAATTTCCACAAATACCTTAATTTTAGAGTTTAGATACTGGTTAGAATTTAAGATTTAGATTATAGGATAATATGATGATGAATTTAGGTTTTCACATATAAATCTTAAATTACAACCCTAAATTCTAACCGTGAACTTAAACTCTTAAATCATAAACTAAATCCCTAAACCCTAAACTTGAGACATTTATGGTAAATTTTAGTTTCTACCGCTAGTGTATAGAATAATTATCCTTAAAAAATATCGTATGAATTCTGAATTGGAGAGAATTTTAACGGCAAGATACCAAAATAAAAACACATTAGGTACCATTTTATAAAAAAAATAGTTGGGTGACTAAAATAGAAATACAAAAATAAATGGGGCACTAAATAGGTAATTTACCAAAAATTTTAAAAATATACATTCTCTCCTCCTTTGTTCCTTCTAAAAGGCTTTCAACAAAAACTCTCATCCTCTTAAACACAGCCACAGCATAAATTGTTATTCCACTAAAAATAGCTGCCAACCTTGTAGTGTTCGGTTCAATTTTTTATATAAAAAGGTACACAGTGATTAATGACTTAGACTTTATCTTTTATTGTGTTTAGTGGGCCGAACTAGTTTTCTTATTCAAGAAATTTTAAAAACAACTAAAAACACTCAAAAGGTTAGTCTTCAAACTTTAGTTTATCTATCATTTTAGCCCCAAACTTTAGTTTACCAAAAATTGAATTTTTTTAACTTTTACAAAACCTTAATTTGCCTCAAACCTTAATTTGCCCATAGAAAAAAAAACGGAACCCTAGTATAATAGATCATATATGTTACTCCACATATCATGAATCTAGGACACATAGTAATGGTCAAAATTAACATTTTAACATAGTTAGGGACCATACGTGAACTTTAACAAAAAATAAAGTTTTCCTCTTGAACTGAAATTACTTAAATACCCTCAGGCTCCGTGCTTGGAGGTCCATCGTCGTCTACCTTATAACACAAATCAGATTGCCAAACTTCAAACCCTAACTCCAAAAAGAAAGGACGCTTCATTTCTAAACACAAGTTCCGGCTTTGTTCTTCGGCTAGTTATAGTTTTTACATTCGCTTCTTTGACAGCAATGGTTGGAAATTACTGCTAGACTGATGCAAACGTGTATGTATTTGTTCAGCTAAAAGGAATCACGTCTTTCGTGTCAGTAGAAAAGAGACCCAGCAGCCAGAACCGCTGAGAACTTCTCACAACGGAAATATGGTTGCAGTATTGCCAAGCATGGCGACAGCGCACCGTTTACGGCTGAATCCTAACACGGAGCACAAGCCGGAGAGCTACGATGGTTTGCAGTTGGAGTTCAGTCCGCTTCTGTTCAGCTCCCTGGAACGTTACTTGCCTCCTCCTATGCTCTCGCTCCCTCGCGATTCCAAGCTCCATTACATGCGCGATATCATCATTCGTTACTCTCCTGATGGCGAACGTGCTCGCGTAAGTCTTTTTTGTTTATCGTCGTTTTTGTTTGCTTATTATTGTATGTTTGGATGTCAGGGTCGATAATTTCTTTCTTTTAGAATGTAACCTTGTACATTATGTTTTTTTTCCGATAAAATGATACTGTATTTTAAAAAAAATCTTATAATGTTAGTATTCCAGATAAACTTCAGAATTTATCCTCGTGAAGGTGAAAACCAGTTGAATTTTTGTATAATGTGATGTCAGAAATATAAATTCATTCTTTTAAAAATCTTTTTTTGGCTATAAACTGATAATAATCGGTGCCTTTTATAATCCTTTTTTGGTTCATTGAGAAAAAAATGGATTTATACTGGAAAAAAAATGTAGGAAAAGGGGGATATTTTTATTTCTTATTTTGAATTTATGTGCTGCCTGATGTTGTTTGGATAAGGGGGAATTGATATATTTATTGGTCAGTAATTTCCTTCAATGTTGTGCATTTTATGTTGCTCAATTTTTTTTTAAGTTACATGCTCTGTGTTCAGCCTTAATTGAAGCTAGCGATCTGGTGTGCAGATATTAATCTCTATTCATGTTCCTTTTTCCATTTATATGTACTTTTTTTCACTGTTTAAAAGATTTTGTGAACAGGTTCAAAGGCATCGAGAATACAGGCAGAAGATTATATCGCAGTATCAGGTGCGTAGTATAATTGTTGTTTGATGATGATTAATTTATGCCTGCAAAGACTCCAAACTATACATATTTCTGAGACGTGTGACGATTGACCCTTTATAGGTGCCATGGTTAAACTACATAGAATTTCCTCATAGTCTGTTAGCTTCACATAGTTTATATTCTTTGCTTATTTGATCTCTTCTTTTTGCAGCCTTTGCATAGGGAATTGTATACCATGCATGCTTCAAACTTCTTTGCCACTTCATTTCTCAAAGCAACTAATGAGAATAAAGAGGAAGGCTTTAGAAGTATAATGGCTGAGCCTATTCCAGGGGTTTTTACTTTTGAAATGTTTCAGCCCTGTTTCTGAGAATTGTTGTTATCTGAGGTATTAATATCATTGCCTTCTCCCTCTTTCTCTATCTTTTTACTCAACTTTCTTGTTTTTAGTTTTTTCTTATCTGGTTCTAATTGCTTAGGTAGAAAACTTTGAAAAATGGGTCTATGAGACTAAGTTCAGAATCATGCGACCAAACACGATGAACAAATTTGGTGTTGTTTTAGATGACTTTGGTCTGGAGACCATGCTTGACAAGTTGATGGAGGACTTTATCCGACCTATATCCAAAGGTATTTAGTTTTTCTTCCATAACGAGATTGTAAATGCTTGTTAATATATATTTAGATTTAATGCTTAGACCATAATGTTATATATATATATATATATATCTTTGGGAAATGGTTTGCAGTATTCTATTCTGATGTGGGTGGATCTACATTGGATTCTCATCATGGTTTTGTTGTTGAATATGGAATTGACAGGGACGTTGAGCTTGGTATGTTCTGATTTCTGTTTTCTCTTTTTAAATAAACTTTTCAATTGGTTCTCTTGAGGAAGAAACTCTATACTTAAGAAATTAAAGCATTAGCTATTGGTAGATGGAAATTGATGATTCTTTGGAGTCTACAGTTAAAATGTTTAGAAGGTGTGCATAAAATAATTGTTTTAGTCCTCTTAACTGCTTTCTCCATTGCTTCTTACTTCTTTTCCTTATTAATTGATGGCGTCATCCGTTTTCTTTAATATTTCATTCTCATCATCTTCTTCTCCCCACCCGTTGATGATTGTAATTTCACCTTTCTTGGCTATGCTTTTTCCTAATATTTTGATTTTTTTGCACATTATTTTTTTATTGATGCTTGTTCTGCTCGTTTATAATACTACCTTTTTTTGGTGTGAATATTGTTAATTCTTTTAGCTTCAAATCTTGTTGTTAAACTTGTAACATGACTAAGTTCCATAGTTTTGTGTTTGTAGGTTTCCATGTGGACGATTCAGAAGTCACCTTAAATGTTTGCTTGGGTAAACAATTTTCTGGCGGGGACTTGTTCTTTTGTGGTGTTAGGCGTGATAAGCATGTCAATACCGAAACCCAGTCGGATGTATGCTAATCCTTCTGACAGCTCCTTCCTTTATTCATTCTAATTTACTGTAACTGAAGCTTAATCATATGTTCTATAATTGGATTGGGACAAAGTATACTCAGTTTGATAAAAAAAAAAAGTTCTGTATAGTATCTAGTCAACAAGGAGAATCAACCCAGTCTCTGACAAAGCCCATCCCCTTTTCTTTAAACGTGAAATATCATGAGAATATCAAAAGAGCCTACTATGCTTCTTATAGTCTAGTCTATGGCTACTTTCTTTTTTAAACGAGAGCATGAAATAACAGATTGGTAAAAAAAATGAATTCAAGATATCTCTTTCATTTTGTAATTTCCTTAGACAAGAGGGAGTAGGCATAGTATTTAAATAGTTTTTTAGGTATCGGTTCCTTGAATAAAAGATGTATAGTGGTAGTTTTTCTAATTTAATATGTTATTGTGACAAATTCTCATTTAATTTGACATGTTTTTTGTGCATTGTAGGAAATTCTGGATTATTCTCATGTTCCAGGACGTGCAGTCCTTCATCGTGGGCGCCATAGGCATGGTGCAAGAGCCACAACATCTGGTCAACGGTTCAACTTACTTTTGTGGTGTAGAAGGTATATTTCTCTGGCATTTATTATAAATGTACCAAACATGTAATAACCTTTTGGAGGGATTGCTATTACTAGACTGGTCTCTCTTAAGGTAGCAATAGCTACCGTGAGTTACTTCTCTAAATTGAAAGAGATTGCCTCTTGAATAAAACTTAATCTTCCGTCTGTGCATGAATTGAAATATGAAGAACAATTTAAAGAAATAATAGAGGAAGCCGAAGAATTTAGTCATGTGTGTATTTTTTTGGTGTTGAAATATAATAAAGTTGTAGTAAACTGAAAATTTAGTTTAGCTGGCATTTGCATCCGTTCCTTGGAGAATGGTGCTACTTGACATTCTCTGATTATTAACTTGTGTAAACGTTGGGCTTCATGGCAGTGCGCATTCCTTAATTTGAATTGTAAGTTCAGCGCTAGTGCTTTTTTTTATTTTGTCAAATTGTTTAAGCTGCATGCAAAATTTTCTTCCAGTACGGTCTTCCGTGAGTTGAGGAAATTTCAGAAGGATTTCTCAAGCTGGTGTGGAGAATGCCAACGAGAGAGAAAAGAAAAGCAGCGTGTCTCGATTGCTGCTACCAAACAGGTATATAGTAAAGTGCATATTAAATGTTTATACAAAATGCAAAATATTAATTTCTTACATGTGCTTTTATCAGGAACTGCTGAAGAGGGAAGGGAAACCTGCAACCTGAACTTGAGCTGTTTACAAGTTTCTGTCTGCGAAATTGTAAAATAAGCTTGGATCATTCTTTCAAACTCATGGTAAAATTTATTTCTGTCTTCTTAATTTGCCAAATTAGGTTGGTAAAAGATGAAGGGTGGATGATCAATCTTTTATCTTTGGGCCTGCATTGTACATGAGTGCTGTACATCCATGTCTTGTCTGAGTGTCCCGCCTGGCTTGCAGCCCAATTATCAGCCGAAACCCTACTCTCTTCTGGTAAGTTATGAGTTCAATGTATATTTACTAAACATCCGAACGGCAGATGGAAAATCCTCCATAGTTTGTTCATTATTGTTGGGGTCGGGAAATTAATTTGTCGACAAAGATTTGTTGGTGTCGATAATCATCACATCGACCTGAGGGAACACAACGAGAACCCATGCTATAATATATATACCTACCTACCTTATGCTATTACTTTGAATGAATAGATAAATCTTCTCCATCACCATGCTTCAAAATGTCCTCATGCTCAAGGATGGGAAGTTTCTCTCCTCAACTCTCCTCGCTTTTGCAACATTGTTGCACATTGACACTTTATTACTGCACTTACAAAATTTTAACGGTCACTTTTGTTTTTTTTTTTACAAGTGTGTAATTTTGTTTATCGGATTTAAAGAGTAACATTTTGGTTACATACATTATTGTTTTATAATATTTGTCACTTATGTTATTGTTTATAATATTTTGGTCATTGGGGCGTTAAATGTCATTAATTTGATGACATGACATTAAATTAATATAATTTACAAATATGGAGGACTGATTATGGTATTAAATAATTTTATCCAAACTGCCACATCATCTCGTTTAATGGCAATAGGGCTTAGTGAACATTTTGCAACAAAATTGATAGTTTAGAGTCAATTTTGTAACAATTGAAAGTTTAGTGACTGAAATGAACATTAAGATATAATATAGCGACCATCTGTGAACTTTCTCCAAATGTTTTTATAGTTCGACTTAGAATGAACTTCTAAATACAGTATGAAGACTTGTATTTTTTTTTTTGAATTGTCTAAAGTGATTACAAGTTAGTATTTGTTTATAGATATTCTTAATTCTTTGACAATGTATATACATTTTGTAGATAAAACGATTTAAATTTGTGTCTCTTAATATGAAGATTTATATTTGACTTTAACTTAAAATTTTATTATTTTAATAAATATAAAATATACATGTAAATCACCTGCAATGCCTGACATTGAATATGAGTATATTAAAAATGTAAATTTTTAATATATATATATATATATATAGGTTATGTATACACGTCTATATATTTATATTATAAATTTTTAATATTAAAGTTCTAACCCTAAATCCTAAAACTTTAAATCATATACCCTAACTTCTAAACATTAACATTAAATTTTAAACTTTAAAACCTAAAGCTCTAAAGTAAATTCTTAACCCTATAACTAAAAAAGCTTGTTTAATTTATACATCTCGTATGAGTTTGAATCACGACATAAGAATGTAATATCTACTTAATCAATAAAAAGGTTTTTCCATATTAAAATATAGCTTTTATTTTTTATTATTAAATAAATATTTCAAAAATACAAATACTAAGTTTAAATATGTCAAAAAGTCATTTATTTAAAAATTTAAAATACTGGCCTCTTTAATTTTTACGACAGTAAATTATTGTACTACTTTATTTAAAAATCTTGATTTTTTCTTTAAATTATGTTCAATTTTATTGTTAATTTTTTATTTAATAAATAAAAAATGCAACATAACTTTTCTAGTCAATATATTTAATTAATTATTAAAAGTTTCAAATAAAAATAAGCTTAATATAAAAATAGGTGTCTAAACTATATATCTTTTTAATTTTATGTGCCTAAAGTATTTTTGGTAAAAATAAGTGCTAAAATTTCAACCGTTATAATTTTAAGTGCTCGACAGTCTAAAAAAATTGTTACCCATTAAGAACGTGACACATGGTATTTTTTATTATTTTAAAAAAATTGAAAATGAATTTAATTTTCTTAAAAAAATTAAAATTCCAAAAAACCCCAAATCCCAAATACACAAAACCACAAATTCCTCAAATTGTCGTTGATGTAGTTGTCGTTTTCGCCATTGAACACCATTATTGTTGTCGTCGAAGATCACCGCCCATCGCCGATAACCACGAGAGGCGTGCCAATTAGGGGTGAGCGGTCGATCGAGTCGAGTCAAAAAATTTCGAGTTATTCGAGTTGACGCGTCATATTTTACAACTCAAATTTTTTTTGGAATTTTTTTGATTTGAGTCAAGTTTAAGAAATTCAAGTCGAGTTTTCGAGTTCCTATAAAAATTTAGGGTAAACTACATCAGTAGTCACCGAACTATGGTTTTTTTCCTATTTTGGTCACCGAACTATTTTTTTGGCAAAAACATCACTAACGTTATGTTTCCTTCTTATTTTGGTCACCGGCTATTAAAAACTTAACGGTTTTGCTGATGTGAAATTTTATTTTATTTTTTTAATTTTCCAAGTCATTTTTTCTCTTTCCTCGGAAGCAATATATGTTATTTTATAATATTTTTATTCAAACTAACAGGATGGTGACACGTGTCACTACCTATTAGTGGAATAAAAATAATGAAAAATCAAGCCCCTTATGCAGCCAGAGAGATTCAACTAATAGGCAGTTACACGTGTCACCATCATATTCTCTGACTGCATAAGTGGCTTGATTTTTCATTCCTTTTATTCCACTAACAGGCAGTGACACGTGTCACCATCTTGTTAGTTTGAATAAAAATATTATAAAATAACATATATTGCTTATGATGAGAGAGAAAAATGACATGAAAAATTAAAAAAATAAAATAAAATTCCACATCAGCAAAACCGTTAAGTTTTTAACAGCCGGTGACCAAAATAGGAAGGAAACATAACGTTAGTGATGTTTTTGCCAAAACAATAATTCGGTGACCAAAATAGGAAGGAAACATAACGTTAGTAATGTTTTTGCCAAAAAAATAGTTCGGTGACCAAAATAGGAAATAAACCATAGTTCGGTGACTACTGGTGTAGTTTACCTAAAAAATTAATTGTAATTATTTATCATGTTATAGTAAGGTTTGATTCCAATTTAAATCACTTTCTCTAATCATAAAAGATACACATATATATTTCTTCATATTTTTTCATACGTTGCCATATTTCTTCATATCTTTATATATCAGTATATATATATATATATAATAAAAAATTGAAAGCCTCTTCTCGAACTTACAAAATAAATCCATTAATTACTAAAAATTTCGAGTTATTCGAGTTTCTATTTTACAACTCAAACTTTATTTGAAATTTTTTCGAGTCGAGTATTTTCGCCTCAAGTCGAGTTATTCAGTTTTTTCGAATTGAGTCGAGTTTTGTTCACCCCTAGTACCAATTAGACGATAAACGTCGAACGCGAATAGTTCTAGTTGAAAGTCGTCCGATTGGTACACTTACTAACGGTTACCAATGGTGGTTGGTTGGTAGAAATAGACAGCGACCTCTGACGACTGTATTAGTAGTGTATGATAACGAAAACGACAACGACAACAACGACAATTTGGGGAAATTTATGGTTTTGAGTATTAGGTATTTGTGGCTTTTGAGAATTTTAATTTTTTAATTATTTTTTCCAATTTTTTTAAAAATAAAAAGCCACATGTCTATTTTTTAATGGCTAATTGTTTTTAAACGACCGGGCACTTAAAATTGTAACAATTGAAACTTTAGTCACTTATTTTACCAAAAAATACTTTAGACACATAAAACTCAAGAAAGATATAGTTTGAGCACTTGTTTTTTAAATAAGCCTAAATAATAATACAAAGATTATAGGGTTCGTTTGAGTTAAAAAAATAGTTTCTATTTTTGTTTTTTTATTTTCATTTGGAAAAAATAATTTTCATTTTTAATTTTCTAAAAATTAGAAAGCATGATTGGTTAATAGGGATGTAAAGTTATTTTTAAAAATAAAAATAGTAAAAATATGTTTAGTATTTAACTTTTAAAAAAAAATAAAATAATTAAAATAAAATATAATTTGAAAATACAATAACAATAATAAATAAAATATGAGTAAATAAAGTTAAAATTAAAAAACATTTATTTTCACATTTTTTTCGCTCTGCCAAAATATTTTTAATAAAAATAATATTTTATGTATTCAATTTTTTATTTAAGAAAATAAAAATAAAAACTCCATTCTCTACTAAAACCAAACGGGTCTAAATGCTTTAAATTTAAATATTTAAACCTAAATACTAAATGGGTTCTACTTCCTGTCAGAGTAGTTTCCCTTCCCCAACTTGTTGCTTAAGGACTCCCGTCCTTCTCCCTTCGTGCATGGACACACCCAACTTTTTTTTCTGTCAAATTTATCTGTTCTTTTCATCTCCGTGTTCGATAATCGCTGAACATTGATTCTGGAGTTCGAATTAGCTTCACCTTCTTAACACAATAGATTTCAGTCTTCAACACTTCAAGAAATTAACGGGTCTTTCATCATTTTCTATATTTTCATTTCCTATGACTTTATTAATTGATCGTGGAATGCGGTTAGGTTACTGTTTTTCTTTTTTTGCCTTTTTATTCTAGGGTTTAGGGTTTATGATTTAGTTTGTGACATTGGTTAAATGCAACTCTGATTGAGTTGTTGTTATTCCCATTTTATTTGCATACGTGATTTTTGCTGAAGTTTTCAGTTTTTTTTTCCAGATTGATTTATTCAAACACCTGGAGGTCACATGGCAACTGGAGGATCGTTGGCACAGGCAATAAGGAAGCCAACGCTTACGCCTAAAGCTATTATACACCAAAGGTTTGGAGGCAAAGCTTCTTTTACGGTACAGGAAGTAGAGGAACCTACTCAAAATGAATGTCCAGGATTGGCAATCCTTCAGAAGGGGCCTTGCCTTTATCGCTGTACCTTGGAGCTCTCAGATTTTACTGTTGTGTCTGGGTCCTTTAAGAAAAAGAAAGATGCTGAGCAGTCTGCGGCTCAGATGGCGTTGGAAAAGGTTTTCATCGACTTGCTCACCATACTGATTTCCTTATAATTCTAGTTTGATAGACGTGTGAGTAGCTGCATTGTTTGCTTTATTGTGAGTTTTGGTGATAGGCTGTTGAATATATATAGTGAAAAAAAATTCACCATGCTATTTGGAACAGTTAAATAGGTGTTCCTTGGTTGCTAGGGTTACAGGGTTGTAGCTTGAAAGCTATTAGTTTGGAGTAAGCTCTTCTTGATGAAAAGTTTGATGATATTTTGAGTTAATTTCAGAAATTATAATTTTTTTCTTTAACTATAGTCAATTTTCTTGCTTCGGCTCTTGAAGTTTAAAAGAGTACAATTATGTATTCAAACATAAGGCAGGATTCTTATCATTATGGAATTTTCCGATTTTTACAAGTTCTTCCAGATGTATCTCAAAAGAAAATATCAATTGATGCACCTTTTATCTTAGACCATCTTCTTGTTAATTCCGTCTAAACTTTCTGTTGCACAGATATTGAAGATTAATTAGGTTAATACCATTGTCTATTTGTCGATGTTGGTTTTTTTCTTTTGTCTGAATATGTTCCTTCAGGTCTGAATCCTTTTATTATTTAAAATTAATTAGGCTAATGCCATTGTCTATTTGTAACCATGTAAATGATTGTTAGCGGATGCAATATCCTGTTGTTGTTGTTGGTGCCTTGGTGGTGGTGGTGGTTTTGTTTTGTTCTTTCATTTTTCTGAATATTTTCCTTCAAGTCTGAATCCTTTTCGGAGTCTTGAACCTTGCTGCTCACCTGCCTGACCTTACCTTTGAACTCTTTATTCATTAGAGGTTGCTATCATATTGTCATCCTATTAAACTTTGATATATTATCTGCTTTCTTTGATAATAATACTTAAGATTTCTTCTTCATCCTCATCAAGTTCTGCTTTCATTTTCAAATAAATATCTCAAAAAAGTTTCCTAGCAATACAAGGATTTGTCACTACTCAAATTTGACTTTGCACTGTGGAAGCTTGTAACTGAATTTCCTACAAGGAACATAGGAACTTGTTTGAGCATCTCAATTTCTTTGTGATATGGTATCAACTCCTCTAGCTTTTGGAGCTGGCATTTAACTTGTACACATATTTCCGTACACTTTTGCACGATCTCATAAATTGTTAATTTGTTAAGCTATTTCATGGTGCTACTGTCAAGGTACAATGCCATCTTATTGTACGCATTACAGTATTGAGACCCTTGTTCTGTATCTTTGAGTTTATAATAGCTTTGGGATACATAATTCTATGTGTGGATGTAACAGGTTATCTTTTTTCTTTTCAGGATTGAATAATGTGAACTGAAGAGTAAATTTTTTTGTTTGAATGAAACTTGAATTAAACATAGAATATGACGTGATCCTACTTTATTTTAAGCTTTTACAGTTCTATAATTTGTGTATACTGGAGAGTAATCTTTTAAGTTTGTTTTTTCCCCTCTAGATATCTAATTATTATTTAATTTTCCTAATTCCTATTTTCCATGCAATCTCCAATTGAAGTTTCACTTCTTATTTTCATCTTCTTAATTTTCTTTATTTTTATTTTAAAATTGCAGCTTGGGATAAAGCCTTCTGCAGATAGTCCCACTGCAGAGGAAGCATGGAGAGAGTTGATTGCTCGCGTCAAATATATATTCTCGAATAAGGTTGGTGGACTTATTTTTGTTTGGTGCGTGTCAGTAATGGAGTGGATTTGTGCGTTTCAAAGTGCATTAATTGGGGGTGGGGGTGTATACATCATGTATGTTTATGCTACTATTTTCCCCCTCAAACTATACACAACTAATAATCACAACGCATGTAAACATGGAATTGCCTGTGGGCTTTTAGTATTGTTTCACTGTACAACAACTAATCATTTGTTCGCATTGAACTGTACAACTTTCTTCTAGAATAGAAGAAAGGATTGTAGATAACAGTGTATGACATTTATCTTACCCTTGCTTGCCGGGAGCTTGGGGAAGCTAACTTATCCCGACTTTTGTCCAAATTTGAATTAGTGTGAAAATTTTATTTTAAACGAACTCATTGCTTCCTGATTCATCTTCATCAAGCAAGTTCAAGAGAACAGTTTTCTTCTTCACCTGGCCTTTTCCGCTTGTCCTCTCTACAAGAACAAAATATTTAGTTGCAATGGGCAGCTTTTCTTAACTCTGCTTTATTTCTTCGTTTATGAAGTTGTTTTCATCTCTTCATCATGCATTAATGCTAATTTCATCTAGTTTTTTAATATTATAAGGGAATAATCCTACTTCTTTAAATTAAATCATTTTTCATTCTGATATTTTCTGACTTTTTTTTTCATCATTGAATAAGTTCCTTTCAGCCCTTCATCCTCTGAGCAGTCACTTCAAAGCAGCTTTACGCAGAATTGGGGATGCTAATGGTTCAGTTCCTGCTTCTGTTATTGCTATATGTGACGGAAAACCCAATAATCTCTGCAAAATAATTAATCCCACTGTGGACTCTCATCCTTTCTTGGTCTTATCATATATTATGAGAGCTGCTGCTGGATTACAAGAGTTGGTTGTTAGCCCTGAGGGACGGTTTTCGATTTGGAGGAAAGATCCTTATCCTCCTGATGTCATAGAATCATCAATTTCTCAACAGTCTGATGCCGCAGAATGCATAACAATTATGGCCGTACATATACCATGTTCACCTGAAAAGGCTGTTGAACCAGTGTTTCTTAATATTTCAACAACAGGTTATTACCTTGATGTTATTGCACAAAAGCTTGGATTATCAGATGGCAACATGGTTTTGATCTCAAGGTATGTTGAAACTGTTATATGACTTATGATGCCTGAAATGGCAATTCTATGCGTGAAGCATGGTCCTTGAAGATTTAGTTTGACCTGGTTATGAGGCAAAGCAAAACTTCACAGTGAATAAGTTTCTTAAATAAATACCAAAGAAAAGGCTCCTAAATCATTAGATACTAATGTTGGTATCTATTTATGCACTACTTATGTTGTCTTATTAATCTTACATTTTCACAATTGTTATCAATATAAAAAAAAGCATGTTAATTTTCCATTTTTAACGTCAAATAACCTTTCATGTTATAAGTAATATATTTATGTATATATTATTGACAAAATTTGATCTATTATTAATCTTGTCAAATTACTTTTGTAAGGAACTAACTGTCATTAGTTCTCAACAGGACTATTGGTAAAACTTTGTCTGAAACAAGATTTTACTTTGCGGCTCCCAAGTCATACCTGCTGGATATGTCATCTGATCTTTTAAATGCTAAAGCTGTTACACTTGAAGGACCTTTGAATGTTAGGGCCACCTATATGTGGCCAAGATATATATGGTGATTCAATTTTGGCTTCCATTGGTTACACTTGGAAAGGCCAAGATCTTTTTTATGAAGATGTCACCTTGCAATCATATTACAGGTTTCTTCTTCATTCGCATATAAACTTCTGATACTATTTCATCTGTTAAAGCTTTTCTATTTGGGGGGGGGGTTCAAATTAGCAGATAGGATTTGTGAAACCCATGGGTGTAGAGAGGTGAGAAACAGAAAGAATAAGGTTTTTGTTATTTTCTAATTATATTTTCGTTCCAGGAATTGAGTCTTTAAATAGACTCAGCAGTAATACAAAGTTTTCAGGACTCCTTGTTGAATAAGGAGTTATACTAAAGTACAAACTCTATCTATTAGATAAAATTTAATCTAAATATAGTTCTAATCTATTTACAATTGCAGTCTTATACTTCTACACTCCCCTCAAGTCGAGAATATATATTATATATTCCCGGCTTGGATGATAGCCCGTCGAATCTTGGTTTTGGTAAGGCTTTTGTGAGCAGATCTCGCACCGACCTTCTCAGTAGGGACATAGCTCAAGGAGGCTATCCCATTATAAATTTTTTCCGAGATGAAATGTCTGTCAATTTCAACATGTTTAATGCGATCATGTTGGACAGGATTTTTTGCTATTTGAGTTGCTGATTGATTGTCACATAGAATCTCGAATTTTCCTTGTTGGTCTACATGTAGTTCCTTGAGTAGCCAAATTCCCTCACACTTCCCTAAAGCCAATGCTCGAAATTCAGCTTCCGCACTGCTTCTAGCAATAACTTCTTATTTTTTGCTTCTCCATGTTACAAGATTTCCCCAAACAAAGGTACAGTAGCCACTTGTGGATCTTCTCACATCGAAGCTCTCCCGCCACACTCAGTCCAGTAAAAAACTTTGACATTCTATCTTGTGTCTTTGTAAACATCAAACCGTGTCCGGGTTTTCTTTAAGTATTTAAGAACTCTATTTGCTGCAGACCAAGTGTTCTTCTTTTTCGGTTTGACATATGTTGACCGAGAACATTCACAGATATAGGCTATATCCGGCCGAGAGTTAATGACAAGTAGATTAGCTTACCAATTAACCTTTGAAAGCTGTCCTTATTTACTGAAATGGCAGATTTTTACCAAACTTCAAGTTGGCCTCCATGGGTGTATCGGTGGCTTACATCCCATCATATCGCGTTTCACTTAGCAAGTCTAAGATATACTTTCTTTGGTTGATCACCAATCCTTTGCTTGACCTTGCCACCTCCATACCTAGGAAATATCTGAGTTTTCCTAAGTCCTTTGTCTCAAACTCTTTGTTCAGAAGATTCTTTAAGCATCCAATCTCTTCTTCATCGTCTCCTGTCATTATTATATCATCCACATACACAATTGAGATAACCTTTTTATTTCTGTGAGTTACCTTAATGAACAAGGTGTGATCTGCTTGGGATTGTTTGTACCCATTCTTCAAAATGACTTTTGTAAATCGGTCAAACCAGGCTCTAGGTGATTGTTTTAGGCCGTATAGAGATCTGTTAAGCTTACAGACCTTTTGTTCTCCCGCAGTATGTTTTAATCCTGGTGGTAGCTTCATATAGACTTCCTCCTCTAGCTTCCCATTTAAGAAGGCGTTTTTAACATCAAGTTGATGTAATTGCAAGTCACAATTCACTGCTAGACTCAAGAGAACTCGGATTGTATTAAGTTTAGCCACAGGTGCAAAAGTTTCAGTGTAATCGATTCCAAAAGTCTGTGTATACCCTTTAGCAACTAACCTTGCCTTGTGTCTTTGGATGCTGCCATCAAGAATTAAATTTTACAGTGAATACCCATTTACATCCAACAGGTTTTTTACCTTGAGGAAGATTTGTAACAGTCCAAGTGCCGTTTTCCTCTAGAGCATTTATTTCTTCCTCAACAGCCCTTCTCCATTTAGGATCTTTAAGAGCCTCATCAATGGTTGTAGGAACTTCTTCCTGATCCAAGCAAGCTGTGAAGGCCTTGAAGGAGGGCATCAAACAACCATAAGAGGCAAATCTCTGAATGGGGTGCTTTGTACATTGCCTAACACCTTTCCTTATGGCAATAGGAAAATCATCAAGATTAGTAGAAATGAGAGGAAGTTCACTGATCTCATTACCTTCACTTTCACTATTAGCATCTGAACTGAAATCCAACTCTCGGGAAGTTTCTGATTGCAAAATGGGCTCGGATATTTTCTTCCTTCGAGTGTAAACCTGCGCAGCTTTTTGGTTGATTTAGGTGGAGATGTGGTTGGCGGATGTGAGGTGTCTATGGGTGTTTTAGTTGAAGTAGTAGGTGGATTAGAAGATTTGGTAGATGCAAACTCAAGGTTACTCAAGAAGATTAGACTCAAAGTCCAAGATTCAAAGAAAACACAGAGAGTCGAATGTACCAAAAAAGGCTGAAAATCACTCCAAGTCTCCCCAATTGCAGCCTTGGGAAAGTAAGATTCCTGTTCAAAAAAGGTAAGATCCATGGTGATATAAAATTTATGTGTGGGGGGATGATAGCATTTGTAGCCCTTCTTAAGTGATGAATAACCAACTAGAGCACATTTAAAGGATTTAGGATCAAGTTTGGATGTATGTGGGGCGAGTTATGGACAAAAAACAAGACAACCAAACACTTTTGGCGGCAGTATAGAAGAAACAGGTTTAAAAAATGGGCAACTCTTCAAGAAAACTGTTTGAGGTGTTTGAAACTTCAAAATTCTGCTAGGCATGCGATTAATTAAGTAGGTGGCGGTTAACAAAGCCTCACCCCACAAGTATTTAGGAACGTTACCAGTGAAAAGCAAAGAGCAGGTAACTTTAAGGAGATGGCAGTTTTTTCTTTCAGCAACACCATTTTGCTGTGGTGTATGGGTACAAGAACTCATTTGAACAAATCCCTTTCTGGTAAAAGAAGTCTCCCAAAGATTTAGCAAAGTATTCACTGCCATTATCATAATGAAATAATTGAACTTTGGTTGCAAATTGAGTAACAACCATATTATAAAATTTTTCAAAAATTGCTTTGGTTTTGGATTTTTCTTTCATCAGGTAAGTCCATGTTAGCCGACTGTGATCATCAATAAAAGTTATAAACCAGCGGCTGCCATTAACATTTTTCACTTTAGAAGGGCCCCAAATATCACTATGAATAAGGGAAAAAGGTTTGGAAGGTTTGTATGGTGAAGGATAGTAAGAAGATTTCGTTTGTTTTGCAAGAGGACAGATATGGCATGTAAAAGAATCTGGATTTTTATGAACAAAGAGATTTGGATGCAATTTAGCAAGATATCGAAAACTGGGGTGTCCTAGTCTGTAATGCCATAATAGAACTTCATCAATTTGTCCTATAGTAGTAAGAGAGCATGTAGGGGAATTTGGGAAAGAACTAGAAAGAATATAGAGCCCGCTTTGCAATCTAGCACGCCAATCGCCTTTCTTGAATCCAAAGGCTCAAAAATACAAACTGAACCATTAAAACTGATTGAACACTTTAAAGTCTTCGATAATCGACTAATGATACAAGGTTGCGAGGCAAGATTGGGAACAAACAAGACATTGTGCAAAACTAGATCATCATTAATCCGAATGATCCACAACCCAAGATAGTAGATAGGGAGCCATCAACAGTCTTAATTGAACGAACAAAAGAGGTAGGAAAATATGTAAAAAATAATTCCTTGTGACCAGTCATGTGGTCGGATGCCCCAAAATCAATAATCCAAGAGGATTTTGATTGAGCCGAAAGGAGGGCGTGGAGAAAGGAGTATCTTGACCTCTTTTAGGGTCGATTTTTGCCGTGTTGGATGCTTTGAAAGTTACCAAACAACCTCTCAGAGATCATCGTAACCAAAATAAATTTCTGGCAGAGATGTAACTTCATTAGAAGAAGAAGATGTAGCGGAAACAGTGGCCATCAACTAGGTTTATTCGATCGGAACCTAAGCTGATACCATGTAGAGAGGTGAGAAACATAAAGAATAAGGTTTATGTTATTTTCTAATTATATTTTCGTTACAGGAATTGAGTCTTTAAATAGACTCGACAGTAATACAAAGTTTTCAGGACTCCTTGTTGAATAAGAAGTTATACTAAAGTACAAACTCTATCTATTAGATAAAATTTAATCTAAATATAATTCTAATATATTTACAATAGCAGTCTTATACTTCTACAATGGGTACTAATGACCCCCAGCTTAAAGGACTGCTAGTATGTCTTACCGTGATTTGTTTGAATTTGAAGGGCTTAGTAATCAAGCTCAATCTTTTCTTTTGAAGTGCCTTCTGTTATAGAATTCAAGATCAGACCATAGGAATTTCATAGTTCCAGATAGTATTAGGTCTTCCCATGTCATCTTTCAAGCTTATGCATTTGTAAGCACAATACTACCTTAATGCATTGACCTCGGAAAGAAAGTAAAGAGTTCCAGTGAGGAAAACCCTCTTACTTTCATAAAAAAAGACTGATTGAATATAGAGGAGAAATATGACAACAGGTATCATCCTCAGTTCTTTTAACAAACAGATCCCTTAAATCATGGAAAAATAGAACTACAGATTAGGAAAAAATCTTCCTAATCTCTTTATTTAAACAAAGAAACTACTTAAACAAGGACATATGAAATAAGAAAATTAATCCTAAAGCCTAGGGATTAACTTTTGAATTTATAGAAAGTACCAGCCACTATCTGTATTAATCAACTCCATTTCCAAAATCATCAATATCTAAATATTTAAATGGAATTTCAATATTAATTTCCTGAAACCACTTTATTATGCTTGTGCTGCGGATAAATTTTCCAAGTATTTAATTTCATTAAAGACAAAGGAGTAAGGTGGTAAGATTTTCATTAACACAGTTACACAGTAAAGCACAATGAAAACTTCATTGACTGGTGGTGAAGTGTCAAGTTGTTGGAAGAAGTGGGACTGAGGGGTATTCTCTCTATATGGGGGAGCCAAGCCCTTGATAATCAAGCCACAAAACCTTAATTTGATGCAATATGGCTGCTTATTCAATAAGTTATCTGTCATTGGTGATATTTCTTGTTTGATGCATCTCTTGAGTTTGTCACTGTTCACTGTATAATCTTTTTGGATGGACTTATGTAGGATGCTTATAAGTAAAATACCAAATGGAGTTTACAAGTTGTCCAGAGAGGCAATACTTGCTGCTGAGTTGCCCCTTACATTTACTACAAAGACAAACTGGAAGGGTTCCTTCCCGAGAGAAATTCTCAGTTCATTCTGTCGCCAGTACCGTCTATTAGAACCTGTCTTTTGCATTTCAAATAGTCCTTTAAAAGCATCATTGGAGTTGTCAAGATCAAACAAGAAACCTGAGGTTCCAGAAACAGCTGAGCAAGAGAGAGAGTATGCCAATGGAAATGGTGCTGTTGATGCAAAATCAGCGGGATTTGGAAGCAGTTTTACGTGTGAAGTAAAAATATACTCTAGGTTTCAAGATTTGGTTTTGGAGTGTGCACCCAATATTCTGTATAAGAAGCAAAATGATGCTGTCCAGAGTGTTTCTTTAAAAATTTTATCATGGTTGAACACATATTTTAAGGACACAGCTATGCCTTTAGAGAAGCAAAAACAATTAGCCAATGTCTTTGGTATTGAATTTTATCCACAAAATTTTTCCAAGGAAGTTGTACAATGCCTATCTGTTTATAACTGTCAGCAGACTGGCACTTTGGGAGGGAAAGATCCTGAGTCATATGATGTGGTGGAAAATGTTGCTAGTTCTGTAAATATAGAGGGTCCAGATTCTGGTTTTTGTCCATCTAGTGGATCCCTTTTGTGTGTAAGTTATTCTGTATCTTTGGTGACAAAAGGTGATGAACTTCAGAAGGAGCTTCTTGAAAGTATTGAGGACTTTGAGTTTGAGATGGGGACTGGAGCAGTAATTCCCTGTCTTGAAGCTGTTCTCTCCCAGATGTCTGTTGGCCAGTCTGCTTGTTTCTATACAGAGTTGCCTCCTGAAGATTTGGTTTTGGCTGCAGCTAAGGATTCGGCAAATTCTCTTGCATTCTTATCTTCACGTGCGTAAACACACTTTTTTAAATGCTAAATAATAGTTGATAAATTTCCTTGTCTTGACTAGGAATGTGGCCTGCCTGCAATGCGTTTGTAGTGTCTAGATCTTTGTATTGCATGTTGAATGAATGAATCACTTGGAATAAAAATTGTTTGTGGTCAGCAGGGGAAGTGTAATATATTTTTCACGAGACGCTGTACTAATGCTAATGTCAGTTAATATGCACTTCATTAACTTCAATTTATATACAATTGCAACTATATGTTTAATATATAATTACTTGAAGCATTCATGTGAGCAACAAATATTAGTAGCCATAAATGGAGCTTATTTAATTCTTTTGTGGCATTTTGCTTTAAATTGTTTGAGAGATCTAATTGGGCTATGCATGATTTTCTTTGCATAAGCTTGCTGCTTGGAGTACTCGATCATCTTGTTGCGAGTGACAGAACCCCCAGAAGACAGAATGGAGCAGGCACTTTTCAACCCACCACTTTCAAAGCAACGTGTAGAATATGCAGTTCGACAGATTAAAGAATCTTGTGTTACTTCTTTGGTATTTGTCTTGTTTCCTCTTTTTTGTTGTGTTAATAATAACAAGTTCAGCATGAGATCATGCTATATTCTGTTGTAGGTTGATTTTGGATGTGGCTCTGGTAGTTTACTGGAGTCTTTGTTGGAGTATCCAACTTCTTTGGAAACAATTGCTGGAGTTGATATTTCACAGAAGAGCCTTAGCCGTGCAGCAAAGGTGTGTTCCAGCGTATTTTGGGTTTACGTATGGCCAAATGAACTTGAGTAGGCCATTTTTAGCATTATTTGAAAGATATGAATAAATTAAATTATTCCATTGTTGCATAACTGTGTGGACAAGGATTTTAAATCATGTTATCTGTGTGCTATATTATTTCTTCACAAGTTAAAATGTGTGGTTGCTAAATATCTTTGATATCTTCATTGCACAGGTTCTTCATTCAAAACTAGTCATGAAGTCAGATCCTGATGCACCGTGTAGGAGTATAAAATCTGCTATTCTCTATGTTGGTTCTATCACAGATTTTGATTCTCGGTTGTGTGGATTTGATCTTGGCACATGCTTAGAGGTATTTAGAACTAACCCTTTTAATGAAACTTTGCCTGCAAACCATTGATAATTGATGCTACATTGGTGATGCACTATACTTCTAACATGTGGATTGTGTTTTTAAGAAACTGTGCTTGCACTTACTGTTTCTTATTCTTGTTTTATCTGCATAGACACGTATTTAAGAAGACACACGTATACATATTGTGCCTTACTTAGGGAAATGCTTCTTTATGCATTATGCCTCATGTGATTTAATGGTTTAGTGCCTACATTGCACCTTGTGCTCTTTACAACACTGGTGATATATTAAATGGTGAATTGATGGCTTTAAAGATGTTTGAAATGAATATCGAACACTATAATTTTGTGGATACTTGTTGGGAAGATGAATCCCAATGGGACACGATACCTTGAATTGGCCAAAGGAAAGGAATGAATAGAAATCATTGCTTCATTGCCTATGTATGGGCTTACACTGTTATCAGAAGACCAAGTAAGGACCTGACTATAGAAAGTATTCCCTTGCATTGTTGTTGAAAGACCAAGTAATTAACCAACTACTCAGAGTATATATTTGATTGCTGATTTCTTAAAAGAGTGGTTGCATTGAGGAATGGAAATATGTGATTCCGGATGAGGATATTTACAGAAAACCTTAAATAATTCTTCTTGTTCTGCCGTATTACTGGTTGTGCTTAACTTTGGAAGATTTTGGTGGTAGGTTCTTTTATTGAGAACTAGTCAGAATTTTTCATAACTTCATATATTTATGCATATTTGCTTATATATTGAAGCTCTTTGGGCCTTGTAACTAAGCATAAGTCATATATGTAACTCCTAGGACAAAATTCTTGAGGTCCTAAGATTTGGCGTATAAGATTGGTGCAGAAACCAATGCTTATGTGATCCTTGAATGCGAATGGAACAACCACTAGTTCCAACTTCTTGGGTTTAAGATAAATTATATGGAAGTGAAAATCTGTAATTTATCCAAGATGATTTTTTATTGGATTGGAGTATGAACATCCATGGCATATCTTCTACGCTAGTATTGAAACGCTAATCATATCATGTTGGTCTTAACAATAAAAAGAATGCAGTTTCCTTTCGATTGTTCTCGATTGCAGCTTACATTCTGAAAATGAATAGGTGATTGAACATATGGAGGAGGACCAGGCATGTCTGTTTGGTGACATTGTGCTCCGTTCTTTTCGTCCGAGGATTCTTATTGTTTCGACCCCCAACTATGAATACAATGTTATACTCCAGAAATCCAATCTAACGAGCCAAGAAGATGATCTAGAGGAGAAGATTCAGTCACAATCATGTAGATTTCGCAACCATGACCACAAGTTCGAGTGGACTAGGGAGCAATTCAAACAGTGGGCATCTGAGTTAGCTGTTAGACACAATTATAGTGTTGAGTTCAGTGGGGTTGGTGGTGGTGCAGACCAGGAACCGGGATATGCTTCACAGATTGCCGTCTTTAGAAGGGGCATTCAACCCAAGGATGACGATCTTGGGGAGCAAGAAGTTTCTGCATGCCAATACAAAGCTATATGGGAGTGGAATAGAGGTAAGCCCCTCTGACAGATTAATAGATAAATTTTAATTTTAATTTGAATTTAGCAGTCGTGTGGGGGGTATAACTAACTACAAATTTTGAGGAATGTGAAGGATCCATGAAATATATACAAACTGTACATGGGCATATAAGTCTGCAAATATCAGGAAATTTTCAAGTAGAACAACATTTATTAACTCGCATTCAGCTAGGTTACTATATGATGTTTCAGCAATTGAATGTGATGGGCATATAAGTCTGCAAATATCAGGAAATTTTCAAGTAGAACAACATTTATTAACTCGCATTCAGCTAGGTTACTATATGATGTTTCAGCAATTGAATGTGATGGGCATATAAGTCTGCAAATATCAGGAAATTTTCAAGTAGAACAACATTTATTAACTCGCATTCAGCTAGGTTACTATATGATGTTTCAGCAATTGAATGTGATTTCTCTTTTCTTTTCTCTTATCAATAAAGTGACCCAATTTAAATTCTAAAGGGACGAAAAGCCTTGGTGAGAAATGTGACTAGTGGAGGTAGCACTTGAAAATTAGTGCAGTTCATTGCAGTTATTAAGCATCATGCATGTTTTAGTTTTTATTTTATTTTAGGGTAAAATACACTCCTTGTTACTTAATTACGAGTTTGGTAACAAACAAGTCAGCTCAATTAAAATATTTCCACAAATATTTAACTCTTATAGTTAAAATTGAGATGGTTGTCTAATGTAATTTTGTATAATAACATTTTTAGTTTTCAAAATTTATACATTTTATTAATTGTTATAATTCGGAATATTGAATACATAAATAAAATCTTTCATATTTTTTTTATCAATTTAGTTTTTTTGTGATACTGTCAAATCAAGCAAGCTCATCGGATTAAAGTAGTAGTTAGATAATTGTATTCTATCACAAAGTAGTAACAAGTTGTAATATTACATTTTTGGAAGAAGAACAAAGATTAAAATGATGATTTTTTTAAATATGAAGAGTTAAATTTATTGAATTGTTTCAAAATAGTACCAAATTAATAGATTGTGTAAGTTTTGAGGATTAAAATGTTATTATATTATGTTATATCACTATTCTTGTCTAATATTTAACGGACAATAACATTTGTAACAATATTTTAATTAAATGACTTGTTTGTAACTCTAAAAGAAATGACTTGTATATTATTAAATACATAATTAAATGATCTACTGTATAATTTATCCTTCTACTTTATTTTGTAATGATATAGCTTCAAGAATTGGAAAATTCCTGGGCAATTTTGTAATGAACTTTTTGTATAGTTTGCGAGGAATTTCGTAAATATTGTAATGCTTAAGAAATTTCGAATGCTTACATATTTGGAAGGAGTTTGGTGATTTGAAATGAAACTTGTAATCATAAAGTTGGAATTACGAAATTCCATACAATTTGGCAGGAATTTAGTAGATTTAAAGGGAAATTCGTAAAAACAAAGTAGAAGGATTTACAAATTTTCTGCAACTGCATAAGAAATTTTATAATTTTGTAAGTTATTTCGTAAATATATTCTAAAATAAACGTCATATATCAATATGCACCGCTGATTATAAAAAGGACACAACTAATTCTATTTTAATTATTATATTAAATTTTTAATAGTCTAAGAGTGATTACAAGGTAATATCAGTTTATACATATTCTTAATTCTTCGACAACGAACACATCTTGCAAACAAAGTAAGTACAAATAAGATGGGTCTCGTTAAAGAATTACAGCAAAATCTCAGGCACTATTATCAAAATTTAATCGGTTATTTTATTGAATGATAAAACGTTTCATCAACAAGTTTTAAGGAATTAAAAACGTGTTTGAACAATTTGCTTATATTAATTTCAAAACTAACAAAATACATAATTATTCTTCCCTAATAGCCAAATAATAGTCTATATATTTTTATTTTTTACTATTATATTATATCCATGCAATTGACAATTTCTTCACCAAACCATATGTTAAGAAGGGTACCAAATAAGAGAGATTAAAAAATTTGACAACTACTGTAATTCAGAGTAGAAAAAGGAATTCACAACTACCAACACCTACATTATCTAAAGTGGTAAAAGTGGCTGGTTATTGGTTTGACCACCCAACCTTAATTTGGTTAATTGTTGGACTCAACCACTCGCTTTGGTGATATCGTACGACACTCTTTTAACCTTTATAAATGGATAAACCTGGTCATTCATGAACCTTCATTATCAAGCTCTGGTTCTTGTGCTGTGCGTTGTATTCCATCACCATGGCTCTACAAACTGGAGAGAAACCACCCATGTTGATTGGGAGCATCTGGTCCAAGCCAAGGAGTAGACGGACCTTGCTGGGGCTAAGATTGCTGGCCTTTCTTGCCGCAGCAGCTGCAACTCTGGTGATGGCTCTTAATAAACAAACCAAAACTTTTGTGGTCGCCACCATTGGAACCACCCCTCTCAAGCTTACTCTCACTGCCAAGTTTCACCACACCCCTGCATTTGTGTAAGAAACCTAACTCTTTATCATATTCATTCATTTCCCTTCATTCATTATATAAATATATTTTGCATGGCATGCAGGTTCTTTGTTATTGCTAATGGACTGGTCAGCATCCATAACTTGGTGATGATAATGGTGGATTTGTTGGGGGGCAACTTTGATTACAAGGGTTTCCGCTTTCCCATGGTTGCTATTTCGGACATGGTAGGTTGGGCAGGCTATAATTGTTTCGGGCATAATGCAAATATATATATATATATATATTTAACGTTCGACTAAATAGTCACTTTGGTCTATATTCTTTTTTTAACCATTAAATATTCAACGTTTCATTTCAGGCTAAAATGACTCATCCATGGATGAAAATTGTTAGTCAACTAACCGTAAATGATTTGAAATGACGTGACAAACCTATATGACAGTTGATGTTGATATAACAATATCATATAGACAAAGAAATTGACTTGACAAAATGACACATCAGTCAAGAATAATTTTATAAAAGTATATAAAATATAAAATTATTTTTTCTGTTGACATTAAGTTATTTTAAGTTGTTTATCAGTAGTTGACTAACAGTTTTTATTCACAGATGGGTCATTCCTAAAATGAAATATTGTTAAGAATATAGACCAAAGTGACTATTCAATTAAACGTTAGATATTTTTTTTTTATATTATCATTCTTTTACTTTCACATACTTTAGCTTGCTTTTGTTTATATATATTTCTTATAACGTATACGTAGTACCTTAATTTTACCGCCTTTTTTTTTACTGCTTGTGTGATGGGTGGGTGGACGATGCATGAATGGGGCAGCTGAACGTGGCGTTAGTATCCGGTGGAGCGAATGCGGCGATGTTCATGGCGGAGCTGGGGAAGAATGGTAATTCTCATGCGGGACAAGATCTGTGACAAATTTGGGGCATATTGCGACCATGGTGGCGGAGCTCTCATTGCCTCCTTTTTTGCTCTGGCATTCATGCTTCTCATTTCCATCATCTCCATCCTTAAACTTGTCAATTCATCATCCCATCATTCTATTTCTCCCAACAATAATTAACCCTAAACCTCAAACCATATCCATGGACTGCAGTAATATTTCACACTCCATCTGTATAATTTTTCAAATGTATGTCCCACTATTACTTATTTAATCACTTTTTTTGTTGTCGTTCTACTTTGAAAAACACTAACCAAACATACCAATTAACAACTAATCAAGATTTAAGCATGCTCACTAATATACTTGACACAAGTTCATACTGGTCATGTAAATTAATTTACAAAGCATGCCAAAATGAAGCATGCAAGTACCAAATGGTAAATAATACCAATATGGTCATTGTTACATTTTTAAACTTGAAAACAACAAAAAAAACCAACAAGTATGCAAAATTAAGTCCCCATGCCACTTATTAAAGGTAAAAACAACAGTTCTTAATAAATCTTTAGGTTTTGAGACTTCTTATTCCTTCAATGTTGTAATTACGATCGATTCTAATTATGATTAACCTGAAAACAAATAAACTAACACATTGAGCTATAAAACTCAGCGGTGTTCTCAAGGGTGCATGTACATGAAACATAACATTATGTAATTTCATGCCATGCCAATCAATGGAACACATTCACAGTTTTTGCATTATTATTCAATTGTCCAGTCCAAGTTCATACTTTATAATTAAATATTGTTTTCATTGCTGAATAATAACCATGAATATTGTAAAGCGATCTTATTGTAGGGAAAATATTTCCTGAGAAATTGGTATGTCCCAAGCTTTAGCTCATGTTGCTCAACAACTGTGATGTACAAGGTTTATGTTTTCAGGGAAGTTTCTCATCTTTACAACGCCCCAAAACGCAGGTAGATTTCCAGCAATCCTCAACTACTTGTTAGCCATTATATTTTCAACTATTAATAAAATATAGTAGCAATTGAGTTAAATTTGGTGTCGTGGTGTAGTTGGTTATCACGTCAATTTAACACGCTGAAGGTCTCTAGTTTGACCCTAGGCGATGCCAATTCTATTCTTTATAATGCCCCGACATTTTAATACTGGTTTTCGCGTTCCATCTAAAATTTAGGGCCAAGAAGAGGAGACCGACAACATCGCCAATAAGTTGTCCTTTTCTTCCTCTGATTCTCTTCATTAATCAACCATATAGGTTTAAAAAGACAAATTTATCTCAGCTAATTTCTTCATTTTAATTTAGAAGGAAGCTGCCATGTTGAGCTGATATGATAATAAGAGATCGGACCAGTCATTTAAAACTTTGTGTTTCCACTTCCAATCCAGCTAATTCCAGGGAATTTTCTTCCTGTCATATCATCTCTTAACGTCTGTACAACATCCCACCTCCCATGAACAGCATGAATGTTAGAAATCATAACTCTGTAAGCATTCTTTTGGGGTTCATTTTCCATTAGTTGCTGGGATATAGCTTCTGCCAACTCCGAATTTCCGTGAAGTTCACAGCACGAAAGCAGTGCACCCAAGATACCCGAGGCGACTGGCTTGGGCAAGCACAAGATCAAATTATATGCCTCTTCCATTTTTCCAGCCATACCAAGAAGCTTTACCATGTGAACATTATGCTCGGTTTTAGGTTGGATGGAAGATTCAAATACCATCCTCCTCAAAACTTCCCAACCATCGTCAACGAGACCAGCATGGCAACAAGCAGAAAGGAGAGCAGAGAAGGTGGAATCATCCGGTTTTAGGTTGATCGCTAGCATTTCATCAAAAATCTTGAATGACTGGAAAGCAAGCCCATTCAACCCCAGACCTAATATAAGAGAATTGTAAGATACTACAGTTCTTTCCGGCATAATCTCAAAAACTCGGATCCCCCAAGTCCACAAATCCACACTTGCAATACATGTCTATGAGAGCAGAGGAAACCATGACATTCGATTCAAATCCATGTCGAACAACATAACCATGTATCTCAATGCCAAACCTTGCATCTGCTGATTGAGCAGTAGCAGCCAGTACAGAAGAGATCAAAATGGAATCTGCCGTTTTACCCTTTTCCATGTTCAGTTTCCTGAAGTAGAAGAATGCCTTCTCATAATCCCCACATTGAGAATACCCGGTTATCAAAGAAGACCATGCAACTAAATCCGGATCAAGCAAAGTACAGAACACAGTATTTGCTGAATCCATGCACTTAAACCTCGAATACAAGCTTACAAGTGAACTTCCCACATGAACGGTACAATCAAAACCAGTTTTCAAGCAAAAACCATGGATTCCTTGACCCACACTCAACAAGCAGGAATCCATTATCCCTGTTGTCAGGGTAACCAAAGTATATCCATCAGGCTTCTGACCCATGAGTCTCATCCAACTAAACAACTCTAACCCTTTGTTTACAAGACCGCGGTACCCGTATCCCGAAACCATGGCATTCCACAAAACCAAATCTTTCCCCGGAATCCTATGGAAAACCTTGCTTGCTTCTTCAACAAGACACAGCTTTGAATACCCAGTCACGAGTGCACTACCACAGATGGAATCCAATCCCAATCCGGAGAGAACCACTCTTGCATGAACACGTCTCATCCCACCCAAATCGAAGTTGTCGTAGCAGGCACGTGTGACAGAGGCGTAAGTGAAATGATCAGGTTTTGTCTCCGATGCAAGCATGTCGTTGAACAATAAATAGGCGTGGCTGAAGCGGTGAGCTTGTGCGTAAGCTCTAATAATGGAATTCCAAAGGAAGACGCTTCTTTGAGGTGTTTTGTCGAACAGGTTACGAGCGGAGCGGAGGTCATGATTGAGGGCGTAGAACCTGAGGAGCTTGGTTGCGTAGAATGGGTCAAGGGAGAGGTGGGTTTTGGAGATTAAAGCGTGGAGTTGTTTGGTGTTAAGGATATTTTGATGAGGCTTTGAAAGCTCTGATAGAAGTGAATGAATTTGAAAGACCATGGTTTCTCCTTTTCCCCCGGCTCTGGGTCCTTGTTCTAAGCAAAGAAATCCCAGAACTCATCAAAGTATAAACCATAAATCCCCAAAACCAGAACTTTAACCCAATTCAAACTTGATATATTTTGCTGATTGATTGATGGAAGAATGTGTTCAAGCAGTTTGATGTATGAGTTTAAAGCTAATCATGTAGTAGAGTTTTGGTATTAAAGTAAGGAAAATATTTTGATACAAAGTTTATGCAAAAGCCTTTCAATTATAAGATTTAGAGATTTAAGTTGTAGGACGTAAAATTCAAGATTTATAATTAAAATTTAGAATTTAGAGTTAAAAATTTAAACTTCAGATTTTATAGTTTAATTACGCCAGATTGCGTAAATATTTTACAAATATATATATCAAAATATAACTCTTAAAATGAAAAGCCATAAGCATTCGGTTCATTGGCCTTTTATTACATCCTACAAAAAATCTGTTCAAACTCAAAATACTTTGGACTAACTATCAATTGGTCTGGTAATGACAACAAAGCATCGAAGAAAATACGGGCTAAACAAAATAATCAAAAAGGTTTAACTCTCGAATTAATATGGTCTCTAAATATTTTTTAGATTCAATGAGGTCTTTAAAATAAAAAAAATCAATATTGTTGAAGGGAAGGTATCAACTGATAACTTTTAACCACATACTCTAAAGATTGTTGACAACTATCATTTATCTTTTCAAATACATATATTAATTAACTGCTCATTCTAAATAACTAGCCAATAATGTAATTAACAAGTCAAATTTTCATCTCCATTTTCGTTTTCTCTTGCCCTCCCCCTAAGCAGCTGGGCAGTATGGGGTGATCTTCATTATGCCATTTGCTATAACAAGAGAAGAAACTATCACCTAGGAGGCTGCTGCGTATCCATCACGATGCGCCTTTTGCCATCTCCATGCAATCTGTAAGCTCTCCTGGAGATCAAAGTCCTAATACCATGTGCAGCCATTGACTCTAGGACCACCAAGGTGTTTGAAGTAATGTTGTGATAATACCTACAAACCATAACGAACATAGTTTGAAGATTAGTTTAAATCATGCAAAAACTTCTGAATCAAAATATCGAGGAGTTAATCTTAAATGTCAAAAGGTAATGATTTTTAATAACATAGTTAATGCAAATATAAGAGGACATTTGAATGGTGATGGTGTTACTGGCAGTGTCAGGGCCTGTGAATAGCAGCACCAATAAGGAAATCCCAGATTCCAAGGTCAATCCCTTTCTCATTTCAAATTTTTAGGTCAAGCAAAAGAAAGGACACTGGACAATTCTAAGGCTTTATACGTGGAAGTCAGGATTTATCAAGCATACTTGGTAGAAAAAATCCGTCTACAGATCCACATAAACAAAAATGAAACTACATTAAATTTTCTTTCTAAATGTAGTGACCTAGAATAGCTCTTCTAGGAACTGCTTTTTTGGTGATGGGAAATTTTTAGCTTCATTTCTAGTGCTCTCATAAATCATGGTAAGGGAAGGTACAAAAGATTAAATTATTAATGAAATTTAGAGAAACTGTTACCCTGCCAATTAATTTATAAGCAAGGGTTCGAACTTTAAATGGCCACAGAGTTGCATCCGCAGCACCAATGAAGCAATACACCTCCTTATACTCATTTCATGGTACTATAGCACGCAGTTGTGTTCTTCAACCAAATAAGCACTTGTCAAAATATCAATATTTATTTGGTATAAAATTCAAAAAGAACAATCTACCTCGCAACTCATTTAGCCCATATTAACTCTGCCAATTATAAATCATAAGGAAACTTACTTGATGGTGTAAACCACATGCACATTTAACTGCATTAAATTGATGGTGTAATAATCATAACAAATTTCCCAAAAAGGATTCTGCTTTTGCATCCCCCAGATCAGCATAAATGAATTGAAGCTGCCCAGGCTCAGGAAATAGTTCTTGTAGAACCTTGACAGCACCTACGTGAAAGATTGTCCTGCAACAGATCCTTCAAAGCAGGAGGACTAATGTACAAGCAGTGAAAGATTAGGAATCTTAAACTATAAAACATACCACAATAGTTACACGGTATGATTGCATCAGAAGTCGTAAAGCAGCATGTGAACCAATATAGCCAGCACCACCAATTACGAGAACATGAGTTACACCTTCTTCATGTTGGGAGAACTGGAAAGAAACACTGTATGAATACGCAACAACAAGACTCGCTCCATATGTTCATATAAAGTAGAATCAATTATGATTTTCCTTGAGTAGAAGGGAAGATGATATTAACCACATGCAAAGGGCAAAAGACGCATCCATCATCAAGTAAACAGTTTGAGGAAACTAAGCCAGCAGCAGGCAGTGACAACAGGCAAGGATGAATTCTTAAGGACAATGCTGTTGGTGGAGATCCAGAAATATATCCACACATCAGAAGTATCTTAACAATAGAAAGAAAATCAAATAAAAGAAAAAATCAACAAATGATTTGAAAGAACAACTCACCGTGAGAAAAGAAAGGAAAGACGAGGCGAGGCAGAGCAGGTCCCGGTCTTGGGCGTCCCTGCGTACGTTTCAAATGACATAGTTTCAAACGAAAGGGAGAGAGAGAGAGACCAAAACAATCGGTGGAATAACCTTTTTGGCTCTTCATCTTTACTAATTTAATTATTTTAGCTCTTAAACTTCTATTATGTCTTTTATTATTCTTAAACTTTATGTTTTTTTATGAAATTGCCCCAAATGTGACGAAGCAATCTTCTATTTATTCATTTTGTATCATGACATAAAAAATCAATCATTTGTCCTTATTGAAGTACCAACATAAACTTTTTTTTTACAATTTTTTTTAATTTTTTATGACATAATAAAAATAATAAAATAATTGGCGTCAATTTATATATTATTATTGTTTTGTTCACATCTGTATCAATTTTTAAAAAAGTTTGAATACCCAAACAGATACGATACAAATTTAAGAACTAAAATGATAAAATTAGACCAAAAACATTCTACCAAAATAATTCTACAAAATTTAATAAATTTTACAGAAATATGATGAAACAAATTCAATTTTGACTACACTCCCTTTAATTCAAACTTATGAAACAAACTCATTTTAATTTAGGGTAAACTATAGTAGTGGTCACTCAATTATTAGTAAGATTATATTTAGGTCACTTAATTATTAAAAGTTATAATTGGATCACCCAGTTAAAGTTTTAGTTACAACCGGGCCACTCTTCCATTAAAATATAAACGGACATCTAACAAAGTTTAGCATAATGACATTTATTCTTCACCGTTGTTCATCATTCCTACTTGGATACCTTCGATAACACGAGTTATATCAAATTTGATATTTTCAATTAATCATAAATATAAACATGTATTATATCATTATTATTATTATTATTATTATTATTATTATTATTATTATTATTATTATTATGTTTTGAGTAATATTTTTATTCTCATTTCATTTGGATCTAGTAGTTCATATTAAAATATAAAATTTAATAAGAATTAAATTAAAAAATTATGTATATAGATTTAAAAATATATATAATATATGTCTGATGATTATAACAGTAAAAGTAGATTTATTTTAAAATATGAAAATTCATTCAAAAACTCAAGAATACAAATTTACTAAAAAATTATAAATGATTTTAAATTTTATAAATGTATTAAATTAATTAATAGTTGTAAATAAAGTACTCTAAGGTTTTAACAAAAAAAGTTTTAAATAAATTTTATTGAGTTTAATTTTAATGCAGATACTAAATACAAGTCTAACATTAAAAAATATTTTTATATTTTATAAATCTGTGTATTAGATCAATTAATGGCTCTAAATGAAGTATTCTAATGCTAACAAAGGTTTATAAGCCATTTGGGAGAAGAAATGACTAAATTAATATATATTTTTTAAAATACGAAGAGTTAAATTTATTATTATTTTTTAATTATGATTAAATTGGTGAAATATATAAATTTTGATGACTAAATTATTTTAACTGAAGAATAATTTGATCATAATTAAAATTTTAATTGAGCGATCTAATTGAATGACCTAAATGTAATCGTATTCACCTCCAACGTAGAGTACCCTGAAATAAACTAATTTAATAAGTTAATTGAGCGATAATTTTCAGTTTCTGACCTCTATGTCGCGTAGGAAAGAGGAATAAAGGGCTAAACGATCACGTCCTACCTTTTTTTGTTAATTATTCTTTATTCGAGGTTTTGCGTCAGCTACTCTCTATCTTCAAAATTTCATTTCCACCCTTGTTATTATTTGGCTGAAGACTTGAAGAACACAAACCCAGGTGATTCTTCATTTTTAATTCCTTTTTATCTCTCACGCAGTACAATTATTCCGCCTTATGTATTGTACTGAGCGGTATTATTAGTTATTTAGTGCATTGAACTCAATACTCCATTCTGCATTTACTTCCATTTCATTATATTTTCTTTAATTTTTTTATGGTGAGCTTATTATAGTTGCGGGGCTATATTTTGGTTTTTGATTGGTAATGATCAAAACAAAAAGTTGGGTTTTTCTTTTTAATCATAATTCAACCCAGTTGTTGTGAATTCTCTAAAAATTGTTTTCAGTTTATGGGTTTGTGTTAATTTCTTTTTTAATTTTATTATTTTTACTACCACTGTTAACATGTTTTGTTAGAGATGTGATTGATTTTGTATTTGTTGTTTTAACATGTATGAGATTTTGTTTGTCATCAAGATTATTTCTTCGTTATCTCAATTTCCACCTTTCCTCTTGAACATTTTTTGGTTGGTAAGATTGAATTTGATTGTTCTGTTTACTACATAAAAGCAAATTCAACTATTATTTTCTCATAGTCATCATGTTTTTTGCCATGCTTCCTTTCTACCTTTAACTGATGCGATTATTTATTTATTTATTTTGGTTTTCAACCTTATACTGTTCGTTTTATTCGACATTGTTCAATTTTTAATGCTTCCGAAATAAATCAAAGGAGTCGGTAACATTTTAAGCGCTTTGTTAGGTCTCTATCTATATAAAACGGTTCATTCTAGTTCAATTTATTCATCATTAATCCTATGTTGCTTTCTTATTAGTTACTCTGAATTTCTAGGAAATTGAGGATGTTGGGAACATTTAATGGTGAAAATAAGTTAGTTTTTTTTGCATGTTAGTTGTTTTCTTGTAGAATGTTTTCCGATTTTACCCAATACGGTTTCTCTGTTTCATTGCTTCAATAGCAATCCTATCAGTCCACCATGGATTGAACTCTGATATTCATGTCAAGTGTTCCTTAACATGCTTGGATAAATAGAATGGAAAAATCGTATTAGCATGGAATTTCCTGACTTATTTTCGACAACATGATTGTTGACTAGTCTAATAAACTCTGGTTACTGGAACGTCTTTAAGTACAAACGATTTGGCTATGTTAGGTTGAGAATCCATGGCACTTGTATCTTAGTGCCTCCCTTTTTGCTTGAGGGTGTCTTTGTTCTGGGGACCCTGGCGTAGATGCATCTGTTT
This sequence comes from Hibiscus mutabilis, assembly GCA_019671005.1. Classification (NCBI taxonomy): domain Eukaryota; kingdom Viridiplantae; phylum Streptophyta; class Magnoliopsida; order Malvales; family Malvaceae; genus Hibiscus; species Hibiscus mutabilis. The sequence goes on along the minus strand of CM033756.1, from coordinate 13,949,725 downwards.
TGTTTCTAAATCAGCTGTTAGTATCCTTTTTTTATTTACTGGCGCTTGTAAGTCTCTCATAATCTAATTCTTTCTGGTTTTAGAGGGCTTTTTGACTATCCTAATGTTTAATCCCATCCCCCCCCCCTTTTAAGTTAGTTTGCAGGGGAAATCTTAACATCTATTAGTTTGAGTATTGGATATGGGTATCTGTTCCACACATATCTGTTCAATTTTCTCCAAGTTTTATCATATATGTTGGAGGATCATATCCCTGTACCTTGTTCCAAAACACATATAAAATGAGTGTCGGGCACGAGTATTTCAGGAAAAATAAGAGTTGAATCAACATAGCTTAACATGGTTAAATTAAAATGGGGCTGTACTTTCTCTCTTATATTGCCGTCAAGAATAATGTTTTTTGAGCTTTCTGACTTTGAGTGGAAGTATTATCTAAGGACATTTTATCATGAGCAGTATTCCTTTTCATTTGCTGCACACATTTCTAATTTTCTTTTCAAAAAATTAATCCCCAGGAGTTGGTTTTTTCTTTGCAGAATTGTAATGTCCGATAATAGGGATAATGACACTTTAACATGGGTTGATAATTCATTTGGAAGGCTTCCTGATCATCTCCTAATTGAAATTTTCATCAGACTGCCCGTTTCGGAGTGGGCTCAAATATCTTGCGTCAAGAAACAGTGGGCCAGCTTGTTTCTTGGAGAATGCTTGTGGCATGCTGCTATAATGAGGACATTTCCATCAGCTAGCCAAATTAAAAGGTGGCTTGGACCTATTCCTCGAGGTTTAAGCAAAAGGTTGAATAGATTAGCAATGCCAGTTTTTTGTGCTATCCTTTTTCTTTCTTTCCCCTTCTCTCTTTCCCTTAACTAAGTTAAACCTTCTTTGCTTTACTATACTACATATAATGCGACTGTTCAATGAAAATTTGTCTATGTTTCTGGTTTATACTTAACAAAGTTTAGTAGTTGTCGAAGTTTTTTTAACGGAAACATTGCAGGCTCACTTCTTCTTGAGCCTATGTTTTGCAAATGATTTTAGAAGGTATAGAAAAGATAAAAGCAGCCTATCACTTGTAGCAAGTGAGATCTTGAAGAAAAATACGTATAAAGCCGACTACAAAATTGTTGCCTTTGATTTCTTTTACCTCAAGTATAAATATTTCAGAGATGAGTTGAAATAATTTGGCTATCAAAAGAGGATGAATCCCGAGTAAACATTCAAGATTAATTTACTTGTTCTCCTAGGGCCTGCTTTTGCACGTCACAAGATCAGTTTTTGTAGTTTAATCCCATGTTGTTCTGACTCTCCATTTTGCTTGAAGTACCTGTATCTAACACCTATCTCCAATACATATTTGGGCACCCTCCAAATACGTGAAAACTAAAAAAAAAATCAATGATACCTATGTCGGACACACATCCTTATCCCACATTCACACCCGATTTTGGAGATCTATTATAGTTTACTGCTTATTTCATTATTTAAAAAAATGTTTTCTCACCATACTTGTTAAGTTTAACTTTGATTATTGCCTAATTTCAGGAGATTTGCAGCTTTATATGTCAGTAAACATATCATTGTGTTGGACGATGAGATAGATGAGATTGTAGGTCACGTGTATCTATTTTTGAAAGAGCAGCTGGAACTTTCAACTCTACCACCTCCTTCTGGGATACTTCATGGAACCATAATCGGTGCGGTTTCTATCCTCTTTCGATTTTGTGCTTATGTTGAATTCTTTATGTGAAGGTGATATTACATTTCCTTTTTTATGATTTATAGGCATCTTTATGTTGCATCGTTCTATAAATGCCTTTATGTTTTTTATCCTTTTTTTTCATTTTAACTGTTAAGAAATATTTTTATTACTAATGTCTGTATGATAATAATAATTACATGTATGTTACGAATATGTGATTAGAATTGTCACCGGGCAATTGACAGGTAAGTCAAAATCAATTGCCTTCCCTTTATCTCGGTCCTTGGAACTATCTATTATGGTTGATAATTCAGTTCGTCAAAAGGAGACTGAAACCTTGGGACTTGTTAGAAAGAGACCCAAATCCCTTTAAATGGAGATTACAATAATTAAATAAAGCATATCAAACCAAATAAAGTCCTACTTCCACAACAATGCTTCTCCTCCTGGAACTACCCTCGTTACCTTGCCAAGTTCCTCTACAATTATTTCTGACATGTAGCATTCCCTGCTTATGTTCAAAGGCCCTAGTGATGCTTATAGCCATGGTTAAATAATGGGGTTTGTACATTTGTTTATCCAATCGAATGGAATCATCCAGTCCATTCATGAATAACCCACCATGTTGGTCTACCTGAACATACTGACTTGCTCGGGTTAATTTTTTCCTGAAATTGTTGCTGATAAAGCTCTACAGTTTTCTGTATGTCTCAAACTGACCAAATCTTCCAATGGGTTGCTGCCTGTTAGAGGACGACAATGAAGGGAGCAATGATGCTAAAGTTGTGCCTTTCCCAGCATGTGGAAGGATGCCAAACCTACCTTGTTTGCCTCATTGGTGTTTGAAGAATTGTTCATGTTGATGCATCCAAATTAAGGGATCTTCTGATCCATCATAAGTAGGGAAATCCAATTTTGTGTAACTGGGAACAATACCTCCAATTGGCAAAACCACCCCACTCGATGGTGGTGGCACTGCTCCTTCTCCAGCAGTTCATGGAAAGGGCACTGATCTAGTTGTCTTACAGTATTGATTATATCACCATCCTGCTTAAATAAGAAAATAGGGTTTCCACCTTTCCTGCATTTGAAGAGTCATTTGTTGGGGTGGTTGTCTATACAATTCTTTACAACAGTGTTATGATCGTATCAAATTGTTACGATCACGTGTTTTGATTGATAGTGGAACTCATTGAATCTTACATCTTGTAGTTATACTTGAAAAGTCAGAGCAACATGGATCTCTCCTGTGATGCAAGTGTTTTTTTCTTAAAATCTATTAAAGCATTCATATTTCTGGTATCCAATCATTCAACTTTGAACCTGCAATTTCTGTCTTTTACATCTTTTGTTGTCATGTATATGATTATGTAGTCACACAAATCTATTATTTCTGAAATGACAAAAACATGATACCATTACCGCATCCTCATTTTCCCTCCGTTTTAGCAGATCAATTTATCTCTTGTGGTAAATCAAGAGACGTTGCCCATGAGCTTGCTTCGCAGATTTGGCTGGCTGTTCTCGACAATTTGGAGGAAAACTGGCACACATTTCTTGTACTTAAGAGCCTTGCTCTCGAGGAGGATGTAAGCTGTCATACCACACCTTTTGTGTTTACATTTTGAAGAAGATATGTGTGTATGATTGCGCTTGCACATGAACATGCACACATATGCACGTGTGAATGTCACAACAAGTTGTATTAGGCATAAGAAAGACTAACCTATTGATGGCACCAAATTTGCATTTTCTTAACTTTTGTATCATCCGTATAAGGAAAAACTGAGATGGGGAAGTAGCAAGAAGAGAAATTCGATGATGATATAGTGTTTGCACTGCAGTTTGGGTTAAAATGATATTTTGACAATAACAAATGCGTTTGAAATTTTTTTGTCGGCCTTATTTTGAAATCAACATGGTGCTGTGCTAGGTTTTTTGTTCTTTTTCTCTTTTTCTGATGCACCATTCATCTTCTGCAGGTTTTTCTTCCATTCCCGTACTCTAGATCAATCAAAGTCCAATGGAGGGTGTTTGAGAAGCTTTTCACAGATTTCCGCGACTGCTTTAATCATGCAGATTACTATGATGTTTTGGCAATAGTGAAGAACAAGTTTCAACCGATTCCATCTGCATGGTTAGGATACTAATGTTTCAAATGTATCCATTCATTCATTATGTATCCACCAAAATTAAAGTGTATAATCCATCCTCCTGGATTAGCCAACCAATGTATGCATATGAACATAGGCATTTGATTTTAACACTCGACAGTTTTTATATCCATGTTGTATACATGTATTTTATTGTGTCATAATGTTTAAGATTTTATATAAAATTCTGATAAGTTAATAATTCATATTATTGTTATGAATACTATTAAATGTGAATGTCCATTATGATAATCTTTCACCTTTCATCTTCTGTCATCCTTCACCTTTCATATACTTGTAGCCATTGATGATTGAAGCATTATAAATAGCGACTATGTACAAGCTTATATAACAAAAATAGAAAGCTATATCTTCTCATATTATGTTTATTTCTTTGTTCTTCTACTTCCATAGTTTATACTTTAATAGTTTATAGCACATTATGAGCGCAGACTCACTCGATTACTCTGATTTTAGTTGGTGATTCTTGCTAAGGTTTTCAATTTGATATTGATTATCATCTTCTCGAGAAAAGCAATACTAATTGATTTTCACTTTCATATTTGAGTGTATGAGTATTGAAAGACTGTGTAAACCTTGGAGATGATGTAATGATTTCATCAATCATGGCGAATATGCTTCTAAGGAGTATGGTTCATCATACCACGACACAATTCAACTTTGTTTTATTTTTTTGAATTAATTTTAAATCAATGCTAATATTTTATTTTGAAACAATATATTTTTTTCAACAATTTAGAAGTAAAATTTTTGCACGGCTGATAAAATATGACCGCGCTTTGTTACAACAACCTTTAATCTTATTTCAAATTGGCTTAAATGAAAAATAAGTGCCCAAAGTATACCTCTTTTGAATTTTAGGTGCCTAAAGTATTTTTTTGTAAAAATAGGTGCTCAAAGTTTTAACCGTTATAATTTTAGGTGCCTAAAGTTTACACTGTTGTAAATTTAGGTGTATGATCGTTAAAAGATGTTAAAAAATTGTTAACCAATCAATGTTTGGCACGTGACATGTTTATTTTATTTTTTCTCAAAATTAAAAACTTAAAACAAATTTTTTATTTAAAAAATCAATTTTTTCATAAAAATCTTAAAGCTTTACAATCTTTACAAAACAGTCCCCAAATCTTCCGTCGTTGATCGTCGCGTCTGAGCACACCCCTTTGGTCGCCAGATCGAGGCGGTCATTTTCCCCAACATGGCGTCGCCGAAAAATTGAACGTCGAACGCAAAATCGCCGTTTAGCCGACACGTTGTTCGGTGTTTTCATCGACATCGTGTTAGAAGAAATGACCGCCACGATCCGGCGACCAAAGGGGTGTGCTCAGTTGCAGTGACCGGCGGCGGCGATTTGGGGGTTTGAGTTTGGAAAATTTTAGGGATTTGAGGACTGTTTCGTAAAGATTGCAAAATTTTAGAATTTTATGAAAAATTAAAAATTTTGGGTTCTTTCTTAAAAAGTTAAAAAAAATCAAATTAGTGCCACATGTCAACATTGATTGTTTAACAAAATTTTTAACACCCCTTAACAGCCAGCACCTAAAATTGCAATGGTTGAAACTTTGGGCACCTATTTTTACAAAAAAATATTTTAGACACCTAAAGTTTAAAATAGGTATACTTTGAGCACCTATTTTTTATTTAAGCCTTTCAAATTTGATTATTTTGTGGTTGAAAATATAATCTGACTTGCAATATAGTAATATCATAGTGACTGTTGTGGTAGAAATTTGAAATTGTGTTTATTATGATTATTAGCAATTAGAAAGTTCATTTTAAATTGGTATAATGTCAAAAAAATATTCCTAACGTTTGATTAAATAATTACTTTGGCCTCTATTTTTTGAAGTAATTTAACCCTCAACGTTTTATTTTGGGTCAAAATAACCTCTCTGCGGATGAACATTATTAGTCAATTAGCAGTAGACAACTTGAAATGACTTGACAGAATGATACGTCAGCAGAAAAATAACTTTATAAAATTATTTTTGACTAATATGATATTTTTTCAAGTCTAACACCTTTATCTATATGACACATCTATGTCAGCGTGTCCTACTATGTAGGTTTGTTATGTTATTTTAAGTCATTCATTGTTAGTTGACTAACAATTTTTATATGCAAAGGAATTATTTTAACCCAAAATAAAACGTTAAAAATTAAATTATTTAAAAATAAAAATAAAATAATTATTCAGTTAAATATTAAAGATATTTTTTTAACATTATACCAATTTAAAATGAACTTTCAAGTTTGGACCTTAGTTCGGCCCTTCAACTAATTTGTAGGTTGTTCAAATATAATTTTACACAAGCCTGTGTATTTACACTGTAAAAACTTAAATTATAAATTTCTAACCCTAACCCTAGAAACCTAACCCCTAAACTTTAAACCCTATACATTAAATTTTAAACACTAACCTTAAATTCTAAACCATACAACCTAAACCCTAAACTAAAATTTTAATCCCTAAAACTAAAAGACACGTGTAAACTTTATGCGTATCAAAGTTTTTTCATCCTTTTATTACACATAAAACGAATAAAAGTCTATTAAAAAAACGAATAAAAGTAAATTTGATCCCCAAAAAAAAAAGTAAAAGAGGAACGGTGGGCTTGACTGGGTTGACGATATCCTTCATCTTTCCCACGTCAAAGCCAGGCTGCAAAAGAAAAACCAATATATTATTGTTATTATTATTATTATAATCAATACAATAAAAATCCATATGAACTAAAAGCCAGAGATTTGCACTTTGCCGGTTTCCGCATCAGGTTTGCTCTCGCTTCCCCCTTTTCCCAAAATTCGCTTTTTATTTTTTAATATTTTGTTTTTGCGACTTTGATTTTGATTATCCCGTTGAAATTACGTTCAATTATTTGAAGATCCTTATATACTGATATAGATATTCAATCAAATCTGAGTAATCTCCTAAGCTTCTTTTCTTTTGACTAAACATATGTTACTTTTTCTTCCGTAATCAGCATTTAAAGATAGACTTCTTTGTGTTTGTCATTTCTTAATCCTTCTATATTTGCTTCAGTTGTCTGTTTGTATTTGTGTGTTTGATGGTGAAAAGTTTTGTTCGTTTTTTATTCTACTTTTGGCTGATTTCCATTAGCTTAGGTACTGTTTGGTTTATTTGTTACTTCTACTACGTTATTTTTTTTTGTGAAAAAGTGCATTTGCATATCGGATTTTTATTTTTATGTAGTATTAATACGTTGGATTTAATGTTTCACTGTAGTCATTTATTGATTTATAATAAATTAAATTATGATTTACTTTGTATGATTTGCTTTTTTTGGAAAGTATAAAAGAATTCAAATTTAAGTTGTTAACTGATAGCTGCAAAGTTGAGGTGAGAGGGCTAAATTACTCGCTGCTTTAGCGCAAATTACATTCTTCATCGGATCGTTTTATATGTGTAGTGGCCTTACGAGTTGCAATGGAATCAACTGCTTTAAACTTCGTTAATGCTACTTTAAATTGGGTCACTTTGGCTTTGGATGCCCCTGCTGCACGAGCTGTGGTGTTTGGAGTCCATATAGGCGGTACCCTCTCGGAATCTTATTTACATGATGCTATCTTTTCTTCCATT